>OY740816.1:6322200-6848459 GCA_963514005.1 Raja brachyura
GAACCGGCAGTATTTTTCCTGCTGATATGGGGTTTAAAGTCACCGCAACCGCAACGTTCCAATCCATCGCGTTCCGTAAAATCCCACTCGCAAGTTGATTTAAATGGCCATTAATTTACAGGCATTAAACACTAAATTCCTTCAATTTAGCCTATAAATTCATGACAATGGGATTTAAAAATCATGTTATATTGTGAATTCTTGTGTGAATGTTATTTGGACACTTAGGCTTTTTAAAAAATGTTAATATTTTCTGAAGAAATGGATAGATGTTTAGATCTAGTAATTGAATTTTGTAATTAGCTACAATTGGGTAACTAACTAATTATATGCTTTAATTTCAGCTCATCCAAGTAAGATTGTCATATTTGTTTCAGAATGCTTCAATCTATAATAACTGAAAATTTCTTTCAGTTCTCTTAATTTTTAAGAATGTTATGGGCTTTTGACTGTCCTCGATCACAACTTTTGTGTTAACTCAATGGAAAAGCAATAGGGAACAAGATGCTAATTTCCGAGTATGAAAATGGCCATAACATTTTTTAATACTGAAGATATGAAAGTGAATTAGGTGTCAAATTAAACTTCTTATTATGCTTTATCTGATGGGATAAATTGCAGACTTGATTTTTAAAATCTCAAAATGTTGTAACATTGCTACACATGAGTGTCCGGCTCCCTGCAAGTGATGTCACCCTCAGTGAAGCAGGTTTCACATACATCTGCCATTTACCCATGCATATTCACAACTTGTTCATCAGTCACTGAATGACAGGGCACAGAGGGATCGGCAATTAGTGTCGGGAAGTTGGCCCTCAGCATGATGGCCGGTATAAGTGCGGTGGACCAGGGAGCCTGTTTCTGTGCCGGAGATCTCTATAACTATGTGCAGAGGCAGAGGCTCCAATGAGGGGACATAGTTACAAGATAAGAGGGTGGTCATTTAAAACCACACAGGAGCTTCCTCTCACAGAGGTCGGTGAATCGCTGGAATTCTCTACTCCGGAGGATGGTGGACACTGGATCATTCGAGGTATTTGAGGAGGATTCAGATGATGTTTTAACACACAGAGCATACATAACTAAACATCCAGTAATTGTACACAGTGCACAGTGCACCCCCACCACACTCTTGTTAATAACTACTCACCCAGAGAGCCCAGAATCAGCAGCAGAAGCCTCACTTCACCAGGTGGCATTCTGGAAATGTAAGCAGGGAATTAAAATCAGAGGAAAAAGAGATACTAGGGGTTCAGGCAAAGCTGTATTCTGGGACAAAACAGCTCACTCCCTCACATAGAGGTGAGATTGCACTCTTCCCCAGACTGTGACAGCACACACAGAGGTGAGATCCCTCTCTCCCACACTGGGACCCCCCACCCCAAAAAAAGAGGTATCATAAAAGACAATAGACACTAGGTACAGGAGTAGGCCATTCGGCCCTTTGAGACAGTACTGTGATTATGGCTGATCATCCACAATCAGTACCCCACTGCTGCCTTCTCCCTATATCTCTTGACTCCGCTATCTTGAAGAGCTCTATCTAACACTCTCTTGAAAGCATCCAGAGAATTCCACAGACTCACAACTCTCAGTGTGAAAAAGCTTTTCCTCATCTCTGTTCTAAATAGAAACATAGATAGAAACATAGCAAATAGGTGCAGGAGTAGGCCATTTGGCCCGTTGAGCCAGCACCGCCATTCAATGTGATCATGGGTGATCATCCCCAATCAGTACCCCGTTCCTGCCTTCTCCCCATATCCCCTGACTCCGCTATCTTTAAGAGCCCTAGTTACATCCTCAAAAAATTCCAGAACATTATTCAAGCATGATTCCCCTTTGTAAATCAATGCTGACTCGGACCGCTCCTGTAACTGCTATCCAAATATGCGGCTATTTCATCTTTTATAATTGACTCCAGCATCTTCCCCACCACCGACGTGCGGCTAACTGGTCTATAATTCCCTGCTTTCTCTCTCCCTCTTTTCTTAAAAAGTGTTATAACATTAGCTACCCTCTAATCCACAGGAACCGATTCTGAATCTATAGAACATTGGGAAATGATCTCTCCCCGTCTCCCTCACTCGGCCCATCCACCCACCCACACACACACACACATACAGGTGTGATCTCCCCCCCTCTCCCACACTGGGACCCCCCCACCCCCCACACACACATACAGGTGTGATCTTCCCCCCCCCCCCCCCCCCCCACACACACACACAGATGTGATCTCCCCCCTCTCCCTCACTGGGACCTCTCACAGACAGACAGGTTTGGAGGTTAATTGGTTTGGTATAAATGTAAAATTGTCCCTGGTGTGTAGGATAGTGTTAATGTGCGGGGATCGCTGGTCAGTGCAGACTGTGGGCTGAAGGGCAAGTTTTGATGCTGTATCTCTAAAGTAAACTCTCCGTCACTGGACCGACCACACCCACACACACCCACACACACCCCCACACACCCCCACACACCCCCCACACACCCCCACACACCCCCACACACCCCCACACACCCCCACACACCCCCACACACCCCCACACACCCCCACACACCCCCACACACCCACCCACACCCACCCACACACACCCACCCACACACACACCCACCCACACACACACCCACCCACACACACACCCACCCACACACACACACCCACACACACACACACACAAAGATGTGACCTCTCTCTCTCTCTTGCTCTCTCTCTCTCTCTCTCTCTCCTTGTTCCCCACAGCCATCAGGCTATTAAACACAACATCAAATAAGCTGTGAACAATAACAGTGTATTATCATTATTGCAATATATCTGTTGATTTATTGTGTATGTATGGTCTATGGTCTATAGACACACTGAACTTTTATCTTCCGTTTTGTATTATGTTTCCATATTCTGTTGTGCTGCAGCAAGTAAGAATCTCATTGTCGTATCTGGGACACATGACAATAAAACTCTCTTGACCATTGACTCTTTCCCTCACTGTGGGAGGTGAAATCTCCCTCACTGGGACCCCCTCCCCCCCCCTCCACACAGAGGTGTAATTGACCCCTCTTTATCTTAGGGCACTACAGTGAGTTAACACACAGAGGCACACACACTCACTTACACACTCACTCACAGACGCACACAATCAGTTAACAACCAAAGGTAAAATTCGGAGCCTGATCAAGCGATGGAGCTGTCTTCTTACCTGGATCTGTAGTGATGTTGCTGTCTGAGATGGAGGGAGATGTGACCACCTACAACCTCCTCAGTCTTGGCGACAATCTTCCCCGAGTGGTGTTGTGTTCAGTGACAGCTCACCGACTACTTTCCACTTCTGCTTCCAAGTGAATAAACTGCAGAGCAGGATGGCAGTGTAGTTGATGTATTTTATCGATAAACATGCAAAACAAGCAAGCCGACACCTATTCTGGGTTTCTGGAATGAAGAGCTCATTGTTCCCAGTCGGTGAGCTTCCTGTAACAACCGCAGTGACGGGCAACATTGAGCAGGAGCTGTAATGGTGATGGGCAAATGTATGAGTGGGAATGTAGGTCCTGTATATATCCCTGCCAACTAACTAGGGTCATCCAGCACCAAAACTGGCCCTTCTGTCCACATTGTCTATGTTATACAAGTTGGCATACTAGGCTTGTCTTTTTTCCCTGCATTTGACCCCAAGCCCTCTAAACCCTTCCTAACCGAGGCTAAGTGCCGTGTTGAGGCCAAGTGCAGAACTGAGGCTGAGGCTCAAGAGGCTTCGGCGAGAAGAGGTGAGGAAAGGAGTACTGAACTAGCGGGCGAGTCAGGTTCAAGCCCAGTGGAGCAACAGCAGCAGCAGCGGCAGCGGGGAGTTTAAAGAGGAGCCATTGGGAATAAAGTAAGGATGCAGGATGACGTGGGTGTGCTGTAGCTGCGTGATGTGGGAGCTGGTGGATCCCAGTGTGGTTACTCGTGACCACATCTGCAGCTCGTCAAGTCAAGGGTGTTTTATTGTCCTGATACCGAACAATGAAATTCTTACTGACAGCAGCACAACAGATATGTCAATGTATATACATGTATATATTTATATATATATATATATTTATGAAGCTATAATCATGGATATGTATGGAACTATTTATTATGATGCCTCCAACCGTATCGTTCCCCAGCCCCGCACAGCAGAGTTTTATCTTCCCAAAATCCATAAACAGACCTGCCATGGCCGACCCATTGTTTCTGCTTGCTCCTGTTCCACTGAATTTCCACACATCTCGACGGCATCCTATCCCCCCTCCCAACCTATGTCCAAGTCACCTCACATGCCTCTCGTCACTTCAATGACCCATTTTCCAGGCCCTCTCTCCCTCATCCACTGGCTTTCCCTTGTCCATTTTCCTAGTTACATCCTCAAAAAATTCCAGAAGATTATGCAAGCATGATTTCCCCTTGGTAAATCCATGCTGACTCAGACCGATCCTGTTGCTGCTATAAAAGTGGTATATAAAATGGTGTATAAAATCATGAGAGGAATAGATCGCGTAGATGCACAGAGTCTCTTGCCAAGAGTAGTTGAATCGAGGACCAGAGGACATAGGTTTAAGGTGAAAGGGAAAAGATTTAATAGGAACATTTGAAAGTTAGAAAATCTTGAAAGTTGCCTGGAATTTAGGGAGAGTCGACCTGCATACAGAATTGAGGTTGATGAAGGAATGGGTGTTTTTGGTCTAGAAGCCTGTGACTAGTGCTATGTCTCAGCGATTGGTGCTGGTCGTGGTTGATATCAAAGATTTGGATGAGAATGCAGAATGCAGGATCAGTCTGCTTACAAATGACACTAAAGAGGGTGATGTCATGGAGAGTGAAGATGGTTATCGATAATTATAACCGTCTCAATCAGCTGAGCAAGTGGGCTGAGGAAATGCTTATGGAGTTTAATGCATCGGAAGGAAATGCATTATCCTGGTTTAAACCAAAGATAGACACAAAAAAGCTGGAGTAACTCAGCGGGACAGGCAGCATCTCTGGACCAAAGCGTTGGGTGATGTTTCAGGTCGAGACTCTTCTTCAGTCTAGTTAGGGATAAGGGAAACAAGAGTTATAGATTACAGTATGATGTAGAGAGATAAAGAAGAATGAACAAAAGATATGCAAAAACGTAACGATGATAAAGGAAACATGCCATTGTTAGCTGTCTGTAGGGTTAAAAATGAGAAGCTGGTGCGACTTTGGTGCAGGAGGGATAGAGAGAGTAGGATTGCCAAGGTTACTTGAAGTTAGAGAAATCAATATTCATACCACTGTGCTGTAAGCTGCCCAAGCGAAATATGACATGCTGTTCCTCCAAGTTGCATTTAGCCTCACTCTGGCAACGGAGGAGACCTCGGACAGAAAGGTCTGTGTGGGAATGGGAAGGGGAATTAGAATGTTTAGCAACCGGGAGTCCAGGTAGGTTCAGTGAAATGATCGCCCAGTCTACATTTGGTCTCGCCAATGTATAAGAGTCCACATCTTGAACAATGGATACAGTAGATGAGGTTGGAGGAGGTGCAAGTTAACCTCTGCCTAACCTGAAAGAACTGTCGGGGTCCCTGGACAGAGTCGAGGGGGGAGGTATAGGGACAGGTGTTGCATCTTCTGCAGTTGCAGGGGAAGATACATGGGGAGGGGGTGGTTTGGGTGAGAAGAGATGAGTTAACCATGGAGTTGCGGAGGGAATGGTCTCTGTGGAATGTGGAAAGGGGTTGAGATGGGAATATGTGACTGGTGTAGGATCCCATTGGAGGTGGCAAAAATGTTGAAGGATTATGTTTTGTATTCGATGGCTGACGGGGTGAATGGAAAAGACTAGGAGGACTCTGTCTCTGCTGCAACTAGGGGGGTGGGGAGCAAGGGCGGAGCTGCGGGGTACCAAGGAGACACGAGTGGAGGCCTCATCTACGATGGAAGAGGGGAACCCCCGTTCCCTAAAGAATGCGGACACCTCACATATCCTAGTCTGGAGTACCTCATCTTGGGCACAGATGCAGAGTAGATGGAGGAATTGGGAGTAGGGGATAGTGTCTTTACAGGAAAAACGGTGGGAAGAAGTGTAGTTGAGATAGTTGTGGGAGTCAGTGGGTTTGTAATAGATTAGATTAGATTAGATTCCTTTATTGTCATCAGTCGATAGTCTATTTCCTGTGATGGAGATGATGAGATCAAGAAAGGGGAGGGAGGTGTCGGAGATGGTCCAAGTGAATTTGAGTGCAGGATGGAAATTGGTGGTGAAGTTGATAAAGTCCATGAGTTCTGCATGGGTGCAGGCGGTAGCACTGACGCAGTCGTCAATATAATGGATACAGAGTTCGGGGATAGCGCACGTGTACGCCTGGAACAGGGATTGTTCAATGTACCCTACAAAGAGGAAGGCATAACTGGGGCCCATGCGGGTGGCCCTAGCTACTCCTTGGACTTGGTGGAAGTGGGAGGAGTTGAAGGAGAACTTGTTAAGGGTGAGGACCAGCTGCGATAGGTGGAGTAGAATGTTAGTAGACGGAAATTGGATGGTCGAGGAAGAAACAGAGGGCTTTAAGGCCTTCCTGTGGGGGATGGACGTGTAGAATGACTGAATGTCGATAGTGAAGATGAGGGAGTGGGAACACAACTGCTCTGGCAGACCCATTGTTTCAGCCTACTCCTGTCCCACTGATATTATACCTCGACTCCATCCTATCCCCTTGGTCCAATCTCTCACGACCTATGTCCAAGATACCTCACATGCCCTTCGTCTCTTTAATGACTCACGCTTTCCGAGCCCCGACTGCCCCATCTTTACTATGGACGTTCATTCATTCTACACCTCCATCCCCCACTAGGAAGGCCTTAAAGCCCTCCGTTTCTTCCTCAACCGCAGAAGCATCCAATTCCCCTCGACTGACAATCTACTCCGCCTAGCACATCATCGTCTATATCTTTTGTTTTCATTATCCCAAACTAATCTGAAGAAGGGTCTCGACCCGAAACGTCACCCATTCCTTCTCTCCAGAGATGCTACATGGTAAACGGTACATGGTAAACGGTAGGGAATTGAAGAATACAGTTGAACAGAGGGATCTGGGAATAACCGTGCATAGTTCCTTGAAGGTGGAATCTCATATAGATAGGGTGGTAAAGAAAGCTTTTGGTATGCTAGCCTTTATAAATCAGAGCATTGAGTATAGAAGCTGGGATGTAATGTTAAAATTGTACAAGGCGTTGGTGAGACCAAATCTGGAGTATGGTGTACAATTTTGGTCGCCCAATTATAGGAAAGATGTCAACAAAATAGAGAGGGTACAAAGGAGATTTACTAGAATGTTGCCTGGGTTTCAACAGCTAAGTTACAGAGATAGGTTAAATAAGTTAGGTCTTTATTCTCTGGAGCGCAGAAGGTTAAGGGGGGACTTGATAGAGGTCTTTAAAATGATGAGAGGGATAGACAGAGTTAATGTGGACAAGCTTTTCCCTTTGAGAATAAGGAGGATTCAAACACGAGGACATGACTTTAGAATTAAGGGACAGAGGTTTAGGGGTAACATGAGGGGGAACTTCTTTACTCAGAGAGTGGTAGCGGTGTGGAATGAGCTTCCAGTGGAAGTGGTGGCGGCAGGTTCGTTGGTATTATTTAAAAATAAATTGGATAGGCATATGGATGAGAAGGGTATGGAGGGTTATGGTATGAATGCAGGCAGGTGGGACTAACGGAAAAAAGTTGTTCGGCACGGACTTGAAGGGCCGAGATGGCCTGTTTCCGTGCTGTAATTGTTATATGGTTATATGCTGCCTGTCCCGCTGTGTTGCTCCAGCTTTTGTGTCTATCTTTGGAGTTTAATGCAGATTGGTGTGAGTTGTTGCACTTTGGGAAGTCAAAGTAGGGCAGAACTGCAGTGATTGGTAGAGCCCTGGGGAGTGTTGTAGAGCACAGGGATCTTGGATAGTTGCCTAAATATAGTTCCCTATAAGTGACATCATAGGTAGATCGGGTGGTCAAGAAGGTTTTTGGTACATTTATCTTCATCAGTCAGGATACTGAAGGTTGAGAAGTTGTTACAGTTGTACATTGGTGAGGCTGCACTTGTAATATTGTCTCATTTTCTCCAGAGATGCTGCCTGACCCACCGAGTTACTCGAGCATTTTTGTCTGTGGTATAATGGAATGGAATACGTTATTGTCACATGTGACAAGGCACAGTGACATTTTTTGCTGCGTCCCCAATGTATACAAATAGCAGCCACCTACAGCACTGACAAAGTTACAAAGCGCGCCAGCTCCTCCTTTTGTTCTCCCCCCTCCCCCCCCCTCCACAGTGGTCCTCCCACGCCGGGTCCTCCATTGTTTTTCCCCTCCACCCTCACAGTGGTCCTCCACGCTCTCATCAACCGTCGACCGCAGGTCACCGCCGCCGTGAGGCTTCACCGCCGCTGAGGCCTCATCGTCACGAGGCCTCACCGCTGTCGATGCCCCACTTCACGCTTCCATGGCGCCGACCCAGGCCCCAGCCGTGGGCTCCGTCAGCCGCGAGGCTCCGGCCGGGCCCCGACCTGGGCTTCTACGCGGCGATCCGGGAGGCATCGAAACAGCGGCGCCTCGATAAACGCCTCCAGCAGCGGTCCCAGCCCACAGCCATGGCCCGTCGGGAAGCCTCTGGCCCATCTGGAAGCGTAAACCAGCATCTGTAGTTACTTTTTATTACATTTGAAGGACTGTGTTCAGTTTTGGTCACCCTGCTATAAAAAGGATATCAGTAAGCTGGAACGAGTGCAGAGAAGATTTACAATGATGTTGCCAGGACTTGAGGGGCTGAGCTATAGGGAAAGGTTGGGCAGGCTAGGACTTTATTCCTTGGAGTGCAGGTGGCTGAGAGGTGATCGTATAATATGTGTAGGAAGGAACTGCAGATGCTGGTTTAAATTGAAGATCGACACACAAAGCTGGAGTAACTCAGCGGGACAGGCAGCATCTCTGGAGAGAAGGAATGGGTCCAGATCCTTCATCAGATCTTATGATAGGTGTATAAAATCATGAGTGGAATAGTTAGGATCAATCACTGAGTAGTCTTTTACTCAGTGTAGGGGAATCAAAAACCAGAGGACATAAGGTTAAGTTGAGAGAGACAAGGTTTTACACAAACACTGAGGGGTAACATTTTCACCCAGAAGGTGGTGGATACATGAATGTGCTGCCAGAGGAGGTAGTTGTGGCAGGTACTATAACAACATTTAAAAGGCACTTGGACAGGTACAGCCTTTATCAGTGCTATATGACCCCATGACTTGAACACTAAATTGGAATGGAAACTGTGTCGCTCTCCCCACCAACACGCACCCATTCACCAAGCCCTCCTTGTTTACTAGTTTGCATTTCTAGTTTCCATCTGTTGCTTAATTTGCATCTGAAACATTTCACCAAATATTATTTGTTTCCTTGATGTGAAAATACCTTTGTTTTCAGAGTTTGTGCTTCCTGTTAAAAACCACAGCAGAATTAACGCATTAAATATTTTGATTGCAATCTGTAATGTCTGCAGGAGCAAGAGTGAATTATTTAAAAATTACTACGGAAGAACAGGCCGTTCAGCCCAACATCTCTGTGACAGACTTTGGTTCGGGAAGGATAGAGAGAGAAGGATTGCCAGGGTTACTTGAAGCTAGAGAAATCAATGTTCATACCACTGTGCTGTAAGCTGCCCAAGCGAAATATGACATGCTCAGTGATGGAAATGGGTTTTAGGAACTAGGGGTACTGTAAGGTCCGTGAGGCTGAGGTTGGGAAGGAAGGGGGGGGGGGGGGGGGGGGTTTATGTGCGGCCATACCCATGGAAGAGTACAAGAATGCATAACTTGCTTATTGTGTATTTATAATATAATTTATTGTGTATTATATGTCATAGTCTCTCTTCTGTCACATATTCTTCGGGGTTGAATTTTGACATGAGGTCCGACCAACTTAGTAAATAGAGGAGTTGAGAGATGATCAGTTTGAAGTCGTGCAAGTTGTGGTGACATGCAGAAATTCATGCCACTGAAGGTTCGTTCACATTCTGCTGTTGATACCAGAATTGTATTTACAGCCGCTAGCAGCTGCTGAAAATCTGCAGAAACTGCCTTCCCATTAGATTCCTTGAATTCTCTGATGGCTCTGATACAAAGCCGACCATTTAAGCCAAATTTTTCTGCCATTTCTTCTACATCATTATCCCCAAAGGTAAAAAGTGAATCTTCTGGAATATTGTTAATATCTAAATATTTGGACTTGTTTTCGGCTGGGTGGCAGTGTGAACTGTGAAGAGGATGTACGGAGGTTGCGGGGTGACCTGGGCAGGTTGAGTGAGTGGGCAGATGCGTGGCTGATGCAGTATAATAGTAAGATTAAACAAGAACTTACCAGTTTGAAGTTTGATCTTTATTTTATGAGGAGTTGCGATGAGGGATTTCGTGAAGACCCCGCCAGGCACGCATGCGCGACATTCTTCAAAGCAGCGGTGTGGAATCACAGATCACAAACCGAAGATAGTAAGATTAAAACTTGACCATACCAGTTGAATATATAATAGAGGGTTGGGAGCGGAGGGCACGAAATCCCTCATCGCAACTCCTCATAAAATAAAGACCAAACTTCAAACTGGTAAGTTCTTGTTTAATCTTACTATTTTACTTCGGAGTCACGTGAGTGACTTCGTGAAGATTTCAAAGCTCTGTGATTACATGCCCTGGACCACGCCCATGCTCACACACTGCCGTAATTCTGATGGAGGAAGTATGTTAACGTATTTCAGACTTGAACAAGCTGAAAAATAATAACATTTGTTAATACAACAATAACCCCCTGAACTCGGGGACAAACGTTTAGGGAACAGCACTTAAAACTGAATCCGCCAACGTTGCGGGAGCGGTTATAAATCAGTTATAAAACCGCTGAAGTGTAGATTCACTGGCCCAGCTCGCTATTGCGAGGCCAAAATCCATGAACACCGCCATAGTCCTTGCCACTGATGTGGATGCAGCCCTGATAGAATGACATTTAAAATATTAGTGTCTTACCTGCTGCACCGAATACCACCTCGTGTCATCTGGAGATAGTCTGCACAATCACCCTGTGACATGGGTTACCATGGCTGAAACAGACCCGTCTCCATACATCTGATGCCCATTTGCAGACGTGTAGTCCCAGGTCTGTGTAGTGTAAAGAAGTTACCTTATTATGGTCCGATCATTCTATCCAGGTTTAATTCCTGTAAAGTCATGACCTGTTGAGCTGTGTTCAGTGCCATTATCATAAGCACTTTGAAGGTGAGTAAGTCCAACATAGGCGACCAGCTCCTGAGGAGGGTCAACACTACCTCATCCCAGTCCAATCTAGCGATAGGACGACAATGCACTCCTGGCACTGTATACAGCACTGTAACTGAGGGACTCGTCATAATGACGACCCATGAGTATTCCAGCACCTTGGAGAGTATAGCAGATATGTAGATGGTCTAGGTCCGACTACAGAAACCTCCCATATCCTTATGTAGGCGAGGTACTGCTTCCTACTGGACTCTCTCTGCACGATGCTGTTTGACATCCATGGTCCTTTATGTTGCAGAGCCTGGTTGCGTATCCTGCAGCACCTGTCTGATGAAGCAGAATGGGGAAAACATAGAAACCCCGCATTTCCCCCCAACGTAGCGAAAACGCGTCCATCGCCACTGCCCCAGGATCTAGTTCTCAAGACATATGTTGGTATCCAATGGCTCAACCTGGACGCAAAGAGGTCGAAATCTGGTATTCCATATTAGGCTATAATTTTAGCAGATATTTGGAGGTTCAATCTACTTGATGTCGTTATTAATACTTGTGACCTGGTGTCCGCCACTATATTGAGCTTATCCAGAAGGTACATAGCTGAACTCAAATTTCTTTCAATCCACCAGAGCCAAATTAATGTTTCCAATTCATCCCAAGATATTAACTTGACGCCACCCATAAGGTTTAATATGCCTCCTCAGTGGTATTATTTTGAAGACGAACATACGTATGCTGCAGATTAGTGCATTAACGCGCAGCCCTGGACATGCTCCCAGCATTTCTAAACAGTTTATACCTTGTGATTGAAGAAAGTAGACTCATGCAATCCCATTTACCGTCCCACCTGGAATGGTGTCAGTAGTTCCCCAGCCCTCGGCGCTTGCGTCGGTTTGTAACGCCACTACTAGGTTTGATGTAATGATGGGATTTAACAATCACAACCATTGCTAATCCACCGTTGTACCTCAATTATGCTTTGATTGGCAGCTGCTTAAGCTCGTAATTGTCCAGCATTCGCTATACATGCCGAGATTTTGCTTATTCACCCAAGCTTTGATAGCGTAACGACCCAATTATGTGGCTGGAATGTAGCTCCAATTTACCCATAGCTTAGCAGCATGTCGAAAGTCGGTTCCCTGGCGCAAGCAAGGCTGTTACATGCATCTATTATGGCTATAGCTCTGTTCCCTGGATAGTGACAAACAGAGCCGCAGAATGTATGTACCTCCCTCCTACTTGTGAGGTTATGCATGCAGCACTTCCAAGAGAACCAGGCCCCCTTACCTCCATGGTTACCGGCGAGCCTGACGTTCTGGTTTCTAGTATTCCTTCTTTGCTGGGTGCTGCTCGATCGCCTCGGTAAATCCTTGTTCCTGCAGCTGGTGTGTGGTGAGGTAGTCTATGCTGGCTCTGCCCTAACAAGGCTTCTGCTGTTGGGGAGCTGGTGCAGATGTGTTCTTGATGGCCTCGTCTTTGACCTGCTTGGGCAGGTCCTCCCCAAACAGCTGTCTTGGAGGTGTGGTGGAGGTACGACCCAACCCAGCGAATTCAGGGTTAATGTCGGGCCGGATGGAGCTCTGACTAAAACAGTTTCCCGAAGTGGGCTACACAGGAGGGCTACAGCATCCTGCTGCTCTGCGGATGCACCTGCCCCATCGAGGGTCCTGATGAGCGCCGTGATGCCCGACGCCAATAGCTTCAGAATTTTCTGCCTCTTCATCTCTTGTTCCCTCGCATTGGAAATGATGTTCCCTCAGATGGCTGAGTCGACCCTCGGGACGTTCAGGGTAACACAGTTTCTAGGATCCTTGTACTTCTCCATGGTTTCTGAAAGCACCTGGTCTAGGAACTGTTGTGTCGTCAAGAAATTAATACTTACTGCCAATGTAGAGTGCAGCGGTACCCCTGAAAACAGGTTTCGGATTCTCGACACCTCCAACTTCTTCTTCTGGATCGAGAGCAGTGGGCTCTTCTGCTGCCGCTTCTTTGTCAAATCGGCCATCTGTTGAATGCTAGCACTCCCGATGGACGAAGGTGAGATTGCAGGTGGTGGTCATGATCCGAACTCCCAGACCGCTGAGACTCCTGCTCTTGCCGACCCAGGTCCTGCTGATATAGTTGCTCCACCATTAGCTCCATCCTAGCCATGCGACCGCTGCCGCTACACACGGACAACAGGTCGACTTCCCCAGGCCCTGATGAGTCGCTGGGGCTTCTGCCAGTAGGTCACACCTCAACGAAGTGGCTGACAGGTACTCGTCAGCACCCGCTCCTGCGGGGCTGAACGACTTCCGCACGGACAACCCGCTAGCCCGGCATCCCTCGGACCTTAGCGGCCTCTCTACCTGACGAGCAGGCAGAGGAAAGGAGTCGGAACCGGTCCCCAATACCGGCTCCGTGGTCCGTGCAGGCACACCGTCACCCTCACCCCCAGGGGTCTGTGACGGTGCTTGGCTGGCTTTACCCGCAGCAACGGGATTGCCTAACCGTATTCTGCTGCCACCGGTCTGCGCTCCGGCAGCCTGTTCCGGTGCAGTGCCGGTACCTCCTGCTCCCGCAGGCTGTACGGCTCCTGCACGGACATACCGCTAGTCCGCCGTCGTTTGGACCTAAGCGGCACCTCTGCCTGGTGGGAAGGCAGAGGGAAGGAATCGGTACCAGTCCCCAATACCGGCTCCGCTATCCGTGCAGGCTTGCCGGCACCCTTAACCACACGGGTCCATGAGGGCGCATAGCCGGCTTTACCCGTAGCAATGGGGTTGCCTAGCCGTAAACTGCTGCCACCGGTCTGCGCTCCGGCAGCCTGTTCCGGTGGACACCGGTACCTCCTGCTCCTGCAGGGCTCCCCGATTTCCAGCAGGTCCATCACCGGCCTGCAGTCTAGCAGGTTACCCCCGGCGGTATGTCGATGCCTCCCACTGCAGCGGGGCATGACCTGTGCGCAGCTCTCCCCATCTCTGATACCTGCATAGTAGGAGAGACAAAACGAGCCGCCGAGCGGGTCACATGTTTACGCACCTTTGCCCCACAGTCACTATGCATAGGTGAGAGTGGTAGGGAGTCCAGGTCTTGCCCACCCTGCTCCCACGCGGTGCTCCACCATTTTGCGGCCCCATGGTCAGCCGTGGTGGAGAGACGGGTCCTGGCTGCGCAGGGCTCCCCGACCTCCGCGTTCATCTGGAATGGTGGCCGCTGACTCCCATCTGAAGTCGCACGGCCCTTGGAGACCTGCTTCGCTGCCTTCATTCTGGTCTCCATCCCTCTGTAAGCAAACTCTAATACAGACGCTTAGCTATTCAAAGTTAGTATCTTACCTGAGGGTCTTTAAGAAGTATGGTGACCAGCCTCTCATGCTTTAATAACTTTTATATGTTGGCAGTCTGAACTTCTTGAAGACAATGCATACCCTAGAGTAGCAGGGCACTTTAATGTAGCCAGGCCACAGAATCCCTGCAGTTGCAGTGTGGAGTCAGGCTGCCTTTGCTTGCAAGCCTGCTTCTCCCTGAATGCCAGCAACCCGCAGAACCCCTGCAGGCTGCGGCGTAGAGTCGGGCTGCTGCCCATGGCAAGCACAGCAAGCCCTACACCACATGCACACCGCCAGCCCGCAGTATCACCGCCGCGGGCTGTGGTGTAGATTCGGGGCTGCCGCTCCGCCGTTGAAACTTCTGACGGCGAGCCTGCAGGCCTGACTCCTGCATGCACACCGCCAGCCCGCAGTATCCCCCGCGGCTGCAGTGTAGAGTCGGGGCTGCCGCTCTACCGTTCCTACTTTGAACGGCGAGCCTGCAAGCCCCACTCCTACATGTACACCGCCAACCCACGGTGTTCCCTGCGGGCTGTGGTGTAGAGTCGGGGCTGCCGCGCTGCCGTCGCGAACTTTTGACAGCGAGCCGGCAAGCCCCATTCCTTTTCGTGCCGCCAGCCCGCGGCGTCCCCTGCGGGCTGCGGTGTGGAGTCGGGCTGCCTCTGCCGTCCTCCGCCGGCGAGTGTATGAGCCCGGACCCTCCTGGGTCAACGAGCTTCACGACTCCAACTATTGGAGCTGCCGCTGACTGCCGCAGCAGTCAGATCCGAGGCGGCTGCGAGACCCTGCGACAGGGCCACCTAGAAGAAAAAGACCGCAGGTTAGTGTTTTACTTACCTGCAGGTCCCAGCAGTAGAGGAGCAACGCTCCTCCCTGCCTGTCGCTCGCACGCGGTCGACGATATGTCGCGCATGCGTGCCTGGCGGGGTCTTCACGAAGTCACTCACGTGACTCCGAAGTAAAATATAGATAAATGTGAGGTTATCCATTTTGGTGGCAAAACAAGGGGGAAGATTATTATCTCAATGTGGTTTGGTTAGGTAAGGGGGAGGTACAGCGAGACCTGGGCGTGCAGGTACATCAGGCAGTGAAGAAAGCTAATGGAATGTTGGCCTGAATAACAAAAGGATTTCAGTATAAGAGTAGAGATGTTCTTCTGCAGTTGTATAGGGCTCTGGTAAGGCCACATCTGGAGTATCGTGTACAGTTTTGGTCTCGTAATTTGAGGAAGTACATCCTTGTGATTGAGGCAGTGTAGCGTAGGTTCATGAGATTGATCCCTAGGTTGGCGGGACTGTCATATGAGGAAAGATTGAAAAGACTAGGCTTGTATTCACTGGAGTTTAGAAGGATGACGGGGGATCTTATAGAAACATATAAAATTATAAAAGGACTGGACAAGCTAGATACAGGAATAATGTTCCCAATGTTGGGCGAGTCCTAAACCAGGGGTCACTGTCTTAAAATAAAGGAGAGGCTATTTAAGACTGAGGTGAGAAAAAATGTTTTCACCCAGAGAGTTGTGAATTTGTGGAATTGCCTGCCATAGAGTGCAATGGAGGCCAAATCACTGGATGGATTGAAGAGAGAGTTAGATAGAGCTCTGGGGGCTAGTGGAATCAAGGGATACGGGGATAAGGCAGGCACGGTTATTGAATAGGGACGATCAGCCATGATCACAATGAATGGCGTTGCTGGCTCGAAGGGCCGAATGGCCTCCTCCTCCACCTATTTTCTAAGTTTCTATGTTAATTAACTTTTTACATTTATCATTGGAAGCTGTTGTAGATTCAAGCAGCCTGGATTTCATATTATTGAGCAAACTCCTCAAAAACTGTTGTCTATGTATAGTAGGTATTTTACCAGCTCTCAAATTTATTCCATTAAATATCATCTGGCTTGTTGTTTTCTCCACTTGAGTATAATATTTTCCTGGCTTCTCTATTTGACATTCAAGAACCTTGATAGTTTGTTTAATTTCCTCATGTGCTTTACTAAGTGTACAATTTCGTTTCTGCAGTTCAAGTGACAGTTCAGACAACTCTAGCAAACTGTCCATCAACAAGGCCAAATTATTTACCAAAGCTGATGATTCTAATACTTTTTTCAGCCCCTCGTACTTTGCTCTCTCTGCACTAGATCTTGAAGCATCACAGCTTGCTTTTCCAAAATGCTCCCAAATAGCTTTATGAGACGGCCACATTGCCTTCACAGTTCGGTAAGACGAAGCAACACATCTCACACTGAAAACACGACCAATTTTCAACAGTTGACAGTGAAGAGCCTCAGCGCATGCAGTTAACTCATCCTGATTCTTCGGAGACCTATGATATAGGGAATACAATTTATCACAAAATATCTGAAAATGATTCAAACCTGCAACTTCACTTATAGCATCACCTCCACTGAGTTCAAGCCCGTGACTGGCACAGTGCCAAACAGTTGCATTAGGGAAATCATCAAGAAATAGTTTTGCAAACCCTGCATTTCGTCTTAACATTACTGATGCAAGTGATATCACATTTTCTTTTAGGTACTGTATTGAAAAACCACCTCTTTGTAAGCACCTTAGAAGCCCATCATATATAGATTTTGCATTTGCAACAAGTTTCATATGTTCTAAGTCAAAATAGAATGATATAGGTTGGGAAGATTCAACAACTGCTGCTCTCAAGCAGACTACTAGAAGTTTTCCCATTAATAGTAGTAGATTCATCAATCATAATAGACATTTTACATTGTTTTGAAATTATATTTTCCACCACTGTCTTTCGCATCTGGTTCCCTATGTGGTGAGAAACATCTGCACATGACCTACGAGAGTTTCGAACGTACTCAATGCCGTTTCTTTTTTGCGGTTCACTATCAAAAGACATATCTGTGTATGGCCTACCTTTGTGTACAATATTAAAAATAGTTCTAAAAGCTTGACCTGTTTTTGCTTTGTCCTTTTTCACTGACATATACACTACATTTTCGATTGCTTTTTTTTCAGTTGTTTCATTGATTTTTTGGCATCTGATATGAACTTCACTATTTTTGTGCTTAAAAATATTTTTTCTTAAACTCATTAACTGTTTTGCTTTGTCATCCCTCACTCCCACTACATTAACACTGCACCACTCACGAGACAAATGAGTTCCTTATGCTTGTTCAAGTCCAAGATGACCACACTTGCTACATACACTACATCCTAGTTTTCTCTTTTTAACAATTAGCCAGGGATATTCTTTCCTTTTGTTTAAGTACATTTCTTGTGTCCAACAGTCTGGAAGATCACATTTTTAATATCTTTTGAAATGTCTCCACATGCAGCATCAGGTGAAACAGCTGCATTAGTTCCATTACATTTTCCAGTAATTTTGCCTTTTCTGGCTGAGTGTTTTCATTATCATTTAATTCCTCATCGATCTGAAGATGCTGTCTTTTAAAGTAGCTCAGTATGCTCATTTTTACAGGGGTACACAAATCTGAAATTTATGGATATTTGCTAGTGATATATAATAACATTTGATAGTGATATATAATAAAATATTTCCGCTTGCTCTACTGTTTTGCTAAATAAAACCACCCACAATAAAATATTCACCACTCCTGAATTAGGCTGGAAAAAACTATTGGTACTACTTATTTAATTTTCTCCCCATCCATTCTAATGTAACTGAAACAATTAATCTGAAAATGCAGTTTCTTATTGGGGCCTGATAATAGAAAAAGTAATGCCCTTGGAGACAGCGGCTGATTGGACGGGAGGAGGCCGATTTGTTGATTGGACGGGAATTTTAAGGGAAACTCGACGGTGATTGGACGCAACCCCATGAGAGACAGTGGTTGATTGGCCGCCAAATAATCCGGCACAAAAAAATGACAAATAGGAAAACAAAAAAATCGTAATTCCGATTTAAATCTGATGTAAGGTACATAGGGTGGGTTTCGATTAATTCTAGACAACAGATTAAAAAAAATCTAACCTCGTTAAATGATTCGGGGTGTATTAAGATATGTTCTACAGTATGAAGTATACAGCAAAACTGGCACTTCCAGAGTGGTCTATCGTGTTGTTTCTTCAGCGGACAACAAATTTATTTTAAGAGCAAAACATAAAGTGCTGGAGAACTCAGCAGGTCAGGCTGGATCTACGGAGGGTCCTAAGAAGGGTCTTGATCCAAAACATCACCTATTCCTTCTCTCCAGAGATGCTGCCTGACCCGCTGAGTTACTCCAGCGAAAGACAGAGACATAGAAAAATAGAAAAATAGGTGCAGGAGTAGGCCATTCGGCCCTTCAGGCCTGCACCGCCATTCAATGTGATCATGGCTGATCATCCAACTCAGTATCCCGTACCTGCCTTCTCTCCTTCTCTCCATACCCCCTGATCCCTTTACCCACAAGTGCCACATCTAACGCCCTCTTAAATATAGCCAATGAACTGGCCTCAACTACCTTCTGTGGCAGAGAATAGTAAGATTGAACGAGAACTTACCAGTTCGAAGGTTGATCTTTATTTCATGAGGAGTCGAAGTGAGGGATTTCGTGAAGAGCCCGCCGGCGCGCATGCTCGACATACTTCAAAGTAGCGGCGTGGAATCACAGAAACCAATCAAAAGAAATGACTTCACATAGTAAGAATGAAAACGACTAAGATTACCAGATGAAGGTGATTGAGGGTTGGGCGAGGAGGGCACGAAATCCCTCACTTCGACTCCTCATGAAATAAAAATCAACCTTCGAACTGGTATGTTCTCGTTCAATCTTACTATTTCATTTCGGAGTCATGTGAGTGACTTCGTGAAGACTTCAAAGCTTCTGTGATGACACGCCCTGGACCACGTCCATGCTGTCACACCACTACCAGGGATGGATGGGAGGAATAACGTGCCGACTAGTCCATACTCCAAAACAAATCATATTTATTAACAACAAATCAAAAAACCCCTTATTCGGGGACATCTCCACGTACTTGCCCCGCATCTAGCACGGCTTCTGCGAACTGTAGAGGCGCAGCGACGGGCCGGTTGTAGAAACGCTGGAACACCGCTTCATTAGCCCATCCTGCTGTGGCGAGAATATGGTCCATGGGCACCTCCATGACCCTCGCCGCCGACGTCGATGCAGCCCTGGTGGAATGAGATTTGAACACATTAGTGTCGATACCTGACTTACCCAAGACGACTCGAAGCCACCTGGATATCGTCTGTGTTGTCACTCGATGGTGAGGTCTCTTATGAGTGACAAGCAGGTATCTCTCCTTTCCTCTGATGCTTGCCGTCACCTTGACGTAGTAACGGATGTGGGAGGCTAAACATAGCCTAGCATCTGCGGGGTATGCCGGGAACTTCAGCTGCAGCCCTGTGCACCCAGGTCTATGCTGCTTTAGTAGCTCGTCAACAAAGAAAACTACTTCTGTGGGGGTAGACATCATTCTGTCGACACGTAGTTTATGGAGTGTCTGTACCCTCTGTGCTGAAGTCAGCGCTAGTAACATCACCAGCTTCATGGTGAGTTTGTCCAGCTGGAGCCCTTCCATGGGGGACCACATCCTGAGCAGAGTTAAAACTACCCTGACATCCCAGGTGATATGGTAGCGTGGTGTAGGCGGATTCGTATTGAAAATACCCCACATGAGCCTGGACACTAGCCTGTTGGATCCCACCTCAATATTGAGGTAGAATGATAGAGCGCTCCTGGCGCTGTTGATGGCACTGTAGCTTAAGTGTTCATCATGGTGCAACCCCGCGAGGAATTCCAGGACGTCGGTTATAGTCACGGCATCGTACGTGATGCGAGAGCGGCTGCAGAAGGCTTCCCACTTCCTGATGTGAGAGCGGTATCTTCGCCTTGTAGACTCTCAGCACGACGCTGCAATGGTATCCATGGTCCGGGTAGAAAGGCCGTATCCAACTAAAGGCCGATTCAGAATCTGCAAGCCAACAAATTTAAATAGCCATGGCAGGGATGTGGCTCCCCTGAAACAGGGTGAGTAACTAATTCTGGGCTACCCTGCAAACGGACCCAAGGTTCACTGAGCGTGTCAAAGACCATCGGATACCACGGTTGTGTAGGCCAGTCGGGTATGATAAGGATGCCCTTGGCACCATCCATCTGAATTTTCCGTAATACCCGACTGATGAGGCAAAACGGAGGGAATGCATAGAAAAAGCAATTCCCCCAGTCTAGCGAGAATGCATCTAACGCTATAGCCCCAGGATCTGGTTCCCACGAGACGTAGGTTGGTACCTGATGGTTCAACTGGGACGCAAAAAGGTCAATGTCCGGTTTCCCAAATTTGGCTGTGATTTTTGCAAAAATTTCAGGATGTAACATCCATTCAATATTATCATTGAACTTGCGTGACCTGGCGTCCGCCACAAAATTAAGCTCACCTGGCAAATAGGTGGCTGAAATCCAAATGTCTCTCTTGACACACCAGAGCCAAATTGAATTAGCCAATTTATCACATGAAACCGACCTGGTACCGCCCATGTGGTTTAAATACGCCACCGCTGTGGTGTTGTCTATTTGGAGCCGGACATGTGCTCCAAAGATCTTGGAACAATATGCCCGAAGTCCATGAAACGCTGCAAGCAGCTCCAAATAGTTGATCCCTTGTGATCCCAACATTGTATTCTCAAGGGTATCCCATCGGCCCCCACAACTAGAATGTTGATTCGTAGCTCCCCAGCCATCAGAGCTCGCATCAGTTTGTAAGTATATCATCGGGTTCGCCTCAATAATAGTTTTAAACGAGTTACTAATATGGCAACCCCACCATCGTAACTCATCCAATGCTGCAGGCGGCAGCTGCATTGATCGATCATAATGACCAGCATGCCGTCGCAGCGCAGCGATCTTGGCTCTCTGCAAGTTTTGATAATGCAGAGGTCCATACCGGGCTGCCGGAAACAAAGCCACAATCTTGCCAATGACAGTAGCTGTGTGACGAATCGATGGTATACGAGTATTGATTAAATCTGTACACACCTGTGTTACCTCCTCAATTTTGTTAATTGGTATGGTGACTCTCATGCTAATGGAATTCACCTGGAACCCCAGATAATTAATTACCTGGGTGGGGCAGAACTTAGATTTTTCTGGATGAACAATGAACCCAAGCTGTTGGAACAAATTGACCGCAGCTGCAACCCCTTGTTGAGCTGATTCCAAGGTGTGGCCGACAATTAAAATATCATCTAAATAGGCCATAACGATATGATGTCGTTGTCTTAAATAAGCCATAATTGGCTTCACCAATTTAGTAAATAATCGAGGGGCTGTGGTGAGCCCATTAGGCAACGCCCTATATTGCCACAGCTGGTCCATCCAGATAAATTTTAAGAACCTTCTGTAATATTTTTGCATGGGTACGGTATAGTACGCATCCTGTAAATCAATACATGCCATAAAGCACCCTTGTGAGATCAATGATTTGGCCGTTTCAAACGTGTCCATTTTAAAATGAGTATATGTTACAAAGTTATTCAGAGTGGTCAGATCAATAATGACTCTACAGCCTCCATCTTTCTTAGGTCGGGTAAAAATATTGGAAACAAATTCAACGGGCTCATGAACCATTTTCTCTATGACCCCTTTCTGTTCCAACCTTAACATTTCCTTATAGCCTACGGACTGTTCCGCAGCCGTTAGTTTAAACATACGACCCGGTCTATGCTGAGACGGAGGGATGTCCCCATTAATAACTCAATGCTATGGCCCTGAATATTCCGTAACACATACTCATCACTGGTAATATCACCCCATGCACCCGCAAACGCCCACCAACATGTGAGGTTAAACAAAGAGAAAAAAGAGAACCAGACCGCCTCACCTCTGTGGTTACCGGCGGTCCCTGACACGAGTGGGTGAACGTAGAGGTGCTGGGTTGGTTTGAGGTTGTGGCGTCCTCATTTTCCATCTCGGCTTCTGCCGAGCCTGTCCTAAAAAAGACCCCTGTGGTTGGGGTGGTTGATATCGGTTTGGAGCTGGAGGGTAATTCCTGGTAGACGTGCTGGCAGACCCTCGTGAGCGGCCAAGCGGAGCTTTGGAGCTCGATGGCGTGGGGGCACTCTGAGAGCGCATGAGCCCCACGGTCTTGGCTTGTTCATCAAGCTCTCTGACCCTTTTGGAAAGGTCTTCGCCAAAGAGCTGACGGTGCGGCGGCGGCGGTTTGCACAACCCTGCAAATTTGGGGTTGAGCGCTGGGCGGATGCTATTTTTCCGAAAGCCGTTGATTTCGTTTTGAGTAGCGCATAGAAGCACCAGAGCATCCTCCTGGTCCAAATTAAGTTCCTCTCCGTCGACCGACCGCACAAAAACAGTAATCCCGGCCGTGAGGAGTTTCAGGATCCGCTGAATCTTTAGCTCCTGCTGACGGATAGCCGCACTGATGTTGCCCCATATTGGCGTATTGACCACAGGCACGTTGAGGGAGTTGCAGTTTGATGGAGCCTTGTGACGGCTCATGGCTTGTAGTAGAACTTCCTCCTGAAGCTGGTGATTATTTAGGAAGTCCACAGTGGCTGCCAGTTTTGTATTGATAGGAAGCCCCAAGGAATGAGGGGCTGCAAACTTGGTGGCCACATCGAGGAGGTCCTCCGCCGGTAACTCAGGCGGGGGTGGGATGGGATCGACCACTGCCTCCTCGTCCTGCTGCTCCAGGCTGGTGTATGAAGCTGGTGATGAAGCCCTGTGCCTGTCGCTGCTGGATGCCTGTTGTTGTTGAAGGAGACGTTCCAGCAGCCGCTCTATACGGTCAATACGCCCTTCACCCTGAACACTCAGGTGGTCGGAGTCCTCCAGCTCTGAAAATTGGCCGGGGCTCCTGTCATCGGCCCGCACCTCGTCGAGGCCCTGCCGGTGCCGGTAGTTGTCGTCGACAGCCGCCGAGGCGAAACTGCGCGATTCCTGCACGGGCGTGTTCAACCGCCTCCGTGTAGCGGGAGCGGAAGCCGTTGCCTCTAAGGGCAGATGCGGCATGGTGTCGGCACCAGCCGAAGCCTGGATACCTTGGGCCCGTGCAGGCTTGCCAGCTGCCCACATCGTGGACCTTGCCGACGCATGGTCTCGCCCACCCATCCATGGGGGGCTCGGCGACCGTGACGGGACCCCCAACTGACTCGTCCCGGCGTCGGAAGTTGGGGGGCGACGGCTGGACCTCACAGCTGCCCCGGGTCCCGTCCTGGAACCTGACCGCTCCTTGGCGACAGGCAGAGCCTTAGCCCCGACAGGGTTAGGCTTTTGGGCTCCTGCCCTCCCCCTCCTCAGGGGGCTTCGTGAAGCGGGCCGTGCAGCCGCACGGACCCTTCTGCTCGAGGCCGTCAGCAAGCCTGCTGACGACCTGACAGCCATGGCAGGGTCGTCCTGCTCTGGCGGCACACCACACTTCTCCTCGTCGAACTCCTCCGAGCTGTGGTGTGCGGGCGGGTCCGGACCTGAAAAAACAGAGCTCACCGACATCTCCGCCCTCGTTCCGGTCTGCGTTGCAGGTACCCCCGACAACTCTCGCTCCGGAACTGCTGGCCGGCGACTTCTCCCCGATCTCCGGCCTCTTAAACTCCCATCCATGTTCTTGCTGTGAAGCAAACACAACAAGAACCACCAACTTAAGGTAGCATACTTACCTGCGTGGTTCCCTTATGAAGGGCTGGCGAGGAGCACGCTCCTCCGTCAGCCGTCGCAGCAACGCGGTACGACGATATGTCGAGCATGCGCGCCGGCGGGCTCTTCATGAAGTCACTCACGTGACTCCGAAATGAAATTCCAGAGACTCACCACTCTCTGTGTAAAGAATGTTTTCCTCATCTCGGTGCTAAAGGAATTCCCCCTTATCCTTAGACTTTAACCCCTTGTTCTGGACTCCCCCAACATCGGGAACAATCTTCCAGCAGACACAGTGGGAGAGGGAGGGAAGGAGAGAGCGAATGACAGAGAAACACAGTGAGAGAAGGAGAGGGAGGGGGGGAGAAAGTGAAACACAGAGAAAAACAGTGAGAGAGCAAGAGAGAATGAGGGAGAGAGGGAGAGGGCAAGGTCGAGGGCGAGAGGGCGAGAGAGTGAGAGAATAATAATATAACGTGGAATAATAAAATAATGTGACTACCTGCACACCAGAAGATGCCCGTGCTCGCAGTCCGGAGCAATGACAGTGAGTTTATTCAATTCCCCCCATGAATTTTATTCAAAGGAATGTGGTGTCATTAATACATGGTCAAAACACAATGACATTTACTGAGGAATGTGGATCAATGTATTGATGACACATTGTATAACTATATGTTAACTACTGGTTATGAACAAGTGCTAACAGTGGTAGTTAACAGATCGTTTTCATCTCATGGCCGATGCAGCGCGACTCATTGTAATGATTATCCATTGTCATTTAAAAAAAAAAACGTATTTAACAACTCTGACTGCCTTCTTGTCTAGAAATTAGACATAAACTAGAAACTGAAAAGTAGGGGAATGCCGTCCCCCCTCCCCCCCCCCCCCCCCCCCCATTTCCATCACTGGACATGCTGTTCCTCGAAGTTGCATTTAGCCTAACTCTAGCAATGGAGGAGACCTCGGACAGAACGGTCATTGTGGGAATGGGACGGGGAATTAACCATATATTCCACCCTTTCCACCCTTTCTCTCCGTCACACACCTTGGTTCTTCCCGTATCCTCGGCGTGACTAGCTCACTGTAGGTCCTGTCCAGGAAACTCTCGTTTTCCCTGAGGTCATCCAGCTGCTTCTCCAGTGCCCCAACACGGTCCTTTAGTAGCTGAACCTGGACGCACTTGCCACAGTTGTAGCAGCCAGAGGCTCCATCTGTGTCCCTAGGCTCCCACATTCTGCAAGCCTCACACTGTCTCATCTGCCCCGACGTGTGTTCCCCGCGTTCCATCCTCTCGAGCTTCATGCGTAGCCTCCTCTCCTAAGACCCTCTAGCCAAAGACTCACACTTTACTCACAAGGTCGCTCCCTCAGTGCCGTCTTGCTTATATTAACTGATAAATTGTCTAATTTACCAATTAACAAATCAAATTCCTCAGTTTTAAACAGTTTCCCCCCTCTAACTCACTTCTAACTCTCCTCCCACTCAGGCTAGAGCCAATCACTGCTTTTTCCTGCTTCTCTTTGCTGCTGTCTCTTCAAAATCCACGGAAGCTCTGAGTGGACCACGGAGAGTGTAAATTAGAAAAATAACCACAAACCAGACCTTATCCTGCTGTCACCCTGTACGCCAAAGCCTCTCAAGCCAAAGCCTCGCACTTACCCTCCACACGGCACTTGTACGTAAACATGGCCGCTCCATACAGGCCCCTCCACTTGTATCTACCTTCTCTTTATACACCCACTAACCATATCACCATATAACAATTACAGCACGGAAACAGGCCTTCTCGGCCCTTCCAATCCGTGCTGACCATTATTTTCCCCTAGTCCCATCTACCTGCACTCAGACCATACCCCTCCATTCCCTTCCCGTCCATATACCTATCCACTTTACTTTTAAATGTTAAAATCGATACTGCCTCCACCACTTCTGCTGGAAGCTCATTCCACACAGCCACCACTCTCTGAGTAAAGAAGTTCCCCCTCATGTTACCCCTAAACTTCTGTCCCTTAATTCTCATGTCATGCCCTCTTGTTTGAATCTTCCCTACCCTCAATGGGAAAATCTTATCCACGTCAACTCTGTCTATCCCTTTCATCATTTTAAAGACCTCAATCAAGTCCCCCCTTAACCTTCTGCGCTCCAAAGAATAAAGACCTAACTTGTTCAACCTTTCTCTGTGTAAATAGGCAATTTACAAACTCTAAAAGTGTTCAACACATTTTAATGATAGCACAAGGTATTACATACATCCTCAAATACTGGCTACATTCTTCTAGTGAACCGTATCCAGGAAGGGGAAGGCGTTATGATTGATGTTAACTAGGCGGGGTTAATGGTACTGAGGTAACTATGTTATTGGTTGCATGCAAAACCATCTACATCCTTCCCCTTAGAAAATTTAAAAGAAACAGACCGTTGTCACTACAACAGAATTAAACAGAATTAAACAGAATCGCCATAACGAACAGGTGGCTTGCTGATCCGGCCCGAGCGCGTACGGATGCCTCCCCCTTCCCCCGGAGGAGCAGAAAAAACAGGGGGACCCGAGACAGCAGGGGAACCAGGGAAGGGCGGTGGGGTTGGAGGAACAGCGGAGGGAGAACCGCGACCGCCAACAGGTGACCCGCGCAGAGGGGAACCGGGCGCTCGATATGGGGACCGAGGCATGCAGGGAACGCTGGCTGGGACAGGAGCCGGCTGCTGGTATGAGAGCGGCGGGGCATAGGGGCCCGGGGCCTGCGGCTTCGGCTCATTAACCGCAAGCAGGTGTTGTCGGCTTCTACGGTAGATGGTTCCCTCATAGTCGACCAGATACGAACGAGGTGAGTCGGCCACCCCAACCACAGTAGCCAGACGGGAGTGACCACTGGCGGTTTGCAATCGAACAACCTGTCCAGGCAACAAAGGATCGAGTGGTCTGCACGACCGATCGTGGGAACGCCGCTGGCTGTCATGTTTCTCTTGAATGCGCCTCTGCACAGAGGCAGGCTCCAGCACCCGAGGTTTCAGCTGGCGCTGGGCAATCGGGATGGTAGATCTGGTTGTTCTGGACATCAGACGCTGAGCAGGGGACCCCATGGCCGGATCTCTGGAAACATTCCTGAGGTTCAGGAGATCCAAATACAAATCAGAGTTAGACAGTCTCGCTTGTTCCATCAGAAGCTTGGCGCTGCGGACGGCCCGTTCAGCAAGGCCGTTGCTCTGTGGGTACTCCGGGCTGCTGGTGAAATGCACAAAATTCCATTTGTCAGCAAAACTTTTGAACTCATGGCTGGTAAACTGCCTGCCATTGTCAGTCTGCAGCCTGACAGGGGACCCAAACGTGGAGAAGTGTTTCCGCAGCTTCCGGATCACCATCTCCGACGTGAGGGATGTCAGCAAATCCACCTCGAACCAGTTTGAGTACGAGTCGCCCAGGACAAGGTAGTGGTTACCACGCTACTCGAAGATGTCGGCAGCCAGCGAGGACCAGGCCAAGGCAGGAGCGGGCTGTTGCAGCAGGGGCTGTCGCTGCTGATGTGGAGCAAGACTGTTGCACGTGGAGCAGGCAGAAACACGGTCTCGAATATATTTGGCCATTCCAGGCCAGTAGAATTGGCACTGAGCGTGGGCGAGTGTTGCATCGACCCCGGGGTGTCCGCTGTGGGCTGCGCAGTAGTAAGAATCGAACAGGGAGGACGGGACCAACACTTTATGTCCCTTAACGATAACGCCATTCTGGAGCACCAGTTCGTCACGGACCAGGAAGAAGGGCTGTGTTTCAGGCGGTGCAGCGGAGCGCTTTGTTGGCCACCCTGATTTAATCACAGACGCAAGCCGTTGCAAAACTGGATCGGCAGCGGTGTGCTCGGCCAAAAGCTGCAGCTGCTTGGTGGGAATAAAATTGACGCCCAGTACGAGCAAGTCCTCTGTTTCGTAGGGGTGGCGAGCACAGGAGGCCCGCGGGGCGCGCGATAACGTGTCCGCGATGTGCATCTCGGTGCCTTTCTTGTAGACGATGTCGAAATCAAAGCGCTGGAGCTGCAGCATCATACGCTGCAGCCTGGCAGGGGCAGCATGAATCGGCTTGTTCAGGATTGTCACCAGTGGCTGGTGGTCGGTTTCGACTGTAAATCTGCTGCCAAACAGGAAGTCTCTGAACTTGGAGCAGGCAAACACCACCGCAAGCAGCTCCTTCTCGATCTGAGCGTACCGCTGCTCGGTGTCCGTCATGGTGCGGGAGGCATAGGAGACAGGATGTAACGATCCATCGACAGATTGGAGGCATGCCGCGCCCAGGCCAAACTTAGAAGCGTCACATGTGACGGTGATGGGGCGACTCGCATCAAAAAATCGCAACGTCGGAGTGTTAATCAGTTTCGACTTGAGACAGTCAAACGCCTGCTGGTGCTGTGGGAGCCAGACCCAGGCGATATCCTTTTTTGTCAGCTGCCGCAGGGGAGCACTCAGCTCACTGAGATTTGGTACAAACTTCCCAAGGTAGTTCACCATGCCCAAGAAACGTTGTAGACCTGGCACGTCGGTGGGGGCTGCCATCTCAGAGATGGCCGCTGCCTTCAAAGGGTCGGGTTTTAGTCCGTTAGAGGTGAAAACGTGTCCAACATACGTGACTTCTGAGACACGAAACCGGCACTTCTTTGGGTTCAGCTTCAGGTTGGCCTTTCGCGCCCGATCCAGGACGCGGCGGAGGTTCTGGTCATGTTCGGCAATGTCCTTCCCATAGACTAAGATGTCATCCACGATGATGGCACATGGCAGGCCCGAGAATATCTGCTCCATCATTCGCTGGAACACCTCACTAGCGGAATTGATGCCGAATGGCATTCGCAGGAATTTGAATCTGCCGAATGGTGTGGCGAAGGTTGTCAGGTCGGAAGATGCTTTGTCCAACGGGATCTGCCAGAACGAGTTCTTAGCGTCTAGGACCGAAAAGACGGTGGCTTGCCCGACCTGAGCCGCCACGTCCTCAACAGACCGCATGGGGTAGTGTGGTCGCCTGATGGCAAGGTTTAAGTCCTTGGGGTTGATACACACACGTATTTCATTCTTGTCTTTCTTTATCGTGGCAACCATGGTGGAGACCCAATCGGTGGGCTCGCTGACCGCTTCTAGCACCCCCTTGTCGACCATGTTGTTAAGCATCGCCTCGACCCTGTCTTTCATGGCGTGGGACACCCTGTGAGGTACGCGGACCACTGGTTGTACATTTGGGTCAATGGAAATATGGTATGTCAGTGGTAACTTTCCCAGGTCATCGTTGAACAGGTCCTGGTATTCTGCAATCGGGTTAAATGACAGTTGCACTTTGTGGACCGTGTGGTCGAAGGACACCAGGCCAAGATCTTGGCACGCACGGTTTCCCAGCAGGGTAACACAGTCAGAGTTCAAAACATAAAAAATCAAGTTTCTTGTGGCTTTCTGTAGCCTGCAAGTTAAAGTGGCCCTCCCCACAGGCCTGAGAATTTCTCCACCATAGGCATGCAGTGTAGCATTGTCAGCGACCAAGGCCTCATTAGTCCTTATCTTGTTGAAAAGATTTATTGACAAAACATTGACCTTTGCCCCAGTATCTAACTTCGCAAGGAAGGTTACATTGTTGACAGTCACAGACACGGAGGGATCAAGACGTTGGCCAGGTGCCTGGAGGAGGGTAAACACATTCGAATCCTCGGGATAATTAATTGGATCTGCATCATAGGATTCAGCAACATCGGGCTGTGGGTTGGAACAGCTATCAGATTGTTTAAGCATGTTTAGACTGGGTCTGGAAATCTGTACCTGTCTCCCACGAGAACGGAATGAGCGGCAGGCAGAAGCGAAATGATCCAGTTTGTTACAAAAATTACAAGCCTTGCCATAGGCAGGGCACGTCGACCGTTTGTGGTGCATGTAGTTACAGTTAGGGCACCTTTTTGGGGGCACATCAGCAGGACCAGGGTTGGCACGCGGCAGAAAAGCATTGTTTCCCCTCTGAGGCAGGGCTCTATTAAATCCAGCCTGGTGAACAGACTTATCTCCCAAGTCCCGGTGATCATCTGGCAATACAACGACCTCAGACAATCTGCAGGCATGCATGGCTTTTTCTAACGTTAGATCCGGATCCCTAAGAAGCTCACATCGCAGCTTCTGGTCACGCATGCCAGTTACTAAAATGTCTCTAGTGAGCTGGTCTGTCATGTCACCGAAACGGCACCGCTGGGCGAGATAACGCAAATCGGCAATAAAACATTCAGCAGGTTCCTCCGGCAGCTGTCTCCTTGTAAAGAACCGTGCCCTCTCTAGAATGCGGTTCGAGGGCAGGTCACAAATCTCCCTGAACTTACGTAGCAGGCAAGCAGGGTCACTGGCAGATTCTGCAGGGGTAACCACCACGTTGTTGTCGTCCAGGACCGCTGGAGCATAGACGAAAGTTCTGGCTTTCTTCATGGCATCAGGTCCGACAAGGTTGAGTAGGAGGGAGGCTTTGAGGGAGTCAGGATCATTGCGGTGAGCGACGTTGACAAAGTGGGTGAAATCAATTTCAAACGTAGCCCAGCGCTCAGAAATATCAGCATCAAAGACAAGCTGCGCGGGCTTTCTGCACGAGGATGCCATGGTCAGAGAGATAAAGCACAAAAGGCACAAATCAAATAAAAGAAATAAAACCCGATGGACAGGTAGGCGCAAGTATCTTCCAGCTCCGACACCATGTAAATAGGCAATTTACAAACTCTAAAAGTGTTCAACACATTTTAATGATAGCACAAGGTATTACATACATCCTCAAATACTGGCTACATTCTTCTAGTGAACCGTATCCAGGAAGGGGAAGGCGTTATGATTGATGTTAACTATGCGGGGTTAATGGTACTGAGGTAACTATGTTATTGGTTGCATGCAAAACCATCTACACTCTGTAACTTAGTTGCTGGAACCCAGGCAACATTCTAGTAAATGTTTAGTAACAAGGGCAAATGTTTAGTAAATATTCTAGTAATTGAAATGTTTAGCAACCAGAAGTTCAGTTAGGTTCAGTGAAATGATCACCCATTCTACATTTGGTCTCGTCGATGTATAAGAGTCCACATCTTGAACAATGGATACAGTAGATGAGGTTGGAGGAAGTGCCAGTGAACATCTGCGTAACTTGAAGGGACTGTCGGGCTCCCTGGACAGAGTCAAGGGAGGAGATATATGGACAGGTGTTGCATCTTCTGCGGTTGCAGGGGAAGGTACATGGGGAGGGGGTGGTTTGGGTGAGAAGAGATGAGTTAACCAGGGAGTTGCAGAGGGAATGGTCTCTGCGGAATGTGGAAAGGGGTGGAGATGGGAATATGAGACTGGTGTAGGATCCCATTGGTGGCAAAAATGTCAAAGGATTATGTGTTGTATGCGACGGCTGATGCGGGTGAAAGGTAACGACTAGGGGGATTCTGTCTCTGTTGTGACTAGTGGGAGGGCGAGCAAGGGCAGAGCTGCGGGGTACCAAGGAGACACGAGTGGAGGCCTCATCTATTATGGAGGGGGGAACTCCCATTCCCTAAAGAATGAGGGCATCTCAGATATCCTAGTATGGAGTACCTCATCTTGGGCACAGATGCAGAGTAGATGGAAGAATTGGGAGTAGGGGATAGAGTATTTACAGTAAAAAGGGTGGGAAGATGTGTAGTCGAGATAGTTGTGGGAGTCAGTGGGTTTGTAATAGGCATCAGTCGATAGTCTATTTCCTGTGATGGAGATGATGAGATCAAGAAAGGGAGGGAGGTGTCGGAGATGGTCCAAGTGAATTTGAGTGCAGCATGGAAATTGATGGTGCAGTTGATGAAGTCCATGAGTTCTGCATGAGTGCAGGAGGTAGCACTGACGCAGTCGTCAATATAAAAGATACAGAGTTCGGGGATAGCGCACGTGTACGCCTGGAACAGGAATTGTTCAATGTACCCTACAAAGAGGAAGGCATAACTGGGGCCCATGCGGGTGGCCCTAGCTACTACTTGGATTTGGTGGAAGTGGGAGGAGTCGAATGAGAAGTTGTTAAGGGTGAGGACCAGCTGCGATAGGTGGAGTAGAATGTTAGTAGAGGGAAATTGGATGGTCGAGGAAGAAACAGAGGGCTTTAAGGCCTTCCTGTGGGGGATGAACGTGTAGAATGACTGAATATCTATAGTGAAGATGAGGCAGTGGGAACACAACTGCTCTGGCAGACCCGTTGTTTCAACCTGCTCTTGTCCCACTGAAATTATTTTCACGTACCTCGACTCCATCCTATCCCCTTGGTCCAATCTCTCACGACCTATGTCCAAGACACCTCACATGCCCTTCGTCTCTTTAATGACTTCCGCTTTCCGAGCCCTGACTGCCTCATCTTTACTATGGACGTTCATTCGTTCTACACCTCCATCCCCCACCAGGAAGGCCTTAAAGCCCTCCGTTTCTTCCTCGACCGCAGAAGCATCCAATTCCCCTCGACTGACAATCTACTCCGCCTAGCACATCATCGTCTATATCTCTTGTTTCTCTTATCCCAAACTAATCTGAAGAAGGGTCTCGACCCGAAACGTCACCCATTCCTTCTCTCCAGAGATGCTGCCTGTCCCGCTGTGTTGCTCCAGCTTTTGTGCCTATCTTTGGAGTTTAATGCAGATTGGTGTGAGTTGTTGCACTTTGGGAAGTCAAAGTAGGGCAGAACTGCAGTGATTGGTAGAGCCCTGGGGAGTGTTGTAGAGCACAGGGATCTTGGATAGTTGCCTCAATATAGTTCCCTATAAGTGGCATCAAAAGTAGATAGGGTGGTCAAGAAGGTTTTTGGTTCATTTACCTTCATCAGTCAGGATACTGAAGGTTACAGTTGTACATTGGTGAGGCTGCACTTGTAATATTGTCTCATTTTCTCCAGAGATGCTGCCTGACCCACCGAGTTACTCGAGCATTTTTAGTCTTTGGTATAATGGAATGGAATACGTTATTGTCACATGTGCACAAATGTATGCAAATAGCAGCCACCTACAGCACTGACAAAGTTACAAAGCGCGCCGGCTCCTCCTTGTGTTCTCCCCCCCCCCCACCCCCCCACCTACAGTGGTCCCCCCACACTGGGACCTCCATTGTTCTTTGTTCCCCCACCCTCCCCAATTGTCCATTGTCTCCCCCCTCCCCCCTCACAGTGGTCCTCCACGCGCTCATCAACCGTCGACTGTGGGTTGCCGCCGCCGTCACGAGGCCTCACCGCTGTCGATGCCCCACTTCACGCTTCCGTGGCGCCGACCCAGGCCCGAGCCGTGGGCTCCGTCAGCCGCGAGTCTCCGGCCGGGCCCCGACCTGGGCTTCTACGCGGCGATCCGGGAGGCACCGAGACAGCGGCGCCTCGATAAACGCCTCCAGCAGCGGTCACAGCCCACAGCCATGGCCCGTCGGGAAGCCTCGGGCCCGTCGGGAAGCCTCGGGCCCGTCGGGAAGCCTCGGGCCCGTCGGGAAGCAGGTAAACCAGCATCTGTAGTTACTTTTTATTACATTTGAAGGACTGTGTTCAGTTTTGGTCACCCTGCTATAAAAAGGATATCAGTAAGCTGGAACAAGAAGATTTACAATGATGTTGCCAGGACTTGAGGGGCTGAGCTACAGGGAAAGGTTGGGCAGGCTAGGACTTTAATCCTTGGAGTGCAGGAGGTTGAGAGGTGATCGTATAATATGTGTAGGAAGGAACTGCAGATGCTGGTTTAAATTGAAGATAGACACACAAAGCTGGAATAACTCAGCGGGACAGGCAGCATCTCTGGAGAGAAGGAATGGGTCAAGATTCTTCATCAGATCTTATGATAGGTGTATAAAATCATGAGGGGAATAGTTAGGATCAATGTGTAGTCTTTTACTCAGTGTAGGGGAATCAAAAACCAGAGGATATAAGGTTAAGTTGAGAGAGACAAGGTTTTACACAAACACTGAGGGGTAACATTTTCACCCAGAAGGTGGTGGATACATGAATGTGCTGCCAGAGGAGGTAGTTGTGGCAGGTACTATAACAACATTTAAAAGGCACTTGGACAGGTACAGCCTTTATCAGTGCTATATGACCCCATGACTTGAACACTAAATTACAATGGAAACTGTGTCGCTCTCCCCACCAACACGCACCCATTCACCAAGCCCTCCTTGTTTACTACTTTGCATTTCTAGTTTACATCTGTTGCTTAATTTGCATCTGAAACATTTCACCAAATATTATTTGTTTCCTTGACATGAAAAGACCTTTGTTCTCAGAGTTTGTGCTTCCTGTTAAAAACCACAGCAGAATTAACCCATGAAATATTTTGATTGCAATCTGTAAAGTCTGCAGGATCGAGAGTGAATTATTTAAAAATTACTACGGAAGAACAGGCCGTTCAGCCCAACATCTCTGTGACAGACTTTGGACTTTGGAAGGATAGAGAGAGAAGGATTCCCAGGGTTACTTGAAGCTAGAGAAATCAATGTTCATACCACTGTGCTGTAAGCTGCCCAAGCGAAATATGACATGCTCAGTGATGGAAATGGGTTTTAGGAACTAGGGGTACTGTAAGGTCCGTGAGGCTGAGGTTGGGAAGGAAGGGGGGGGGGTGGGGTTTAGATGCGGTCATACCCGTGGAAGAGTACAAGAATGCATAACTTGTTTATTGTGTATTTATAATATAGTTTATTGTGTATTATATGTCATAGTTGCTCTCTCTCTCTCTCTTTGTCTCTGTTTACATTACAAAATGTCCCATCATGGTACATAATCTCCATTTTTTTTCTGTCACCTCCACTTTCTGCATGCCGTTTCTTCAGCACGTCTTCTGCCACTGAGAAGCCATGTCCTCACATATTAACCATATAACAATTAGCACAGAAACAGGCCTTCTCGGCCCTTCCAGTCCGTGCCGACCATTTACTTTCCTCTAGTCCCATCTACCTGCACTCAGACCATACCCCTCCATTCCCTTCCCGTCCATATACCTATCCACTTTACTTTTAAATGTTAAAATCGATCCTGCCTCCACCACTTCTGCTGGAAGATCATTTCACTCAGCCACCACTCTTTGAGTAAAGAAGTTCCCCCTCATGCCTATTCTACTATGTTTAAGCAAATCATAGACATAAAATATAATGGCATCTGCCGACACATGCATTCTGTCTAGCCATAGCTTTTGCAATGTTTGTACACGTTGGGCTGAAACCAACGCCAGAAGCATGACCACCTTTGGTTAATTTGGCTATAGATAAGCTTGCAACAGGAGCCCACTGGCGAAGAAGCATAAAAACTTCACTCACATTCCAAATACCGGCATACCTGGGTTTAGGAGGATTAGAATTAAAAACTCCCTTCATAAATCGTGAAACTAACGGATGTGTCCCTACTGAATGCAATCCTGAATTCATGGTTAAATAAGAAGATGGTTAAATTATGTGTGGCCCTTGTGGCTAAGGGGATCAGAGGGTATGGAGAGAAGGCAGTTACGGGATACTGAGTTGGATGATCAGCCATGATCATATTGAATGGCGGTGCAGGCTCGAAGGGCCGAATGGCCTACTCCTGCACCTAATTTCTATGTTTCTAAGACAGAGCACTGGCTGTATTGATCGCACTGTAACTTAATTTTTGATCAATATAAAGAATGGACAAAAACTCCAATACGTCTGTAATGCCTGCAGTTTGATATGAAATGTTCTGGTGTAGACAGAATTGCTCCAGCTTCCTTATCGAGGTAACACACTGCTTCTGTGTACCATCCCTGCAGGCCGACGTGAGAACATCCACAGTACGATCAGACAGTCCTCTCCCCAGGTATGGCCTCCTTAAAATCTGCAAATTAACAGATCAATACGATCATGTAAAGGATGTTGATCCCCAGTTACTGGATTTACCAGTAGATTTTCATTCTTGGGAATAATCATGTGAGGCTCCCTAGCCATTTGTAATACAAGAGGAAACCATGCTTGTGTAGGCCAATCTGGCACTACCAATACCCCTGAAGCAGAGTCCTGCTTGATCTTTTGCAAGCATCTACTGATGAGACAGAGTGGAGGAAATGCATACACAAACATTCCTCCCCAATGCAGCGAGAAAGCATCTACCGCTGCTGCACCAGGATCTGGTTCCCATGAAACGCATCTGGGCAACTGATAATTTAACCTAGATGCAAGCAAGTCAATATCTGGCATTCCATACCGACCAATCACTTGATTAAATACATCCTGATTTAACATCCATTCTATGTTGTCATTGAACTGACGTGATCTAGTGTCAGCTACAGTGTTAAATCTACCTGGCAAATAAATTGCTGAAATCCAGATATATTTGTCAATGCCCCAGCTCCAAATCTGGTTAGCCAGTCTATCACAAGACTGTGACTTGACTCCACCCATGAGGTTTACATATGCCACTGCTGTGGTGTTGTCAATCTGAAACTGCAAAATCAAATCTTAGTCTCTTCTCCTGTGATATTCAGCTTTCTCGTCAGGTTTTCTTTGCAAAAGGTAGTCGAACTTCCGTGATCCAAAAAAGCATATGTTTGCAACACTAAATTCGACTTGCTGTTCCTTACCTGTACTGGTAAGATAGAAAAATTACAAGCTTCAACCCCGGCCCCAATATGAGCAGTTACTTGAGACGAGGTGATAGCATTTCTAGTAGTTTGCTTCTCGCCCTGTTCTATTTGCACCGATTCATCTATTTGCTCTGGTAACTCATCATTCATTTGTTCCAGTTCTTCTTCCCAATGCTCTGGTAGCTCTTCAATGTGAAGTGCTTCAGGATGATATTGTTTGCACTCGTAACAAATTATAGGACACTTACAGTCTCTCACCATATGTCCTTTTTTATAACATCCAAAACAGATTCCCTTCTCTTTCAAGAAATCCATCTTGTCTTCATATTCTTTCATCTTGAATCTACGACACCATCTTATGGTGTGACCAACTTCATCACATAACAAACAAAATACTATTTGCATGCTGGTAGACACATTTGTTTTTATTCCATCTGTCGTTCCCACAGGTATGGTTGTGATAACAAAACTACTTCTCTTAGGTTCAAATCTTTCTTCAGTTTTGGTAAAGGTAGAACCTTTGTTAGTTGTTGCAAGTAGTTTGTGGTCTTCAATAGTCCAGTGTGGTTCTAACATGTTCTGTACTTCCCTGTCCAATAATTCCACCAGGTCTGGTACCCTTGCTACTTGGTTCTTTTCATCTCTAATTTTGCCTGCTTCGTCTCTCCGCTCTTCTCTCAGCCTTCTGGGCAATTTGTTAAAGATGATTCCAGTATTACTCGGAAGATTCATTTCTTACATGTGGCCGAGATTTCTTATCGAGCTACAACAATTTCTCAGAAATATTGCATAATCACTCAATGCATCCCCAAGTTCCGGCTTGATTTCTTTCCAAGCATGGGCCTTCTCCATGTGTGTGTTAGCAATCCTGTGTTCTTCACCAAAATGTTCTTTAAGTAATCTTCTCGCCTTTTTATAGCCATGGTTGCCTTGCTCTTTCGGACAACTTTCCACAAGCTCTTTCACACTTCCACTTGTGTACACACAGAAATCGTAAGCACTCTTTTTCATCCGTAACTTTTGTTTCTAATGTTTATTTTAATGCCTTTACGAAGGCTTCATACTGCAAACGATCTCCACCATACGTAGGAATTTCTACTGGTGGTAAAATTAGAGAAGTATTTTTGTCGAGCTATGATCTTGTTGAATTCAGATTGCCTATTCAACAGTGCCTTTAGCAGGCTCGATAAACAGGCCTTTGTGATTTGAGCCTGTGCACCAGGCCTCGAAAAAGCGTGGTCTGCTATTGGTTTGTCTCGATCTAGCACTCATTTGCTGAGATGAAGTTTTACCCATCTTACTGGCTTCCAATGGGTTTCCCAAGCCAAGGAATCTGGTGGACCTCGATTGTGGAATTGATCCAACTGCTAATTCACTTTGAGCAGTTTATCTTCTTGGTCCAGAGCTCATTGTCCTCGACGATCTGGAGCTGCATCTTGACCCCTCACTTTCCAGTAGCTCCTTCTTTGCTTTGGCTACTGCCACCTTTGTGTCTATTTCCAGTTGTTCCTTATGTCTTCTCAGCTTCTCATACTGTAGCGTCATCTGTCGCATCATCTCTTCTTGTTGTCATGTTATTTGTCTCATCATCTCTTCTTGTTCTTCTTGGTTTTTGTTTTTTGGGTTTTTTTTGAAAGGGAAAGAAAGAAGGAAAGAAAAAGAAAAGCAAAGATTTCAAGAAAACCATGAAAAAGAAAAAAGGAAAACCCCAGAACTAACGAAGGAGTGAAAGAAGTGGAGATATATCCCACTGCCCTTCCTTACGCCCGATCACCCGACCCTAGCGTCGGTTTAGAGTTTGTGTTCAACCATTATGTTGTTGAAGAAATTCAATAAAAGGAGACCATATTTTTGAAAATTAATCTGGTTTGTCAGTCAAGACAAGCCTTATTTTTTGTAGATGTAGTGACTCGGTCATTTTTGTGATCCACATCTTCACTGTGGGGACTGTTATCTTTTCCCAGAATTTAAGTATACGTTTTTCACAGTTATTAAACCATAGTCAAGGAAGCGTCTTTGGAATATCGTTAGATTAGGGCAGCCCTCTCACATTCCTAATAATATTAGTTTTGGATCTGGCTCTAATTGAGTTTTAAGTGTTTTAGAAACAATATTGAATATTTCCGTCCAGAAATTTTGTATTTTTATACAGGAAACAAACGAATGAGTTAGGGTGGCTTCTTGAAAGTGACATTGATGACAAAGAGGAGAGACAGTTGGGAAGATCTTGTTCAATTTGGTCTTTGAGTAGTATAACCTATGCAATACTTTAAATTGTATCAGGCAATGCCTGGCATTTAAAGAACAGTAGTGTATGTATTGTAGGCTTTCATCCCATATAATCTTTCTAAATGGGTAAACTCAACTCATCCTCCCATGCTCGCCTATAAACCTCAGAGGGTGCGAGTCAATATTTAGAAGGGTGTTATAAATGTAACATATTAACTTACTTGTATCGGTATGTCTATTTAAACAATCGTCTAATATGTGTGGACCCATAAGATGACAGTCCTGTGTATATATTTTCACGTAATCTCGGATTTGGAGATATCTTAAAAAAATATTGTCATTCAAGTCATATTTCTCCTGTAGTTCTTGAAAAGAGGAGAGAGTCCCCTTCTTATAGAGGTCGCCCACAGTATTGATTCCCAGGTTCTTCCATTGAACAAACACCACGTCTAAAATAGACGGTTTAAACGAGGGATTATTTGCAATAGGAAGAAGGAGAGACATATTTCTCAATTTAAGACTGAATTTCAGCTGTTTCCAAATGCGGATAGTACTATGTATTATCGGATTTTGCTCACACGTTGACTTATTCAGATGTATTGGAGATAGGAGGATCGAGCCTATACATAAAGGCAAACAATCTTCTCTCTCGATTTTTAACCAATTTACATGTTGACATGTATCGTCCAACCAGAACGTTATATTTTTAATATTGGTTGCACAGTAGTAAAAAACAAAATTAGGTAGAGCTAATCCTCCATTTTCTTAGTATTTGTACAAATGTCTTTTACGTATTCGGTGGGTTTTGTAGTCCCAAATAAAGTTAGTGACAATAGAGTCAATTTTTTAAAAGAAGCTTTTAGGGAGATATATCGGTATTGATTGGAATAAGTATAAAAGTTGTGGAAGGAAGATCATCTTTATGGTATTTAATCTACCAAGAAGAGAGATAGGAAGTGCTTTCCAAAATTGGAAGTATTAAACCAATAATACAATTTAGTGATTAATGGTGGGAAGTTTATTTTAAACAAAGAGGAATACTTTCTAGTCACGTAAATTCCAAGATATCTAAACTTTTCGGTAACGATTCTGAAGGGAAATTATTGGAGTTGAGAAGGATCTTGTTCTTTTGTTGGCATGATTTCACTTTTATTCCAATTAATTCTGTATCCAGAAAAAGATCCAAATTGTTCTATAATGTTCAGAACATTTGGAATACTAACATGGGGGGTTAGTAATGTATAAAAGTACACCATCTGCATATAACAACATTTTATTGGAGGTATATTTGGTATTATATCTATAAATACCTGAATGGGACCTGATACTCTCGGCAAGAAGTTCTATGGTTAAAGCAAATAACATCGGGGAGAGAGCACATCCTTGTCTGTTACCCCTAGATAAATAACATTTAGGTGAAAGCATTTGATTTGTCAATATTCTAGCTCTTGGATTAATAAATAAAAGCTTCACCCATAATGTAAAGATTTCGCCCAATTGGCATTTTTCCAACACTATAAAAAGATAAGACCATTCCTCTTGGTTGAAAGCCTTTTCTGCATCTAGAGAAATAATTGTTAGATCTTCGTTTGGCATTCTCAGCAAATATATTATGTTAAACAAACGTCTCAAATTATAAAACGAGTGTCGTTTAAGTATGAACCCAGTTTGATCTGGATGTATTAATTTACCGATAACTAGGCTTAATCTACGAGCCAAAGTCTTAGCTAGTATCTTCTGATCCGTATTTAAAAGGCCTATTGCCCTATAGGATCCAGGCTCCTCGAGATTTTGGAATTAATGTAATAGTTGATTCAGCAAGAGTTTGTGTTGAAGTCTGTTCTTTAAATGCTTGAATGTAAAAGGCTTGTAAGCGTGGAGAGATTAATTCTTTACATTTTTTATAAAATTCGTTATTAAGCCCGTCCGGGCCAGGAGGTTTTCCACTGTTCAATGATTTAATAGTCTCTAGAATGTATTTTGTTGTTGTCTCTGCACCTAACTCATCCCGTCCCCCCTCATTAAGAGATGGGAGATTGCAATTCTCAAGAAAGCTTTTCAACTTTGCAGAATCGACTGCTGTTTTTGATGAATATAGTGTTTGATAGAATTGTAAGATTCTTTCATTAGGTAGTGTAAGCAAATCTCCTTTTTCTGATCTAATTTTGTGTATAGTATGATCATCCTCTAATTTGCAAAGTTGGCGTGCTGTCGTTTGTGTGGTTTATCACCAAATTCTTTTTTTTTTTGGTTTAGTATATTGAAATACCCTTATAATTCATGCTGAGAGAATCTGGTTTAATTTGGATTTAAGTGCAGCTATCTTATTGTGTTTTACAGGGGATAGATCAGCCACATTTTCTAGGTCTAACTGTTTTATCTGTTTTTCTAATTCCAGTTGTTCTGCCTTATTTTTCTTGTTTTGAAAAGCTTGGTATGCGATATACAGCCTCTAACATAGGGTTTAAAAGTTTCCCAAGGATGGAGAAATACCCGGGGCGTCATTTGTCTCAAAAAATGTTTTTATCTGTAGCTTCAGATAGTCACAACAGTTTGCCTCAGCTAGTATTTGTGGATTATATGTCCAAAATGGCTGTTTGTTATTAATTGCTTCCAATTTTACTGGAAAAGTAAGGGGACAATGATCGAAAATAATAATGTTGTGATATTTTGGATTGTAGGTATGAGGGATAAGTTTGGCATCAACCAAGAAATAGTCAATCCGTGTGTAAACTTTATGAACAGCTGAATAGAAAGAGTATTCTCTTCCAGAAGGATTGGCAACCCTCCATATGTCTCTTATTTTGTATTGTTCATATAGGTGTTTAAAAGGTCACTGGATTTTGATGTACTTTTCCTTTGAAGTGAAGATTTATTCAAGTATTGATCTAATACACAATTTAAATCTCCCCCAATTATCAGATTATGCTGACCAGAGTCTGGAATTGTATTAAATAATTTATTTAAACAATTGGGGATTATCGAAGTTAGGAGCATAAATATTCACCATGGTCAATGGAGTTGAATACAATTCACCTGATATTATAATGTAACTGCGTTCCTTATCAGCTGTAGTGGATTTATGTTTGCATGGTATACCTTTACAAATTAGAATTGCTGTTCCTCTTGCTTTGGAAGAAAACGTAGAGTGATATAATTGTCCTATCCACCTACCCCTCAGCCTACTATGAGCTCCATTTTTGAGATGCGTCTCCTGAAGAAATATTATATCAGTATTAATAGATTTTTAATTTTACCCCATTTAATTGGCTCGTTAACACCCCTAACATCCCAACTACAAAATGTAATTCCTTTCCCCCCAATTGTCCTAGCTACATCGCCTTGCATTTTAAAGATTACATGGTCTCTGTTGACTTAAGTGGTCCAACACATTATTTGAAATATTTCCTTTAATTGCTGGGTGGGTGAGCCCTATCCCCATTTCCCCCAGAGATATCTCCAAGAAAAATGTGCATTAGTAAAGATAGATGAGATATTCAGTAAAGAGTTTAGAAAGTGAAAAAGAAAAACATCAACAATTACAGCATATAAGAATGCTGCTAGTGAATAAGTTAGTGGTTAAGTTAGTCAAAAATGCCATAAAATAGATGATGTTGGATAACTCCACACCTTAAGGAGTTAATAAGAACTAAACAGAACAAACTGTTAAAATATTTAAATCCGTCAGGGAATCACCATTCCCCAGAAGTTAATGTATCTTAGTGGGATCTAACTAAGTCGTTGAATATTAAAAACAATAACTAACATGTGGCACTTATTACTTAACTTTCTATTAATACTATTTTGACATATTAACAGACTGTAGGTTTATAACAACTTATTGATTATAAGCACAGTATAAACTTGTTGATTATCATCACAGTATAAACTCAGTAAGGTATTACTTCTCCCTTGATAGATCCCACAGTGTCCTGGACAAACTTGAATGCTTTATCAGGATCAGTAAAGAATGATTCAACCCCTTTATAAGTAACTCACAATTTGGCAGGATATAGTAGGCCAAATCTGAGATCTGGTATCTCCCTCAGGATAGATCTTGACTTGGAGAAGAGTGCTTTTTCTTAACAACTTTGGCAGGAAAGTCTCTGAAGATTCATATATTTTCACCTTGAAAAGTTAAGTTTCTGTTGGCAACTTTCTGCAGAATATTCTCTAGAACATGGCAGTGGTGCACCCTCAGGAGCAGATGTCTTGGTGGGGCTGTGTCGTCTGACCGGCCTCTCAGAGCTCTGTGAGCCCGGTCCAGTCTAGGTTTTTCATCCAAAGAGAGTACGTCTTGAAGTAGTTGACCCGTAAAATCTCAAAGATTTTGACCATGTTCTTTGCCTTCTTTCACTCCAACAATCCTTAGGTTCTGACGTTTTGAGCGCCCTTCGAAATCTAGCCATTTTTCTGTTACTTTCGTTGATAAACCGTAGATACGTTCCACCGCAGCCGTCAGCCTGTGTGTTGTCTCGATATTTAGAGCCGCAGCAGTTTCCAATTCCCGAATAGCCTCGCTTTGTTTTTGTGAAGTAACAAGAATAGGTTCCAACTTACGGCTGATGTCGGTTTCAAACCTGTGGATTTCCCCTTTCAGGTCGGAATTCACCTCCTCTATACGGGCATCAATCTTGTCAATCTTGCCACAGATTTCTGCCTTCACAGCCGAAAGTTCCTGACACAGTAATAGAAACATAGAAACATAGAAAATAGGTGCAGGAGTAGGCCATTCGGCCCTTCGAGCGTGTACTGCCATTCAATATGATCATGGCTGATCATATTGAACGGATCAGTAATGAACGGATGTCCTCCAAACCCAGAGGTTGCCTTGCTGCTTCGTCTCGGGGGTGTGCCATAATCGAGGTCGAGGCTTCTTCGTGGCCTTCAATAATGTCTAGTTGATGTTCCCTCCATGGTTTTGGCGAGCGTCTACACGGCATTTTAAAAGTACCGGAGTCGGGTTCTGATGACGTCACTTACGCGACTGCTGAACTTCTGCCGATGAGTATTTTTAGATCTGTCCGGTTTGAATTTTCAAGGTTTTCAGCTTTGAACGGTGCGGAGGTGATTAACGCGTGCCCTAAGCCTCCATAGCACCACCGGAAGTCTTGTTCTTCTTGTTGTCGCGTCATCTCTTCTTGCTGTCGTGTCATCTCCTCTTGTTCTTCTTCAATCTCATGGTTCCTTGTCAAGGCATCTGCTTCTATTGAGAGAGCAGCTAGCTCAGCTTGTCTCTCCATTCGAGCAGAAGCCCTCAAAACCGATCTGGCTGAAGAACCAGATTTATGTCTTGATCCTCATGAAAATATATTGGAGATATTATCTCATCATGTAATTTCATCTTCCATTCTGGCACCTTGTTACTTCGCACTTCCAGCTGCCAAGCTCGTAACATGTGCATGATTTCAGATAACCACTTCTCTGCCTTTTTCATGAAACCATTGAATATCTTCTTCTTGTCTTAATCCCACTGGGTATGTCTTCTGCATTCTTCCCAAGACAGCACCGAACACAGCAGTACATCTTGTTTCTTGCCAATCTCCTGGTAGAGGTTCCATAGTTGGCTCATATTAGATTTCACCTTGATCACGTTCTGTTCTGATTCCATTAGTGTCTTCTGTGTATCAATGAATCTGTTAACCTGTAACCATAATTAGTTTCTCTCTCGGTTTATCTCAAGCAGGCAGTTAGTGTATTATATGTTTCTTCTCGATACACGAGTTCTCTGTAGCTATCAATGGATTTGTTAACTTCTTCCCATATTGAGTTCTCCTTTCTTTGGGTTTCTTTAAGTTGTCTGGGTCTCTCTTCACCACCATGCAGTTCATCTGGCGTAGCTCTTTCTTCCTCTTTTAATTCCATGATTTTAAAGAGGTCTTGGCAGATTGCCAAGTCTTTAAATTAATCATCCAAAAGTCTCTGCTAGTAGCTCTGGCTTTGTTCTGTCAACATTTCTTTCAAAATCATAACATATTGATAATGTAGAGAACATCTCTCTAACTCCAGGTGCAAAAAGATGATGCTAATTCAAATGGAACGAGCTTATCAAGAGACGCAAAACAATCCAAGGTCGGTCTGGCGAGAATCTCCATGCAGACTAGAAAAAAACTTTCTGAGTTCTCTGATACATTTGCAGTTTAAAATTAATGCTGTGATTTCAATTCAAAGAGTAATAATCGATTTGTACTCACAAATTCAGTGATACATCTTCAGATAAGTCTCGATGCTGTAGATAGACCCTTCTCAAGGCCCTTCTCTGGCTGAGATCTAGTTCCTCCTGGAACCACTTTCTTCTGGCTAAAACATCTCCGAGTATCTTAGCCAATCTTTTGTCTTCATCTCTGGGACTTGTTTCGCTTCTGTGATGGAGGTCTTCTTCAATTTTACCTTCTGTCCCTCTCTCTGGGACTGGTATTTAACCCCCCTGCTGGAGGTTCCCTTCGACTTAATCTGTCCCACTCTCTGGGACTGGTATTTAACTCCCCTGCAGGAGGTATCCTTCGACTTAATGTAGCGGCAGATTTTCATATCTTTCAGGTAATTAGCACCCTAGCCGCTAAATGGATGAGATGGTTGAAGGGGGTGTCTTCGAAACACATGCGAGCTCATTCACCGAGACCGTCAGAGCTTCTTCGCAGATATGGCTTCAAAACACAGTCTTTTGATGAATAAATGCTTTATTGTTGATGGAAAACAGTAAGATACATCCAAATTTCTTACGACTCGTTACTACAATCTTCATCGAATTCCAGCTTATTACTTTAGACATTAGAAAACTTCTCGTGTCTCCGTAACACTGGCATGATCTGGCATGTCGCCCGCATGGTCCGCATGGTCGAAGGGTTAAACTTCCCCATCGTCTCTCCAAACTAATCTAAAAACTAAACTTCTGCGTAAGCACCTTAGCTCCAAACACGCCGAAAAACACCTCATAAATCCCACCCTCAATATAATGGGCAGTCCAAAATTTCAAGGCACATTCCATCATCAATGACGTGCAAAATAGGCCAAATGGCCACTACAACCTCTTTAAAAATTGACTCCAGCATCTTTCCCACCACTGAAGTCAGGCTAACTGGTCTATAATTCCCCGTTTTCTCTCTCGCTCCTTTCTTGAAAAATGGGATAACATTAGTTATCCTCCAGTCCACAGGATTAGTAAGATTGAACGAGAACTTACCAGTTCGAAGGTTGATCTTTATTTCATGAGGAGTTGCGGTGAGGGATTTCGTGAAGAACCCGCCGGCACGCATGCGCGACATTCCTCAAAGTAGCGGTGTGGAATCACAGAAACAACAACAGAAATGACTTGGCATAGTAAGATTGAAGAGACTCTAATTACCAGTTGAGTATGATGGAGGGTTGGGAGCGGAGGGCACGAAATCCCTCACCGCAACTCCTCATGAGATAAAGATCAACCTTCGAACTGGTAAGTTCTCGTTCAATCTTACTATTTCATTTCGGAGTCACGTGAGTGACTTCGTGAAGACTTCAAAGCTCTGTGATTCCACGCCCTGGACCACGTCCATGCTGTCACACACCACTTATGAGGATGGATAGGAGTAATCAACTTTCCAGACTGCTTATACTGAAAGACAAGAGCAACATTGGTTAACAACAAAAGAAAACCCCTTATTCGGGGACATCTCCACGTTCTTGACCTGCATTCAGCACGGCCTCCGTGAACTGTAGAGGAGCAGCAACAGATGTATTGTAGAACCGCTGGAAGGTGGCTACATTCGCCATCCTACTGTGCCGCTAGAATATGGTCCATGGGCACCTCCATGACCCTTGCCGCCGACGTTGATGCATGCCCTGGTGGAATGGGATTTGAAGATATTAGTGTCAACACGTGACTTACCCAAGACGATCCTGAGCCACCTGGATATCGTCTGGACCGTCACTCTATGGTGAGGGTTCTCCATTCCTTCAGTTTTCTTGTCACTTTCACAAAGTGACGGATATGGGCGGCTAAACATAGCCGTGCATCAGCGGGGTATGCCAGGAACTTCAGCTGCAGCCCTGTGTACCCAGGTCTATGCTGCTTGAGTAGCTCGTCTATGACAAAGACTACTTTCGCAGGGGTAGAGATCATCCTGTCGATCTGGATTGTGCGGAGTGTCTGTACCCTCTGCGCTGAAGTCAGTGCCAGTAACATCACCAGCTTCAGGGTGAGTTTGTCCAGTTCCAGGCCCTCCATGGGCGACCACGTCCTGAGCAGGGTGAGTATTTCCCCGATATCCCAGGTGATATTATAGCGTGGTCTGGGCGGATTCGAATTGAATATTTCCCGCATGAGTCTGGACACCAGCCTGTTGTATCCTACCTTAATATTGAGGTGGAATGACAGCGCACTTGAGGCGCTGTTGATGGCACTGTAGCTCAGGTATTCATTATGATGCAACCCCGTCAGAATTCCAATACGTCGGTTATGGTTACAGCGTCGTAGGTAATATGGGAGCGGCCGCAGTAGGTTTCCCATTTCCGGATGTGAGAGAGGTATTGCCGCCTGGTGAACTCCCAGCATGACGCTCCGATGGTATCCATGGTTCTAGATGATATGCCATACCGCAGTAATGGCCTGTGCAGAACCTCCAAACCAACAAGTTTAGATGACTGTGGCAGGGATGTGGTCCCCCTGAGACAGGGTTTGTACCAATTATGGGCAACCCTCGAAGAGGACCCAAGGTTGACTGATCATATCAAGGACCACCGGATACCATGGCTGCGTAGGCCAGTCGGGTATGATAAGAATGCCCTTAGCAGCATCTGTCTGGATTACCCGCAACATCCGACTGATGAGGCAAAATGGAGGAAAGGCATAGAAACCCATTTCCCTCAGTCCAGCGAGACGCATCCACCGGCATTGCCCCAGGATCGGGTCCCACAAACGTATGTTGGTACCTGATGGTTCAACCGTGACGCAAAGAGGTCGATATCCGGTTCACCAAATTTGGCAGTAATTTTAGCGGATATTTGGAGAATCGTCATCCACTTGATGTGGTCATAGAATTTGCGTGACCTGATGTCCGCCACTGTATAGAGCTCACCTGGGAAACAGGTAGCTGAAATCCAAATAGTCCGTCGAACACACCAGAGCCAAATTATATTTGTCAATTCATCACATGAAAGTGACCTGGTACCGCCCATATGGGTTAGATATGCCACCGCAGTGGTATTATTCATTTGGAGACGGACATGAGCATCAGTAAGGCTAGAACAAGAAGCTCAAAGTCCGTGAAATGCTCCCAGCATCTCCAAATAGTTTATCCCTTGTGACAACAAGAAGGTAAATTCAAGGGTGTTGCATCTGCCCTCACAACTGGAGCAGTTGTCCATAGCACCCCGGACATGGGAGCTTGCGTCTGTTTGTAAGTATACCATCGGATTGGCCAAATTGATGGGTTTAAGTGAGACATAAATATTGTCAATCCTCCATTGTAACGCAATCTGTGCCGTGCAAGGCAGCTGCATTGGTCTATGGAAATGTCTAGCATTCAGTTTTAACGCCGAGACCTTGGCCTCTGCAAATTTGATAATGCAAAGGCCCGTTTTGGGCAGCTGGAAAAAACGCTACAAGCTTGCCAATCACCGTAGTAGTTTGTTGAATTGATGGTATACTGGCCCAGACGAGACCCTAGCATAGTTGGGTGACATCGCCAACCTAGTTAGTTGGTATGGTGGGCCTCACGTGATTGGAATCCACCGTAACCCCAGATACCCTTAACCTGTGAAGGGCAGGACGTTGATTTATCTGGATGGGTAATGAACCCCATTTGCTGAAAAAATTTCCACGGGCTGAAACTGCCAGTTCGGCTGATTCCCAATAATTAGGATATCACCTAGACAGGCCAACACTACGTGATTTTTTTCTCCTAGTGTAGCCAGTATTGATTGGAGCAATTTAGAAATAATCTAGGGGTGTGTAAGCCCGTTTGGCAAAGCTCTGTAGAGCCAGAGCTGATCCATCCAGATAAATGGCAAGAACTTCCTGTGGCATTTCTGAATGGATACTGAATAGCATGCATCTTTTAATCAATGCATGCCACAAAGCAGCCCCCAGAACCCAAAAACTTAGATGTCTGGAACGTTTCCAGTTTGAAATGGGTATATTCTACAAAAGTATTCAAATGGTGCAAATCAAAAAATAAGTCGACATCCTCCATCCCTCCTTGTGACTGTAAATTTTTCAGCCTAGCCTACTGCCGCTTTTTGCTGGACAGTGTAAATTTCGGATCTGCATATGCTGAGATGGAGGGATGTCACCATAGATGAATTCAATCGCATGGCCTTGAATACTTTGTAAGATAAACTCATCAGACGTGATGGGACCGCATGCCCCCGGAAAGAGCCATAGTTTCCCACCAACATGTGAAGTTCAACACGCAGGGGCATGAAATCCAGACCACCTTAAGGGCCTGTCACACTAGCGCGCGATTAGACGCGACAAGCGCGACAAATTCGGACGCGGGGATCGCGTGGGGTCGCGTGTGGGTCGGGCGATCCCGGTGCGAGTTTCGTGCGAAGTCCGCGTGAAGGTTGCGCGTGACGTCATTTTGCATCATCCGTTGGAAGAACACGTGGTAAGTATCTTCAAAACGCGCGCGTTTTTTCTGTTGCGGTCATGTGCGTCGCACGACGTCGGGCAGTGACGTCATCACGCACCGCCACGCTGATGACGCACGACGTCAAAACGTCACGACGTTATCCACGTTCTCCATGCGAATCCGGCCGACAGGATTTTGACGCGCGAAATTTTTAAGCAGTGTCGGTTTTTGCTGGCTCGGCGCGATGTCGAGACCAGCTCCACACGAGTCCGCGCAACTCCACGAGACTCCGGCGATCAAAGTGGGACAGGGTCACGCGAGGCCGGACGACTAAAGCGACCACGGTAGGTCGCGCTTGTCGCGTCTAATCGCGCGCTAGTGTGACAGGCCCTTTACCGTCATGGTTATCGGCGGCCCTTGAGATGCATGGCCGTATGTGGAGGTGCTGGATTCTGAAAATTGAGGCGGAGCTGGAGTGGAGGCCCTTGCTGGCCTAATGGCAGGGCCTTCCTGGTCAAGAGATGTGACCACATGAGTCCCACCATTGTAGCGTGGTCATCCCGCTCCTGCAACCTCTTGGGGAGGTCTTCCCCGAAAATTTTGATTCTGTTGCAGGAGGAGCTCCAACATCTGCTCCATCCTGGCCAATACGCCCCTCGGCCTTAGAACTCGGGCGGACGGAGTCCTCATGTTCTGCTGAACTGCTGGGGCTTCGTCCATCGGTCCGCACCCCGTCGAGGTGAACCCGGTGCCGGAAGTTGTCGCCGGCAGCCGCTGCAGCGAAGCTAAGCGATTCGCGCGCGGGAGGTACACTCAAACGCCTCCTCGGCGGAGCTTGATCCCGCTGCCCCGGAGGGCAAATGCGACGGGGAGTCGGCACCTGACTTAGCATGGAAACCCGACGCCCGCGCGGGCTTGCCGGCTGCCCACATCATGGACCTTGCCGACGCATGGTCTCGTCCTCCCATCCATGGGGGACTCGGCGACCGTGGCGTATGGGCTCGTTGAAGGGAGTAGCAGTTCGCTGGGCTTTGTGACTGGTTTTAAGGCCTCCGATAGGACCTCCTCCTGGAGCTGATGTTTCTCAGGGTCCTGCTGACGATGGTGAAACCTCCCTGTGCCCACTGGAGCTGGATGCTTCCTCCCGATGATTCTGTTGCAGGCGGAGCTCCAGTAGCCGCGTCATGCGGCCAATACGCCCTTCACCCTGAACACTCGGGTGGTCGGAGTCCTCCGGCTCAGAAATATTGCTGGGGCTCCTCTCATCGGCCCGCACCTCGTCGAGGTGATCTCGGTGCCGGTAGTTGTCGCTGCCAGCCGCCGAAGTGAAACCGCGCGATTCCCACGCGGGAGATGTGTTCAACCGCCTCCGTTTGGCGGGAGCTGAAGCCGCTGCCACGGAGGGCAAATGCGGCAGGGAGTCGGCACCAGCCGTAGCATGGAGACCCGACGCCCGCGCGGGCTTGCCGGCTGCCCACGTCGTGGACCTTGCCAACGCATGGTCTTGTCCCCCCCATCCATGGGGGACTCGGCGACCGTGGCGGGACCCTACCCAAATGACCCGTCCCGGCGTCGGAGGTTGGGGGGTCGACGCTGCCTCACAGTGGACCTGGGTCCCGCCTGTGAACCAGTCCGCAACTCGGCGGCAGGTAATGCCTTAGCCCCAGAAGGGTTAGGCTGGCGAGCCCCTTCCCTCCCCCTACTCGGAGGGCTGAGGGAGAAGGGCCGTGCAGCAGCACGCGAGCCCTAGCCCAGGTCGCCCAACGAGGCCGTTGGAGACCCCGATATGGACAACAGGGTTTACCTGCTCCTTGAGCACTGGAGCTCCTGCTCCTCGAATCAGCACTGGAGCTCCTGCTCCTCGAATCAGCACTGGAGCTCCTGCTCCTCGAATCAGCACTGGAGCTCCTGCTCCTCGAATCAGCACTGGAGCTTCTGCTCCTCGAATCAGCACTGGAGCTCCTGCATAGCGGCGGGTCGGGCCCGGTAACAACAGGGCTCCCCGACTTCCACGCCTATTTCCCGGCCACGTACCTGTAGGGAGAGAACACAATACACACCCGCCACAACAGGACACCAACTCCTACTGGAGCTCCGGTGTATCGGCGGGTCGGACCCTGTACCAACAGGGCTCCCCGACTACCACGCCTATTTCCCGGCCCGACTCGCAGGTGAGCCGCTGAGGCGGGCTCCGGGATAAGTGGCCGGCGACTCCAATCCACGTTCCTGTAGGGAGAGAACACACTCCCCCCCCCCCAACAGGAAACACCAACACTAGGGGGCTGAGCCTTACCTGAGTCGGCCCTCTGAAGGGCTGGTCGGGAGCCGCGCTCCCCACCAGCCGTCGGCAGCAATGCGTTGCGACGATATGTCGCGCATGCGTGCCGGCGGGTTCTTCACGAAGTTACTCACGTGACTCCGAAATGAAATAGTTGGAAGATAGACACAAAATGCTGGAGTAACTCAGAGGGTGAGGCGGCATCTCTGGAGAAAAGGAATAGGTGATGTTGACACCCTTCAAGGAGGTGTGCTAAGGAATGGTTGATAAAGAGACATGTGAGGTGTTACACTTTGGGAAGTCTAACAAGGGCAGGACTTACAAGGCTTTGGGGAGTGTTGTGGAGCAGAGGGATCGAGGAGTGCATGTACATAGCTCCTTGAAAGTGGATTCACAGGTAGATAGGGTGGTCAAAAAGGATTTTGGCACATTGGCCTTCATCAGTCAAAGTATTGAATACAGAAGTTGGAAGGTCATGTTATAGTTATACAAGATATTGGTGAGGTTACATTGACTATTGTGTTCAGTTTTAACACCATGTTATAGGAAAGATCTTGGCATCTTTCCTATAACACCATCTTATAGGAAAGATGAGGGCAAGGGGTCTCTGTCACTGTTGCAACTATGGGGAAGGGAGGGGGCAAGAGCGGAGCTGCGGGATTCCGTGGAGACCCAAGTGAGGGCCTCATCTTTGCAAATTACTCCCAATTCCTCCATCCACGAGGGTTCCCCTCCTTCATCATAGATGAGGCCCTCACACGGGTCTCCTCAGTATCCCGCAACTGCGCTTGCTGCTCATCCCCCCGCAACAGGGATAGACGTCCCCGAGTCGTCACCTTTCACCCCATCAGCCGGCGCATATGGCACATAATCGTTCGACATTTTCGCCACCTCCAACGGGATTCCACCACAAGCAACATCTTTCCATCTGCCCCCTTTTCTCGCTTCCTCAGAGACCGTTCCCTCCATAAAATTCTGGTTATCTCATCAGTTCCCACCCAAACCACCTCAGGTACTTTTGCCTGAAACTGCAGGAGATGCAATACCTGTACCTATACTTCCTCCCTCGACTCAGTCCAAGGATCCCAACAGTCCTTTCAGCTGAGGCAGAGGTTAACTTGTACCTCCTCCAACCTCATCCACTGTATCCGCTGGTTTGACCTGTCGTTTTCACACCGCCTTCCATACCGCTGAAATCCCATTCCCCTGACTCTAAGTCTGAAGAAAGGTCTCGCCCAAACCATCACCCATTCCTTCTCTCCACAATGCTGCATGTCCTGCTGAGTTATTCCAGCATTTTGTGTCCCATCTTCGATATAAACCAGCATGTGTAGTTCCTTCCTTAACACTTAGTTTAAAGCCCTACTTATGGCCCTAGTTATGCAATTCATCAGGTCCTTGGTCCCAGCAGGGTTCAGGTGGAGTCCATCCCATCGAAACAGCTCCCTCCTAATACTGATGCCAATGTCCCACAAACTCAAACTTACTTCTCCCACACCAATCTGTGAGCCACAAGTTTAATTTCCTAATCTCATCGACTCGTACTCATCGGGATAATTTGTTTGTGTCTCATGGAGCAATTCTGAGATTGCTACCTTTTTGGTTGTGGTTTTAGAATTTAGTTCCGAGCTGCTCAAATTCCATCAGCAGAACCTCTTTTCTTGTTTCACCTATGTCGTTGGTACCAACATGGAACGTGACAAATGGAACTTCCCCTAAATTCATCTGAAGGTCAGAAGAGATATCCCAAACCTGGGCACCAGGCAGGCAACACAGCCTTCGGCAATCAAAATCCCCACTCCATACTATCCCCAATTACAACTACGTGCCTCTTCTGTCTCCCTTCTTGAATGGCTCCTTGATCCATCTTCCGGTTGCTCATCCTCTCATCCACAAGGACTACGACTCTCAGACCTGTTAGACAAGCTGAAGGGCTGAGACTTCTCTGACACTGCCTCTTGGATCCCCTGACCTGCCTCACTTGCAGTCACCCTTCTTTCTCCTGAACACGGACCAAATTCGAAGTACATAATCTAATGGGTATGACTGCCTCCAGGTACAGAGTTTCCTGGAAATTCTCCCCATCCCTGATGGGTCGTAGTGTTTGGACCTCAGATTCCAGGTCATCAATTTGAGCCAGAGTTCCTCGAACAACCAATACTTGCTGCAGATGTGGTCACAAAGAACCACAATGGGGGCCACCAGCTCCCACATCATGCAGCTACAGTACATCATGTGACCGTGTATCCCTACTTTTAAAGACTGCATGGATGAAGTACAAAAATTGTTCATACCAGTTTGGCAAAAGAATAAATCGGGGAAGGTGGTGCATCCATGGATAACAAGGGAAATCAGGGATAGTATAAAAACAAAAGATGAGGCATACAAATTTGCCAGAAAAAGCAGGCTACCGGAGGACTGGGAGAAATTCAGAATCCAGCAGAGGAGGACAAAGGGCTTAATTAGGAAAGGGAAAATAGATTATGAAAGGAAACTGGCAGGGAACATAAAAACTGACTGCAAAAGTTTTTATAGATATGTGAAGAGAAAGAGACTAGTTAAAACAAATGTTGGTCCCTTGCAGTCAGAAACATGTGAATTGATCATGGGGAACAAGGACATGGCAGACCAATTGAATAACTACTTTGGTTCTGTCTTCACTAAGGAAGACATAAATAATCTGCCGGAAATAGGAGTGGAACGGGAGTCAAATAAGATGGAGGAACTGAGTGAAATCCAGGTTAGCCGGGAGGTGGTGTTGGGTAAATTGAACGGATTGAAGGCCGATAAATCCCCAGGGCCAGATAGTCTGCATCCCAGAGTACTCAAGGAGGTAGCCACAGAAATAGTGGATGCATTAGTGATAATTTTTCAAAATTCCTTAGATTCTGGAGTAGTTCCTGTGGATTGGAGGGTAGCTAATGTAACCCCACTTTTTAAAAAAGGAGGGAGAGAGAAAGCGGGGAATTACAGACCAGTTAGTCTAAAATCGGTAGTGGGGAAACTGCTAGAGTCAGTTATTAAAGATGGGATAGCAGCGCATTTGGAAAGTGGTGAAATCATTGGACAACGTCAGCATGGATTTACGAAAGGTAAATCATGTCTGGCAAATCTGATAGAATTTTTCGAGGATGTAGCTAGTAGAGTGGATAAGGGAGAACCAGTGGATGTGTTACATCTAGACTTTCAGAAGGCTTTCGACAAGGTCCCGCATAAGAGATTAGCATACAAACTTAAAGCACACGGTATTGGGGGTTCAGTATTGATGTGGATAGAGAACTGGCTAGCAGACAGGAGGCAAAGGGTAGGAGTAAACGGGTCCTTTTCAGAATGGCAGGCAGTGACTAGTGGGGTGCCGCAAGGCTCAGTGCTGGGACCCCAGCTATTTACAAAATATATTAATGATTTGGACGAGGGAATTCAATGCAACATCTCCAAATTTGCAGATGACACCAAGCTGGGGGGTATAGTTAGGTGTGAGGAGGATGCTTGAAGGCTGCAGGGTGATTTGGATAGGCTAAGTGAATGGGCAGATGCATGGCAGATGCAGTATAATGTGGATAAATGTGAGGTTATCCACTTTGGTGGCAAAAACATGAGGGTAGACTATTATCTGAATGGTGGCAGATTAGGAAAAGGGGAGATGCAACGAGACCTGGGTGTCATGGTACACCAGTCATTGAAAGTAGGCATGCAGGTGCAGCAGGCAGTGAAGAAAGCAAATGGTATGTTAGCATTCATAGCGAAAGGATTTGAGTATAGGAGCAGGGAGGTTCTACTGCAGTTGTACAGGGTTTTGGTGAGGCCACACCTGGAGTATTGCGTACAGTTTTGGTCTCCAAATCTGAGGAAAGACATCCTTGCCATAGAGGGGGTACAGAGAAGATTCACCAGACTGATTCCTGGGATGTCAGGACTTTCATATGAGGAAAGATTGGATAGACTCGGCTTGTACTCGCTGGAATTTAGAAGATTGAGGGGGGATCTTATAGAAACTTACAAAATTCTTAAGGGGTTGGACAAGCTAGATGCTGGAACATTGTTCCCGATGTTGGGAAAGTCCAGAACACGGGGTCACAGTCTAAGGATAAGGGGGAATTCCTTTAGGACCGAGATGAGGAAAACATTCTTTACACAGAGAGTGGTGAGTCTCTGGAATTCTCTGCCACAGAAGGTAGTTGAGGCCAGTTCATTGACTATATTTAAGAGGGCGTTAGATGTGGCACTTGTGGCTAAATGGATCTGTGGGTATGGAGAGAAGGCAGGTACGGGATACTGAGTTGGATGATCAGCCATGATTACATTGAATGGCGGTGCAGGCTCGAAGGGCCGAATGGCCTACTCCTGCACCTATTTTTCTATGTTTCTATGTTATTCCCAACAGCTCCTTTATAAACTCCCCACTGCTGCTGTTCCTCCTCCAGGCTAGAACCCGACTCGCCCACTAGCTCAACATTCCTTTCCTCAGCTCTCCTCGCTGAAGTTTCTTGAGCCAAAGCCTCAGTTCTGCACTTGGCCTCATTATGGACACTGCATAGAAACATAGAAAATAGGTGCAGGAGCAGGTTATTCGGCCCTTCGAGCCAGCACCGCCATACAATATGATCATGGCTGATCATCCAAAATCAGTACCCCGTTCCAGCTTTTTCCCCATATCCCTTGATTCCCTTAGCCTTCAGAGCTAAATCTAACTGACTCTTGAAAACATCCAGTGAATTGGCCTCCACTGCCTATGGTGACAGATAATTCCACAGATTCACAACTCTCTGGTGAAAAAGTTTTCCTCATCTCAGTCCAAAATGGCCAACTCCTTATTCTTAAACTGTGACCCCTGATTCTGGAGTCCCACAACATCGGGAATATTTTCCCTGCATCTACCCTGTCCAATCCTCTAAAAGTTTTGTTTCTATAAGATCGCCTCTCATCTTTCTAAATTCCAGCGAATACAAGCCCAGCCGACCCATTCATTCATCATACGTCAGTCCCACCAATCCGGAAATTAACCTAGTGAACCTACGCTGCACTCCCTCAATAGCAATAATGCCCTTCCTCAAATTAGGAGATGAAAATTGTACACAATACTACAGGTACAGTCTCACCAGGGACCTGTACAACTGCAGTCGGACCTCCTTGCTCCAAAACCCAAATCCTCTGGCAATGACGGCCAACATGCCATTGGCTTTCTTCACTGCCTGCTGTACCTGCATGCTTAGTTTCCGTGACTGATGTGAAAAGCACACCCAGGTCGTTCCGCTAAACCTTCCTTTCCTTTTATTGGTTGAACTTTCCCTTAGCCAATCGAAAGACTATTGCTTTAAATTTCCTGATAAAAAATAGTTATTTCGCTGTATTTTCCTGCTGATTTTTTAAAGTAGATTCTTCACTGCTCTGTCTGCTCGATTTTGAAGGATAAAAAAGAAAAAGATGAAATCTTACACCCATCACCGTAAGCCTATGATCTATCTCTTGTTCTTGATTCCCCTACCCAGGGATCACGATTCACTGCATCCACCCCATCTATTCCTCTGGTGATTTTAAACACCTCTATAGGATCAGCCCTCAGCCTCCTGCACTCCAGGGAATAAAGTCCAATAAAGCTGGGAGACCAGGTTTAAACACATTTTTCAAAGATTGGGGAACTGAGCGCTATGTGTAGCAGGCACGGGATAGAAGTTGAGGCCTGGGGCAGATTAGCCAAGGTCATATTCATTTGCCAGATTTGACAAGACACAAAGACTGCACTTGCTCCTGGCTTTTTGGTGTCCTTGTGTGAAGGGATAGAGTGGCTTTGGAGGTGATTCAAGAGCGGAGGATCTCAGCAGTCAGATCATGAGGGTCTATGTGCAGGAGGAGAAAGGGGGCAATAACATCTCAGTGAGCAGCAAGGACAGAGGAAACACACAGCCTCTCCCAGTCCCAGCTCCCTCTCTCACCTCAGCCTTGCTTGGATCTGTTGCTCAATGTTCCCCTGTGACTTTTCACCAGATGTTGTCTCTGCCTCTGACACACGGAGACTCCATGGGTCTCAGTCCATGAGCTTCCTGTAACAAAGATGACATGAGTGAGGGGCACGACTGGGCAACGGGCTCTGACACCTGGAACTTTAACACACAGTCGGTGTTTGAAAAAGTGGAGCTACACAGGAAGAGTCCGCTCACAGTCAGTGTTGATGCACTGACCCCCCTGCACCTACCTGGCTCCCCCACTCCTTCGTCACTCCTGGCTCCATCGCACACACTTCCTCCCTTCCCCATGTATCCCCATACTCCTCTCTGTAACTCCTCTGTATAGAGGTTTATAAAGTCGTGACGGGCATAGATAAGTGGTTACAGCCTTTTACCAAGGATGGAGTTTAAAATTAGGGGGATAGTTTTAAGGTAAGAGGGGAAAGCCTTAAAGGGACCTGAGGGGCAACCTGGCACACAGAGGGTAGTGTGTATATGGAAAGGGAGTAGTTGAGGCAGTTACAATTACATCATTATGTAAGTTAAAAGCCATTTAGACAGTTACATAGATGGGAAGGTTTTGGAGCGATATGGCAGGCGCAGGCAAGTGGGACTAGTTTGGTTCAACAACTTTTTTGTCAAGGTCCATTTTGGCCAAAATACTTGTTTCTGTGCTGTACAGCTCAGTGATTCTAGAAACTGACATAGACGAGGGAATTGCAGACAGGAAGACTTAGGAACTTGGAAATTAAAGAGTGTTCTGTATGGTTGCTATTACATTGGAGAACAGGCTGGACAGCCTCAGGCGTATGAGGGTAGATACATCTCCTGGGCCTGATCAGATATATTTAAAACACTGTGGGATGCTGGAGAAGAACTTGCAGTAGCCTTGGCTGAAATATGTGAATCATCTTCAGACATAGTTGAGTTGTTGGAAGCCATGAGGGTGACTAATATTGTGCCTCTATTAAGAAGGCCTGCTAATAAAAACCTAAACACTATAGACCACTGCGCCTAACCTCAGTTGTAGACAAGTTACTGGAGAGAATTCGGAAGAATAAGATATATATGCATTTGGAAATATAAAGTTGATTTTGACGGAGTTTTTGATGAAGTATCTAAAAAGGTTAGTGAGGGTAGGGCCATTGACATATCTATATGGATCAGCAATAATAATGTTCAGCATTGTAGGTTGCTATGGAAGGTTTCATCCCATGAGGTCCAGGGAGAGTTGGCTGACTGGATATAGAATTGGCTTCATGGACGGAAGCGGAGGTTGGTGGTGGAAGGTTGTTTTTGAACTGGAGTCTTATGACCAGTGGTGTGCATCAGGGATCGGTGCTGGGGCCATTGATGTTTGTATCTATATCAACGATTTAGGTAAGGCATGCGGTTTGTGGGCGCCATTAAAATTGATGGTGTCGTAGGTGATTGTGGTTATCAAGTGTCAAGAAACACAAATCAAGAGAGTCGAGAGTCATGTTTAATTTTCATATGTACCAAAACAAAACAATGAAATTCTTATTTGCAGCAGCACAAACATTTTGGAAAGACAGTAATAGATAATATAATAAACAAAAGTTCAATAAAAAGAAAAATAAACAATATTTTGCATAAAACAAAAGCTCACAATCCCTTGTGAAATCAAGACATTTAATCGTATTTCATAATTCAAGACATTTCATAACCTGCTATCAACTAGTGAAACATTTCGCTTTGTGATTCAAGATCAAGATACAGGGTTTTTAAACGTGGGATGGTCAGTTCTTTTTTTTAAATGGCGCATTGCAGGGACAAAATAAGCCAAATAACAGCACCCTGTCCAATAATGGGGGCCATATACCTGCCTTGTCCAATTCTCATCAGTAGGTGGCATCCCTGCTAACCATTGATAGACCCATGACCCACATATAAAATATGTGTTGTTAACAGGTCGGGGTGGGCTGGAGGTGGCACTAGTGTCCGCAATAAGGCATGAGCTATTTCCCAGGAAAACCCCTGTACCTTGGTGATAGCAATGAAAGGTGGCATTGACTGGCCTCTGGGAGACCTCCATTACCTTTAGTCGTGGGAGTTGGGCCCCATCTGTCACATGAATTTTTCAATCTGACTTAAAAGGAGGGATGTGCCAACTCTAAAAGTCGTTGTACCTTGGGGAACTATCCCTGTTACTTTGACATTTGGTTCTATTAGTGGAGGAGGAAAAACATAGTAGGGCATATTTCTCAGTAGTATTCAAAGGGATAGATACCATGGGGATCCTCCCTTTCCCATGGCATGGCATCGCTGCACAAACCCAGCAGGACTGGTCCGCAGGTAAAACGTTGGGCATATGCATGGGTTGCCTTATGATACACATTTTTTTTCCATGGTTCAATAGTCATAATTAAGGGCCCAATGATGATGAATATTGTCCAGAACGGGACCATGGCCAAAGGCCTTTATTCATGGCCCTGTGCAGCTGTCGTTTTGCAATCAGAGTAATGCACCCACTGAGGGTGTCCTTCTACCTTAGCCGCTGTAGGAGTAGTGAGAAATACAAGTTATGGACCTCTTCAGCGATTGCCCAGTCTCTTCCGATCTCAGTTGCGTATCAACACGTAATCGCCAGCTTGGAGCAGTCCCTCTTTAGGTGGTTCGTCCAAGGACCGCTGCGTCTCTCGTACCTGTGAATGTAAAATTGACAAATAATCCGTTAATAATTGCATGTATGTCAACAACCGGTCATGGAGATCAGAGGTGGTTTCTGCAACTTCTTCAGCCCCCCAGGGAGTTCTGAGGGGCCTCCCGTACATTATCTCAGCAGGGGTTAATTTTGTGGTAGAATGTGGTGTGATTCGCATAGGGAATAGGGCCATAGGCAAAACCTGTACCCATTTAAGTTTTGTCCCTTCAGTTAATTTAGCAAGCTTGCTTTTTAAAGTTCCATCTCCTCGTTCCACAATCCCAGCAGCCTGTGGATGGTGTACACAATGGAACTGTTGCCGAATATTCAACTGCTTGCACAATTCATCATTAACTTTAGCTGAGAAATGTGGTCCGTTATCCGAGCTGATAACAGTAGGAAGTCCAAATCGAGGCCTCATTTCATGGAGCAAGACAGCAACAGTGGACTGTGCTGTTGCGTTAGTAGTAGGGATGGCTTCAATCCACCCACTGAAAAGGTCAACCATAACCAAACAGTGTTTGTAATGATTGACTGTAGGTAGGTCAATAAAATCAATTTGGATGTACAGAAAAGGTCAATGTGGTCTAGGCATATGGCCTGGTTCAACCCGCACAGGTTTTCCAGGGTTGTATCTCTGGCAAACCTGGCATTGGGAAACAATTTCTAAAATGTATTTTGTCACCCGCAGATGCCATCATGTGGCTTTACAATGTTCTGACATTCTCCCCTTTCCATTATGTGTAAGGGAGTGAACATCATGTAAATGTAATAAGATAGGCAGTTAAACATGGTAGGGTAAGCAATCCATTTAATAAAGACATCTACATTAACTAAAATATATTTATAAAACTGACATCTTGGATGGTTGGCATTGATTTTTCTGAGGTAGACTTGTCTTTCTCTATGCTTTTAGTCAGCCTCATCATTTTAGGTACCGCCACCCCGCACCCTTGGGACATCTCCTTAGCTTCTGGGTAATTTATTTTGGCAACATAAGGGGTAGTAACAGGTCTGATATCAATTGGGGGGGATGCGACTTTTCTTGTCTTGTCCCCCGTCACCGTCTCCGTCTCCGTCTGTGCTGAGGCCCTAATGGCAGAGCTGGCGGCTTTGGAGCTATGGCAGCCTTCCAGCTTCCAGCAGTGGCGGCACGGCTTCGGAGCTTCAGCGGTGACCTGGCTTCGGAGCTGCGGTGCTCCAGCGGCGTTCCGGCGGTGGCCTGGCGTTCGAGGCTGCGGTGCTCCAGCGGCGGCCTGGCTTTCGGAGCTGCGGTGCTCCAGCGGCGTTCCGGCGGTGGCCTGGCGTTCGAGGCTGCGGTGCTCCAGCGACGTTCCAGCGGCGACCTAGCTTTGGAGCTTCAGTGGCGACGTGGCTTCGGAGCTGCGGTGCTCCAGCGGCGTTCTGGCAGCGGCCTGGCGTTCAAGGCTGCGGTGCTCCAGTGGCGACCTGGCTTTTGGGGCTGCGGTGCCCCAAGTTAGCTCGGAATCTTGCTTGTTCTGCTGGGGTTAGAACTTGTGGCATAGGTTGGCACTTTTTAATCTTACTCCTGGAGCAGAGCGCGACTGGGAATGACACCAAACTGGTGCTGTCGGAGTCAGGGAACCCTGCCAGTGCTGCTGTAGTGGACACAGGTGGTGCTGCAAGAGCTGCAAACTCGATATTACCGTAGGTTGGGGGCTGTATGAATGGTGATGGTTGCCACAGCACATGAGCATTAGTACAGATTTTACTCTCCCACTTATCCAACTCAATCCTCGTAGCCTCTCTTTATCAAACCAAAGTCAAACATTAGATCACGCAAACTGCTCTTCGAGTCCTCTTTAAATCTATAGTGGATCCGTTTTAAGTTTGTTATACTGGTCATCAGTCTGTCAAACAATTGATTTCAAATTTACAAGAAACAATTTAGAAGCTGCCTTTGTTTTAGTTGCCAAAAGTTATTCAAACCTCAAAGGCAATTTGCTTTAAACGGTAGGCTGTTAGCTGAGGTTTAACTGTATTAGCAGCCATGAGTCGCTTGCTTTTTCTTCCCACTACAATCTTTTTATAACGGAATTGCTTTTCAGAAAACGGGGTCCGCGGGGTTAGTTGACAACTGTCTAAAATTTCTACTTTTACCTGGATCCATAAAACGCATGTGCTTATTAGAAGACATAGCAACATTATGAACACAGCAAAATCAGGCTGCCAGTTTGTTCATAGCCTTGAAAAGAACATTGAGCTGCTTTAGCCAGATAAGAGATAGAACTTTGATTAGTGACAATTTGGATGAACACTTCTGAAATATTTTTTGGTTTTAACAAATACTAATCTTTGAACATTGAAATAAAAATAAAAAACAGGTAAAATACTGGCAGACTTTGTGTAGTAGGACTGGTAGTTTGTTGAAGTAAGAATTTAAAATGAACAATGGGAATAGTTCAAATGTAATGGTTGGCAGGCTAATGTTCAAAATGGGAGTGGTCTGAGCTGTGGTTGGTTAGTGATCCAGATTGTGTTTGGCCACCCCCCCCTTCTTCTATAGACAGTCGCCATTGCCAGAAATAGGGTCTCGAGAGGCTCTCGAGAAAACCTCGAGAAGATTTAGCGGTACTGGCTTTGTTTTCCGAACTCTTATCAGTGCTTTCTTTCTCTGCCTTAACCCTTATCTCCTATTCCCCTGCCCACATAAATTCTGTCTAAACTAATTTCCATTCCTTTAATAGTTCCATCTTCATACACAATTCAATTCCTCTTTAACACGCATAATCCATCTAACTGTTATCTTGCGTCTCCCCCAACTTTTTTCCCTCTCCCTCTCCCTCCTCCCTCCTCCCTCCTCCCTCCTCCCTCCCCCCTCCCCCCTCCTCCCTCCTCCCTCTCCCTCTCCCTCTCCCTCTCCCTCCTCCCCCTTTCCCTGCCTTCTCCCCCTCCCTCTCTCCCTGCCTTCTCCCCATATCCCTTGATTCCACTGGAGCTCTATCTAACTAACTCCATGCAGTGATTTGGCCTCCACTGCCCTCTGTGGCAGGGAATTGCACAAATTCACAACTCTCTGGGTGAAAACATTTTTTCTCACCTCAGTCTTAAATGGCCTCTCCTTTATTCTAAATCTGTGGCCCGTGGTTCTGGACTCGCCCAACATTGGGAACATTTTTCCTGCATCTACCATCAGTCCTTTTATAATTTTATATGTTTCTATAAGATCCCCCTCATCCTTCTAAACTCCAGTGAATACAAGCGCAGTCTTTTCAATCTTTCCTCATATGACAGTCCCGCCATCTCAGGGATCAATCTCGTGAACCTACGCTGCACTGCCTCAATCACAAGAATGTCCTTCCTCAAATTAGGAGAACAAAACTGTACACAATACTGTAGATGTGGTCTTACGAGAGCCCGATATAACTGCAGAAGAACCTCTTTACTCCTATACTAAAATCCTCTTGTTGTGAAGGCCAACATTCCATTAGCTTTCTTCACTGCTTGCTGTACCCGCATGCCAACTTTCAGTGACTGGTGTACAAGGACACCCAGGTCTTGCTGCACCTCCCCTTTACCTAACCTATCTCCATTGAGATAATAATCTGCCCCCTTGTTTTTGCTGCCAAAGTTGATAACATCACATTTATCTATATTATACTGCATCTGCCACATATCTGCCCACTCACTCCACCTGTCCAGGTCATCCTGCAACCTCCTAACATCCTCTTCACAGTTCACACTGCCAACCAGCTTTGTGTCATCCACAAACCTGCTAGTGTTGCTTCTAATTCCCTCTTCCAAATCATTAATATATTTGGTAAACAGTTGCGGCCCCAACACCGAGCCTTGAGGCACTCCACTCGCCACTGCCTGCCATTCTGAAAAGGACCCGTTCACTCCTACTCTTTGCTTCCTGTCTGCCAACCAATTTTCTATCCATGTCAACGCCCTATACCCAATACCATGTGCTCTAATTTTAGTCATCAGTCTCCCGTGCGAAACCTTATCAAAGGCTTTCTGAAAGTCTAGATACACTACATCCACTGGCTCCCCTTGATCCATTTTACTTGTCACATCCTCAAAAAATAGTCAAGCATGATTTCCCTTTCATAAATTCATGTTGACTTGGACTAATCCTTTTACTGCTATCCAAATGCCCCATTGTTACCACTTTAATAATTGCCTCCAGCATCTTTCCCACCACCAAAGCCAGACTAACTGGTCTGTAATTCCCAGTTTTCGTTCTCAGTCCAACACAATCCTTCAACATTTTCGCCGTCTCCAATGGGATCCCTTCACTAGCCACATCGTCCCATCTCCACCCCTTTCTGATTTCCACAGAGACTGTTCCCACCACAACTCCCTGGTTTACTCATCCCTACCCACGCAAACCATTCCCTCCCCAGGTACTTCCCCTGCCATTGCAGGAAATGCAACTCCTGTCCCTATACCTCCTCCTTAGAGTCCATCCAAGGACCCCGACAGTGTTTTCAGGTGAGGCAGAGGTTCACTTGCACCTCCTCCAACCTCATCTATTGTATCTACTGTTCCAGGTGTGGACTCGTGTGTATCGGCAAGACCAAGCGCAGGCTCAGTAATCGTGTTGCTGAACACCTCCGCTCAGTCTGCCTTAATCAACATGATCTACCGGTTGCTAAACACTTTAATCCCCCCTTCCATTCCCATACTGACCTTGCTGTCCTATGCCTCCTCCACTGTCAGAGTGAGGCCCAAGGCAAATTGGAGGAACAACACCTCACATTTCACTTGGGCATCTTACAACCCATCAGTTTGAATATTGACTTCTCTAACTTCAAGTAACCCTTGCTTCCCCACTCTCTCCATCCCTCCCCATCCTTGTTCTCCGGCCAGTCTAACTGTCCTCTTGATTAAATGTTTATCTGTGTATGCTCCATTGCAACTTTCCCCTAGCTAACAATATTCTACTCCACATTCCCCTAGCTAACAATAATCTATTCTACATTTCCCTTGACCTTCGTCCCTTTTGATGTCTCATTTTCACACCTTACCCTTCCATATCTCGGTATCTTGGTGTTTAAATGAGTGATTGTCAACATACCGAATCTTTTAAGAAAGTAGAAGTTCTTTGTGATTGCATCAATCTGCTAGGTCCAGGACAGATCCTCAAAGATATGTATGCCCAGGTACCACCACCAACCACTTTGATGAAGACAGGTTCGTAGATTTTCAGCCTTCTAAAGTCAACAATTAGCTCCTTGGTTTTACTGACATTGAGTGCAAGGTCATTGTTCTGGCATCATTCAATCAGATGATCGATCTCCCTCATGTACTCTTAACACGTCATTATCTGTAATGTGTCCAACAACTGGTGTCACCGGCAAATGTAGTGATGGAGTTGGAATTGTGTCTGGCTACGCTGTCATGAGTACAAAGTGAATAAAGCAGGGTACAGCTCACACAGCTTTGAGATGCCCCTGTGTTGATGGTTAGGAAGGGCAAGGTGGCAGAGGCAGGGGTAACTGTTAGGAAGGGCATGGGGCAAAGGGAGGGACTAGAGAGTATCCCGGTGGCTGTACACCTGGAAAATAGGTACTCATGTTTGAGTTCGATTGGAGCGGACAGCCTACCTGGGGGCAGCAACAGCGGCCGGGCCTCCGGCACAGAGAACGGCCCTAATGCTCAGAAGGGTAGCAAAAAGAGGAGGGCAATTGTAATAGGGGACTCCATAGTTAGGGGGTCAGATTGGCGATTCTGTGGATGCAGTCGGGAGACCCAGATGGTAGTTTGCCTCCCTGGTGCCTGGGTCTCAGATGTGTCGGAACGTGTCGAAAAGATTCTGAAAAGGGAGGGAGAGGAGACTGATGTTGTGGTACACATTGGTACCAATGACATAGGCAGAAAAAGAGAAGAGGTCCTGAAAGGAGAATTTAGGGAGTTGGGGGGAAAGTTAAGGAGAAGGACCAAAAGAGTAACAATTTCAGGATTACTGCCTGTGCCACGCGACAGTGAGAGTAGAAATGGAATGAGGTGGAGGATAAATGCGTGGCTGAGGGACTGGTGCAGTGGGCAGGGATTCAAGTTTCTTGATCCCCGAGAACTCTTTTGGGGAAGGCATGATCTGTATAAAAAGGACGGGTTGCACTTAAACCCGAAGGGGACCAATATCCTGGCGGGGAGATTTGCAAAGGAGACTTTAAACTAGAAAGGCTGAGGGGAGGGACTCAGGTAGAGGGGGCTAGGGGACAGGGTGAGGGGCAAGAGGCAGAGAAGGGAAGCACTCGGACCCAAAATGTAGGCGAGAAAGAGGGAATGCGTAATGATTTGAGGGAGTGCGTAATGATTTAAAAGGAGTGAATTGAAACATTTTGTTTTATGGGAAGGATGTAGAAGAGAAATGGAGGACATTTAAAGGGGAAATTGTAAGAGTACAGAAACTTTATGTCCCTGTTTGGTTGAAAGGAAATAGTAAAAATCAGAAAGAGCCATGGTTTTGAAGGGAAATTGGACACTTGGTTTGAAAAATGAGTATAGAAGCTGGGATGTAATGTTAAAATTGTACAAGGCGTTGGTGAGACCAAATCTGGAGTATGGTGTACAATTTTGGTCGCCCAATTATAGGAAGGATGTCAACAAAATAGAGAGGGTACAGAGGAGATTTACTAGAATGTTGCCTGGGTTTCAACAGCTAAGTTACAGAGATAGGTTGAATAAGTTAGGTCTTTATTCTCTGGAGCGCAGAAGGTTAAGGGGGGACTTGATAGAGGTCTTTAAAATGATGAGAGGGATAGACAGAGTTAATGTGGACAAGCTTTTCCCTTTGAGAATAGGGAAGATTCAAACAAGAGGACATGACTTTAGAATTAAGGGACAGAGGTTTAGGGGTAACATGAGGGGGAACTTCTTTACTCAGAGAGTGGTAGCGGTGTGGAATGAGCTTCCAGTGGAAGTGGTGGCGGCAGGTTCGTTGGTATCATTTAAAAATAAATTGGATAGGCATATGGATGAGAAGGGTATGGAGTGTTATGGTATGAGTGCAGGCAGGTGGGACTAAGGGAAAAAAGTTGTTCGGCACGGACTTGAAGGGCCGAGATGGCCTGTTTCCGTGCTGTAATTGTTATATGGTTATATGGTTAAAAAAGAGAGATATCTACAATAATTATAGGAGGCGTGGAGTAAATGAGATGCTAGATGAGTATAAAGAATGAAAAAAGAATCTTAAGAAAGAAATAAGAAAAGCTAAAAGAAGATATGAGGTTTCTTTGGCAAGAAAGGTGAAAGTAAATCCAAAGGGTTTCTACAGCTATATTAATGGCAAAAGGATAACGAGGGATAACATTGGACCATTTGAGAGCCAGAATGGACAGCTATCTGCAGAGCCAAAAGAGATGGGGGAGATATTGAACAATTTCTTTTCTTCAGTATTCACCAAGGAGAAGGATATTGAACTCTGTGAGGTAAGTGAAAAAAGAAGAGTAGCTATGGAAACTATGAGATTCAAAGAGGAGGAAGTACTGACACTTTTGAAAAATATAAAAGTGGATAGGTCTCCAGGTCCTGACAGGATATTCCCTAGGACATTGAGGGAAGTTAGTGTAGAAATAGCAGGGGCTATGACAGAAATATTTCAAATGTCATTAGAAACGGGAATACTGCCGGAGGATTGGCGTACTGCGCATGTTGTTCCATTGCTTAAAAAGGGTTCAAAGAATAAACCTAGCAATTATAGACCTGTTAGTTTGACGTCAGTGGTGGGCAAATTAATGGAAAGGATACTTATCGATAATATATATAAGCATCTGGATAAACAGGGTCTGATCAAGAACAGTCAACATGGATTTGTGCCTGGAATGTCATGTTTGACAAACCTTCTTGAATTGTTTGAAAAGGTTACTAGGGAAATTGATGAGGGTAAAGCAGTGGATGTTATCTATATGGATTTCAGTAAGGCCTTTGACAAGGTTCCCCATGGAAGGTTGGTTAAGAAGGTTCAATGTTTGGGTGTTAATGGTGGAATAGCAAGATGGATTCAACAGTGGCTGAATGGGAGATGCCAGAGAGTAATAGTGGATGGCTGTTTGTCAGGTTGAAAGCTGGTGACCAGTGGGGTGCCTCAGGGATCTGTGTTGGGTCCACTGTTGTTTGTCATGTACATCAATGATCTAGATGATGGGGTGGAAAATTGGATAAGTAAGATGATACTAAGATAGGTGGTGCTGTGGATAATGAAGTAGATTTTCAAAGTCTACAGAGAGATTTGGGCCATTTAGAAGAGTGGGCTGAAAGATGGCAGATGGAGTTTAATGCTGATAAGTGTGAGGTGCTACATCTTGGCAGGACAAATCAAAATAGGATGTACATGGTAAATGGTAGGGAATTGAGGAATGCTGTAGAACAGAGGGATCTAGGAATAACTGTGCATAGTTCCCTGAAGGTGGAATCGCATGTAGCTAGGGTGGTAAAGAAAGCTTTTGGTGTGCTGGCCTTTATGAATCAGAGCATTGAATATAGGAGTAGGGAAGTAATGTTAAAATTGTACAAGGCATTGATGAGACCAATTCTGGAGTATGGTGTACAATTTTGGTTGCCTAATTATAGGAAGGATGTCAACAAAATAGAGAGAGTACAGAGGAGATTTTACTTCGGAGTCACGTGAGTAACTACGTGAAGACCCCGCCAGCACGCATGCGCGACATATCGTCGTACGCATGCGGAAGCGGCAGTCGGAAGGAGCGGGGCTCCTCCAGCGTAAGTTTTAAAAAACTTACGCAAGGTAAGTCTCACTGGAGAGTGAGCGTCGACGAGAGAAATTATGGAAGGAAGGAAATCCAAACGAGCAGCGGCTAGAGCTGCCGCCATGGAGAGCACCCAGCAGCGGGCTGTTTCTCCCGAGCTAGGTTCAACCTGCAGCTCCCGACTTTTCGCCCATAAGGGTACACCGCGGCCGGGCGGCAATTCCACCAGAAAGTCGGCCGGGGCCCCTGACTCAGCTGAGTCCGGACCCGAGGACACCCCGTTCGTTGGAAGCGACGGAGGTCGTCTTTCCCGCATAGAGCGGTTGATGGAGCAAATGCTCCAGCGTGACCTGCTTTTGCAGGGGCAGAGTCACGGTGGGCCTCTTAGCAGGCCCACGGCAGACACCTATCACGGACTGCCTAATGTCTCACCCTCTACACAGGGGAGCATTGGGGGTCAGAACTGGGCTGACCCCGAAGAGGGGGACGTTGGCCGAAGAACCTACAGTGTCTGGGGTGCAGAATGAGTTGCTGGAGATGGTCAATAAACGTGCAGTGCCTACACAGAAAGGCCTACCTATCCATCCCAAGCTAGCAGCAAGCATTAATTATATGGTTACAAACCAGCTCCAGGAGCAGGCTTTTCATACCACAGCCGAAAAATATTTAGCTCCGGAGAATTGCAACTCTTTAAATGTTCCTACGGTGAACAACCCCATTTGGGGGAACATGAGCCCCATGATAAGGGGGCAAGAAGTCAAACTGCAGAAGATCCTGAAGCTATTGACCGCCGGGATTACGGCAGTGGCCAGGACTGCAGTGGGGATTGAGTTACCGGAGGAATTACAAGATGCCCTGGCTCTATTGTGCAACACACAATATGAGATTAACAACTTCAGGAGGAGCATCATAAAACCGGCACTCAACCCCAAATTTGCGGGGTTGTGCAAACCAGGGAACGTTCAACCGCCGAATCTACTGTTTGGGGACGACCTTCCCAAACAGGTGAAAGACCTGGACGAGGAGGCCAAGGCCATTGGCCTCATCAAGGTACCCGGTTCATTCAAACCTCATTACCCACAACGGCAGCACCCCTACACACCCACCGGGCAGCGATATTATCACAGACCTGCCGGTGGTGAAAGCTCGAAGGCCGGTCCACCTGCACAACGGTCTTTTTTAGGCCATGGCCCAGCCCGGCCTTCTTGGAAAATGCGCCACCCCTACACCGTGACAACTCAACAAAAGAAACAAGGACAGAGGCCACAACACCGACAATAACCATGGAGGTAGGTGGGTCTGGCTTCCCCAGGAACATTCCTTGCCTAAATTCACAAAATGTGGGGGGCCGGTTGCACTTGTTTTATGAAGTTTGGACGGTGCAAATGTCTATCACTTTACCACCAAATAAAGCGATGGACTTGATAGAGGCTTGCAGGAGCCTTACTGGCATCAGAGATCCGTCCATTCGGCAGGTGGCCAGGGTAATTGGGAAGATAGTGGCTGCCTTTCCAGCAGCACAATTCGGACCATTACATTATCAAAACCTACAAAGAGCTAAAATTACAGCTCTTAAAAGACATGCAGGCCATTTCGACAGGCCTATGAAATTGCCAGAAAAGGCAAAAACCGAATTAAATTGGTGGATGGAGAATGCTCAAAATTGTTCAAAACCCATCATTATCATCAATCCCTCGGTCATCTTACAAACTGATGCCAGTGCCCAAGGTTGGGGAGCAACTAATACCACCACTAGTTGTGGAGGTAGATGGAATGCACTAGAACTAACCCAATTCAACTCACTGGGGATTAACCATTCAGAAATGCTGGGAGCATTTCATGGCCTTAGGGCATATTGCTCAGACATGCACCAAGTACATGTTAGATTACAAATTGACAACACCACGGTGGTGGCTTACATTAACCACATGGGTGGAATAAAGTCGATATCGTGTGATGAATTGGCTAACAATATCTGGCACTGGTGTCTGCAAAGAGAAATTTGGATTTCAGCCACTTACCTCCCAGGTAAACTAAATACAGTGGCAGACACCAGGTCACGCAAATTTAACGACAACATAGAATGGATGTTGGATCGAAAAGTGTTCACAGATATTGTAGAACGTTATGGGACACCAGACATCGACCTTTTTGCGTCCAGATTAAATCACCAACTGCCAACATATGTTGCTTGGGAACCAGACCCAGGGGCAGTAGCGATGGACGCTTTCACGCTACACTGGGGGGATTTGTTCTGTTATGCATTTCCCCCCTTCTGCCTCATCAGTCGGGTCTTGCAGAAAATCAGGCAAGACTCCGCATCGGGTATTTTGGTTGTGCCCGACTGGCCTACCCAACCATGGTTCCCAATGGTACAGAAGATGGCCACAGAACCTTGTATTAAGGTCAATAAACTACCTAACCTGCTTATACATCCCGTCACAGGAGAACACCACCCATGTCATGACCGCATGGACCTATTGATTTGCAGGTTCTGAAACGGCCATTTTTGGGGTACGGACTCACCAGCAGAACCATAGATACCATCTCAGCATCGTGCAGGGAGTCCACCCGTAAGCAGTACCTGACCTACATCAGGAAGTGGGAAAAATTCTGCTCTGCAACCAACACTACCTACGAATCAGCCACCATCACAGAAGTTCTGGAATTCTTGGCAACCCTTCACCATGACAAAGGACTGAGCTATAGTGCCATTAACTGTGCCAGGAGTGCCCTATCGACCTACCTGGGCAAGGGGAGTGACCAATTGGGCATTGGATCACATCCATTAGTATCAAAACTAATGAGAGGAATATTCAATTCCAATCCCCCCAGGCCCAGATACAACCACACATGGGATATCAGCATAGTATTAACTATGCTGCGAGGATGGACACCTAACTCAGGACTTACCCTGGACAAGCTTACCTACAAGGTGGTAATGATCATGGCACTCGTCACGGCACAACGGGTCCAGTCCCTGCACAAATTAAATCTGGATGCCATGTCCATATCCAATGACAAAATCACCTTTTATGTGCAGGGGCTGTTAAAACAAGATCGACCCGGAACGTCTGGACATACTTTAGAGTTTCTAGCTTACCCGGCAGATACTCGACTTTGTATTGTCACTTTATTATCACGTTACATCTCAGTCACTAAAAATCTCAGGGGCACGGAGAAAGCTTTGCTCATAAGCCACAGAAAGCCTCACCATAAAGTCACGGTGCAAACCATTTCTAGATGGATAAGGGTGGTTCTGGATGCGGCGGGGATAGACATTAATATATTTAAATCTCACTCCACCAGGGCGGCATCCACGTCGGCGGCTAGGATGATGGAGGTACCATTGGACCGCATCCTGGCCACAGCGGGTTGGAGCAATGAGAGGACGTTTCATCACTTTTATTATAAACCCGTGGCCTCCACTGACTCTTATGCAGGGAGAATTTTGAGCACTGCCAAATAATTTACCCGTCATGGGATATGTATTTTTGTGTTTGGTATGAATAAATACCTATTTTTGTTTTTCAGCCAGTGTTATGTCTGAATTACGTTCATCCTCTTATCCCAGCATAGCGGTGTGTGAGCATGGAGTTTCCAGGGCATGAAATCACAGAGCTTTGAAATCTTCACGTAGTCACTCACGTGACTCCGAAGTAAAATAGTAAGATTAAATGAGAACTTACCAGTTCGAAGTTTGATCTTTATTTTATGAGGAGTTACGATGAGGGATTACGTGCCCTCCGCTCCCAGCCCTCTATTATAAAGATCAACTGGTATGAAAGTTCTCTCTTATCTTACTATATTAGTCTACGTTGCCATCTGTGATTTCACACCACTGCTTTGAAGAATGTCGCGCATGCGTGCTGGCGGGGTCTTCACGTAATCCCTCATCGCAACTCCTCATAAAATAAAGATCAAACTTCGAACTGGTATGTTCTCATTTAATCTTACTATTTACTAGAATGTTGCCTGGGTTCCAGCAACTAATTTACAGAGAAAGGTTGAACAAGTTAGGTCTTTATTCCTTGGAGCGCAGAAGGTTAAGGGGGGACTTGATTGAGGTCTTTAAAATGATGAAAGCGATAGACAGAGTTGACGTGGATAAGCTTTTCCCATTGAGGGTAGGGAAGATTCAAACAAGAGGGCATGACATGAGAATTAAGGGACAGAAGTTTAGGGGTAACATGAGGGGGAACTTCTTTACTCAGAGAGTGGTGGCTGTGTGGAATGATCTTCCAGCAGAAGTGGCGGAGGCAGGATCGATTTTAACATTTAAAAGTAAAGTGGATAGGTATATGGACGGGAAGGGAATGGAGGGGTATGGTCTGAGTGCAGGTAGATGGGACTAGGGGAAAATAAATGGTCGGCACGGACTGGAAGGGCCGAGAAGGCCTGTTTCCGTGCTGTAATTGTTATATGGTTATATGGTTATCAAGGAGGAAGTGTTGTTGCCAATTCCTGCCACCAGGCAGCCCTGCTAACAGTTTGTCTGATTTTTTTGTCTTTTTTAAATTTTCATTGCGTTTTAAAAGTCTGTGTGAATGTTCTCTGGTTTGTTTTATGTGAGGGGAGGGGGAAGGGGTCGGGGATTCTTTTTTCTTCAGTTTCTTACCTTGCCGGATCATTGATTAATGTAGGCATAGTCACATTTTTGTTCTTGCTAATTTAAGGTAAGAAGTTGATATGCGCCATAACTAACCTCTCATAACACTTCATCACTGTACATTAACCATATTAATCTCTGCCAATATAATCTTCATCACATATACTATGCATGATACACATTCCACCGTGCTATGTAATCCCAGCCGGGACTAGAGCAAGGAATGCAGTTACTGAGATCAGCCCTGCTTGTCCCTAGCTCGTGAGTCTGTAAGATGGTACCAATGCAGTATTATGTGTTATTCTCTCTGCATACGTTTTAATTAAGCCTTGTGGTTTACCACATACTTTGTAATGGAGTGATTACGAAACATGGTGTCAGAAGTTTTGAACCACTTCTGCATTTCATTTGCCTGAATTTATTTTAGTTTATATTTTTTGTACCGTCTTTTTTCCATGGCTGGAGCCTTTCGTAATCCTGACCCACTAGTGTTTGATGATGCACCCGCTGGTGTACAAGCTTTCATTCTCATCAACGTGGCGGGCACCGAAGCCACGCTACGGGTACAGGATTTCAACTACGCACTAGCTGAGCTTAATGATGCGGGTGACATTGTGACCCCTGCGGGATCTATTCAAGACCCAGTGTGCCTCCTTGGAAAGTTCTGACAGCTATGCCAGCTGCGAACAAACTTGGTCATGGAGCACCATAGATTATTTTCCCATAACCAGAAGGAAGGCGAGTCAGTCGAATCCTACATCAGTGCCCTGAAGAGCAATGTTGGCAGATGCCAATTTGGTGATCTATGTTACAACTTCATCCATGGCAACTCGTGTACGGCATCCTGAATAACAAGGTGAGAAATGAGTTACTCCAGGATGAGGAGCTCACTCTAGTTAAAACCGAGCATGCCTGTGGGGTTGCTTAGCTAACAGACACCTAAACCAAGTCTCCAGGACCCGGACCACACTCTGTCAATTCGTCCTACAGATTTCCACACCAGCCATTGGCTGCGCCAAGTAAAATGATTAATAATTGCACCAATTATGGTGGCTCACATTCAGGGGCCTCTGAAATGTGCCCTGCTTTCGGGAAAATTTGCCATTATTGTAAAAGAGAAAAAAAAACTTTATTCGTTGCTGCCGCTCTCGTGGGAACAACGTCGAGACAAGACAATCTCTCCATGTCCTTCAACCCACACTCTCCCACAAGGCCCTAGAGGACGTTCCCGCAACACACTTGAGTTCCAAGCAGCCAGCCTCAGCATACATTCCTTGTCAGACCCGTCATGCAAGCACAAGGATCCCATAACAACGCTTCAGATCAATAATGCCACTGTTATTGCAAAAATCGACACCGGGGCTTGCTGTAATGTTTTGTCCTTATCGGATTTCAAAAGAGTTCGAACATCCGAAGTTGTTAGAAAAACAAGTGTCAAATTACTCCCATTTGGGGGAGGAAAGCGAATGGTATGGTATGGAATGGAAAGCGAATGGTATGTTAGCTTTCATAGCAAAAGGATTTGAGTATAGGAGCAGGGAGGTTCTACTTCAGTTGTATAGGGTCTTGGTGAGACCACACCTGGAGTATTGCGTACAGTTCTGGTCTCCAAATCTGAGGAAGGACATTATTGCCATAGAGGGAGTGCAGAGAAGGTTCACCAGATTGATTCCTGGGATGTCAGGACTGTCTTATGAAGAAAGGCTGGATAGACTCGATTTATACTCTCTAGAATTTAGGAGATTGAGAGGGGATCTTATAGAAACTTACAAAATTCTTAAGGGGTTGGACAGGCTAGATGCAGGAAGATTGTTCCTGCTGTTGGGGAGGTCCAGGACAAGGGGTCACAGCTTAAGGATAAGGGGGAAATCCTTTAGGACCGAGATGAGAAGGACTTTTTTCACCCAGAGAGTAGTGGGTCTCTGGAACTCTCTGCCACAGAGGGTAGTTGAGGCCAGTTCATTGGCTATATTTAAGAGGGAGTTAGATGTGGCCCTTGTGGCTAAGGGGATCAGAGAAGGCAGGTACGGGATACTGAGTTGGATGATCAGCCATGATCATATTGAATGGTGGTGCAGGCTCGAAGGGCCGAATGGCCTACTCCTGCACCTAATTTCTATGTTTCTATGTTTCTGTGTTTCTATGAGAGGTCCACCAGGTCGGAAGAGTGGAACTGCAATGCTATCTGGCTTCACGTCTATACAACCTGGACTTTTTAATTGTCCATGTGAATGTAGCCCCTCTGCTGGGCGTTGATGCATGCAATGACCTGGGTTTGATCACCTTCAGCAAAACTGTACACCAGCTCACCCCCAGCAAACGTCCTGCTCAGCAGTTGCTCTCACAGTACAAAGACCTCTTTGATCACAAACTTGGCAAACTTCCCCACAAGTACACCATTGTAACTGACCCAGAGGTCACGTCAGTTGTCCGTACCCCTCACCGGGTCCCCCATGCTATGCGAGACCGTGTTCAGAATGAACTTAACAGGATGGAAACTCTGGGTGTGATTGCCCCCGTCAATGATCCATCTACCTGGGTCTCGACCATGGTTGGAGCAACCAAGGAAAACAAAGATGAAATACGAATTTGCATCAATCCCAAGGATTTAAATAGTGCCATTGAACGCCCATGCCACCCGATGAGCACGATGGAAGAAGTCTCGGCCAACCTGGGAAAAGCAACAGTATTCTCAGTCCTGGTGGCAAATAACTCATTCTGATAGATTCCACTAGACTATGAATCCTCCATGCTGACCACTTTCGTCACACCTTTTGGACGCTACAGATTTTTATGCATGCCATTTGGAATAAACTCGGCTAGTGAGGTCTTCCAAAGCACCATGGAGCAGTTATTTGCTGGATACCCATGTGCTATCATTGTAGATGGCATTATGGTTGCCAGACAGAACGTCTGGATGCATGACGCAAACTTAACGCTGGTTCTGGACCGTGCCAGAGAAATCAACCTCATGTTCAACCCCCAAAAATGCATGTTCCGGGTCAACGAAGTGAACTATATGGATCATGTATTCACCAGTGATGGTCTCAAACCAGACCCCTCGAAAACCATCGCTATCAATGAGCTGCTAGTGCCCACGGACATGACTGCATTACAACAGTTTCTTGGCATGGTAAACTACTTCGGAAAGTTCATCCTGAACTTTACCGAACTCTCAGCCCCACTAAGACAATGACTCACAAAGACACAAACTGGTCATTTGACACTCATAAGCAGCAGATGTCCTGCACTCCAACACTCGCTTACTTTGATGCCAAGCTACCTGTCACTTTAACTTGCGATGCCTCCCAATACGGACTGGGAGCAGCCTGTCTCCAAAACGATGGTAGCGGCCACAGACCCATTACATATGCCTCCCGCACCATGAATGAAACAGAACAGCGCTATGCACAGATTGAGAAGGAACTGCCAGCTGTGGTAAATTCAATGACTTTATTTTCGGCAACTCTGTCACTGTTGAAACTGACCACCAGCTGCTGGTCAGCGTTCTGAAGAAGCTGATGCATGCCGCCCCTGCGCACCTTCAATGTATGATGATGGTATTCCAAAAGTACGACATTGGACTGGTTTACAAACACAGAAAGGATATGCACCTAGCTGACATTGTGTCATGAGCTTCGTGCGACACCTGGAAGAAACACCTGTCGGACGATGATGGTTTTGTTGTTATGATGGTCTCCTACCTCCCATCCTCATGTCTGGACGATCTGGCAGCACCAACAGCTGCAGATGACACCCTACGGTCACTTTCCTCTGTCAACCGACGCAGATGTCCAGACAAGCAATACAGGCTACAACCCCCCATTCGCCCATTTTACCCTGTTCGTGATGAACTGGTACTTCAGGACAGCATTGTGGTGAAAGAACCCAAGGCAATTGTTCCTGCATCTCTGCAAAACAAGTATTACGATGCCATCCACAGGGGTCATCCCGGTGTGGAGGCAACTGTTCTGAGGGCAAAGATTATGTTCTTCTGGCCTGGAATGTCCGACGTTCTATGCGAGAAAGTCGAGTCCTGTGCAGTGTGCAACAGCCTAGCACTGCACCAACCTAAACAGCCCTTTCTATCGCACCCCATGCTCCACTGTTGCAACTGAAATTTTCGAGTGGCATGGCAATCAGTACCAGGTCCTGGTCGACTCGTACTCCGGAAGGTTCGAGATCGCCCTACTCTGCAGTCCAACCTTAGCCATGGTTGTTGAAAAGCTGGCACGCCACTTTTCTGTCCACGGGGCTCCCATTCATCTTCTCTCAGGGAAGAGGGAAAACAGGGAATTGTAGACCAGTTACCCTGACATCGGTGGTGGGGAAGATGCTGGAGTCAATTATAAAAGATGAAATAGCCGCACATTAGGCACATTTGGATAGCAGTAACAGGATCGGTCCGAGTCAGTATGGATTTACTAAAGGGTAATCAATGGGGAATTTTTTGAGAATGTAACGAGAAAAATAGACAAGGGTGAACCACAGGATGTAATGTACTTGGAATTTGAGAAAGTATTTGACAAGGTCCCACATAGGAGATTAGTGGTCAAAATTAGGGCACATGGTATTGGGGGTAGACTGCTGACATGGATAGAAAATTGATTGGCAGACAGGAAACAAAGAGTAGGAATAAACGGGTCCCTATCAGAATGGCAGGCAGAAACTAGTGTGGTGCCGCAAGGCTCGGTGCTGGGACCGCAATTATTTACAATATACATCAATGATTTGGATGAAGGGATTCAAAGTAACATTAGCAAATTTGCAGATGACACAAAGCTGGGTGGCAGTGTGAACTGTGAGGAGGATGCTATGAGAATGCAGGGTGACTTGGACAGGTTGGGGGAGTGGGCAAATGCATGGCAGATTGTTTAATGTGGATAAATTTGAGGTTATCCACTTTGGTATCAAAAACAGGAAGGCAGATTACTATCTAAATGCCATCAAATTGGGCAAGGGGAAGTACAATGGATCTGGGTGTCCTCGTTCATCAGTCTATGGATGTAAGCATGCAGGTACAACAGGCAGTGAAGAAAGCGAATGGCATGTTGGCCTTTATAACAAGAGGAGTCGAATATAGGTGCAAAGAGGTCCTTCTGCAGTTGTACAAGGCCCTAGTAAGACCACACCTGGAGTTTTGTGTGCAGTTTTAGTCCCCTAATTTGAGGAAGGAATTTCTTGCTATTGAGGAAATTTTACAAGGGTTTACAAGGTTTATTTACGGGTAGGCGGGACTGTCATATGCTGAGAGAATGGAGCGGCTGGGCTTCTACACTTTGGAGTTTAGAAGGATGAGAGGGAACCTTATTGAAACATATAAGATTGTTAAGGTTTTGGAGAAGCATAGAGGCAGGAAACAGGTTCCCGATGTTGGGGGAGTCCAGAACCAGGGGCCACAGTTTAAGAATAAGGGCTAAGCCATTTAGAACGAAGACGAGGAAACACTTTTTCTCACAGAGAGTTGTGAGTCTGTGGTATTCTCTGCCTCAGAGTGTGGTGGAGGCCGGTTCTCTGGATACTTTCAAGAGAGAGCTGTCTCTTTTGAATGGTTTGGTCAAACATGCGCTGGAAAGTGTAAAACAAATGATGGAACAGTCCCATCAGGCCGGTTCCGACGATTATCTCGACTTACTCAACTTACGGAACATTTCCCGTGATCCTATTCTGGGTTCCCCTGCCCAGCACCTTATGTCACGGCAGACTCGTACTACACTACCTATAGCAAAACAGATGTTGCAACCACAAATTCGTGCCCCAGCGGTGATCCAGGCAAAACTCCAACAATGACACGATACCCAGAAAAAATACTATGACAAGTCAAACACACCGCTTCCACCTCTGACCAAGGGACAGGTTGTCCGCCTGCATACAGCAAGAAACTACAACCGGCTGGGCGTCATTCAAGGCACTGCTCCTGTGCCATGCTCTTACCTGGTCAGTGTTGATGATGCCATCTACAGAAGCACCCGACAACACCTTTGCCCCGTCAAAGAGTCAGTGCCGCCTCGACACTATCCTGACGACACAGCTGTGTCTCCTCCACGGTCCAACGGTTCCAATTCCACGGTCCCACTAGTGCCTGCTGACCCCGGACTTGGTGCTTTGCCTGCTGATTCACCACCCCGGCCACTGCCGAGGTCTCTATCCTCACCCTCAACACCGGTCAAACCTGCGGTATCGCTCCCTTCTCCTATTCAATCTCCGGTGAAGGGAGGAAACGGTGGATATCGTATGCTCGCAGGTCGCATCTGCAGGTGGAATCCAAAGTACCTTTAAACTGTCTTCTCACTTGCTGCTCGCAGTGCACAGTACATGAAGTAAAGTGCAATCCCCTCATATTGGAGTTTTTCTTATATCTATCTATATTACTAAAAGTCTGATCTTGACCGCTTTTCGCCCACTGTGCTGCGATTTCCGAGAGAATGCCATGACCTATGGCCGTCATCTTTGGCCACCTCGTTCAGAGCCCCCCTTAGCCTTACTGGACCAGAGGATTTTTCCCATCGATGAAAAATGAGAGAGATATTAAATGTTTTTAAACAAAATCCCCATTCTCTTTGTTTTCTCTGCTGCCCCAGCTGGCGGCAGGGAGGAGGGGGAGGGACTATAAAACCCGGAAGTGTCGTGCCTCACTCAGTCTCTGCCAGATCCAGGAAGCGAGAGGGTCACGGCTCTCTGAGCTGTGAATAACACTGAATGGACGTCTACTCCACGGTGAGTCCCCTTGGTGTGGCTGCTGCCAAATTGTTTACCTTTTTTTTAAGTTTGTCTTCAAAAAATTAATTTTAGTTGTCAGGTGGTTGCTTGCTGTCCAATTGTTTGCCTCGCCTTCTTTTTAAATAGTTTGTGTTCACAAAATGAATTTTGGTTGTCAGGTGGCTGCGGCCCAATTGTTTGCCTCGCCTTTTTAAAGAGTTTGTGTTCACAAAATGGATTTTGGTTGTCAGATGGCTGCGGCCCAATGTTTGCCTCACCTTTTTAAAATGTTTCTGTTCAAAAAATGGATTTTGGTAGTCAGGTGGCTGCGGCCCAAGTGTGTGCCTCGCCTTTTTTTAAAGAGTTTGTGTTCACAAAATGGATTTTTGTAGTCAGGTGGCTGCAGCCAAATTGTTTGCCTCGCCTTTTTTAAATGTTTGTGTTCACAAAATGGATTTTGGTTGTCAGATGGCTGCGGCCCAATTATTTGCCTCACCTTTCTAAAAAGTTTGTGTCACAAAATGGATTTTGGTTGTCAGGTTGGCGGCCAAATTGTTTGCCTCCCATTTTAAAAAAACTTTGTTTTTCACAAAATGGATTTTGGTTGTCAGGAAGGATGTAGATTAACCATATTAATCTGCCAATATAATCTTTATTACATACACTATGCATGATACACATTCCACCATGCTATGTAATCCCGTCTGGGACTTGAGTAAGGAATGCAGCTACTGATGTCAGCCCTGCTTGTCCCTAGCTCATCAGTCTGTAAGATGATACAATTGCAGTACTATGTGTTATTCTCTCTGCATACGTTTTAATAAAGCCTTGTGTTTCCTTAACACTTTGTAATGGAGTGATTACAGAACAGTCACCATGGACGTTAGTGCTACTGGTCGGTAGCCATTCGGGCATCTCACCTTACACTTCTTGGGTATTATTGATACCCATTTAAAGCAGGTGGGTACCTCAGACCTCGCTAATTCAAGGTTGGAGGTGTGCACAAATATTCCAACTAGTTGGCCCACACAGGCATAAAGAATAAGACCTGGTATACCATCAGGTCCAGACCCTTTCCGAGGTTCAGCCAGCTGCAGGATCTTCTGTCGTTGGCATTGGAGACTGAGAATGCAAAACAATTGAGGTGTTCTCCCTTTTAATGTGTGCGTAAAACACACAGCTCATCCAAGAGTGATGCTTTGCTGTTATTTGAGCTGCAACTTGGTTTCTCCTTGAAGGAAGTTCTGCCAATCGAGAATCAGCTAAGTAAATGAAGTTTAATTTATGTGTGAGTTGTTGCAATGTGGCATGTTGAATCAGACCAGGGTATTCGCAGTGAACAGTAGGGGCCGGTGTTGTATTGTAGAGCAAAGGGATCTAGGAATACAAGTACATAGTTCACGGAAAGTGTCATCGCAGGTAGAAGACTTTAGGCATGCTCCCTTCATCAGTCAGAGAATTGATGATAGAAGTTAGGACATTATGTCATAGTTGTAAAAGATATAGGGAAAACTGCACTTGGAGTATTGTCAGTTTAGGAAAAATGACATTAAGCTGAGGAAAGGGTGCAAGGAAAATAAATATGGATGTTGTCAGGACCCGAGGGCCAGAGGTACAGGGAGAGGTTGGGCAGGCGAGGATTTTATTTCTTGGAGCACATGAGGCTGATGGGAGATCTTACAGGGGGTATTTGAATTCATGTATAAACATGAATTTCAACACCACAGACACGTGTTGTCCTTCCCCTCCGCTCTTCCAGCTTTCTTTACCCACGGCCAACATTGTCTGAAGAAGGGTCCCGACCCGAACCATCACCTATCCATGTTCTCCAGCTGACCCGCTGAGTTACTCCAGTATTTTGTGTCTTATTTTGTATAAAATCATGACCGGAATAGATAGGGTAAATTCACAGATTGTTTTTATCCAGAGTAGCAGAATCGAGAACTAGAAGTCCTAGGTTTAAGGAGAGAGGGGAAAGAGTAATAGATAGTTTAGTTTAGTGTCACGTGTACCGAGGTGCTGTTAAACCTGAATGGCAACCTTTTTCACATAGACTATAGTGGATAAACGGAATGAGCTCAACGATTAATTTCTTTCTTTTTTTTAATTTTCTTTATTAGAAGTAATGTACATTACAATGATATAAGCCAAAAATAACATAATACATTTCCTGTACCACTTCTTATTTTAAACTTTAAGAAGAAGAAGAATAAGAAGAAGAATAGAGAAAGTTAGATAAGATAGTAAGTGCGTGAGAGAGTGATCAGGACGAACCCGTAGAAGCATAAGACGCAAGAAAGAATAAAAAAGAAAACCAAAGGAAAAGAAAGAAAAAAAATCAAAAGACAGAAAATATGAGAAAGGTAAATAAGATAAAATAAAAGGGATGTACCTACTTCGTACCTTTACACCCCTCACCAGGACCTGATACCATTTATTTTCAGAGTTGTGTTGCACCCTATGCTTGTAATAAGTCGATAAATGGAGACCAAATCTTTTGGACATGGTCTGATTTGCCTGCTAGGAGGAATCTCATATCTTTGAGGTGTAACATTTCAGACATATTTGAAATACACATTTTTATTGTTGGTGTGGGAGCGTTTTTCCAGAATTTAAGTATACGTTTTTTTGCCATTATTAAGCCATAATTAAGGAAGCTCTTTTGGAAAGAAGTCAGCTCAAAGCTGGCTTCCATTTTTCCAAAAATAATCAATTCTGCATTCGGTTTCAATTTTATTTTGAATAATTTTGTAAACATTTCAAAAATGTCATTCCAAAAAACAAAGGAATGCGCTGTGGTTGCTTCTTGGGATAGACATTTATCACAAATTGGGGAGACATTTGGAAAACATTTACTTATTTTAGTTTTTGAATAATATAGTCTATGTAAGGTTTTAAATTGGATTAAAATATGTCTTACATTGATCGAACATTTGTGCACATATAGCAAGTGTCTATCCCAACTCTCTTTCAAGATTTTTATAGATAGTTCTTGTTCCCAATCTCTTCTAATTCTATCAGATGATGGTATTTCTATATTTAGGATAATATTATACAAGTATGATATTAAATTAGTTGAATCCGCCTTTATATTCATTGCTTCGTTTAATAAGTCTGGAGACATATTTTGATATTCTTGTGTATATTTTTTCAAGTAATCACGAATTTGAAAATATTTAAAATATTGATTACTTTTCAGGTTGTATTTAAGTTGTAGTTGTTGGAATGATAAGAAATTGCAATTTTCATACATGTTTCCGAACATTTTAATTCCTATTCTTTCCCAATATGTAAATAATTTATCAATAATAGAAGGTTTAAACAACGGATTATTAACTATAGGGGTGAGAAGTGATACATTTCGTAATTTAAGGGTTAATTTTATTTGTTTCCAAATTCAAATAGTACTATGAATGGATTTTTTATATATATTGTATTACTCAGTTTTGTTGGTGAGAGAAGGATCGCTCCTATATTAAAAGGGGCACAATCCTCTCTCTCCATTACTATCCAATCCACCCGCTGGGCAGAGTTGTCCAACAGGTGAATCACATTTTTGACGTTTGCTGCCCAATAATATTGCAAAAAATTAGGGAGTGTTAATTCACCAAATTCTTTGGGTTTGCACAAATGTCTGCTTTGAATTCTATGAGATTTATAGTCCCATATAAAATTTGTAATATCAAAACCTAGTTTTATTTTTAACTTTTTAGGTAAGTATATGGTATTGATTGGAATATATATATAATTTGTGGTAAAAAGATCATTTTTATAGCATTTATTTGTCCTATTATAGACATCGGAAGAGTTTTCCAAAACTTAATCAGGGCGTTTAATTTGTTAAGTAGGGGCATATAATATGCACTAAATAAAGTATTATATTTTCTGGTAATTTCGATTCCCAAGTATTTAAATTTTTCTGTAGCAATTTTAAAAGGGAATTTCAGCAGATGTGTTGAGTCTTGAGGTTTTATCGTCATAATTTCACTTTTATTCCAATTCATTCTATATCCTGAAAAGGATCCAAATTCCTCTAGATTTAATATATTTGGTATGCTGAGTTGTGATTATGTGATGTACAGTAGTACATCATCTGCGTATAATGATATTTTGTTATTTGAGCATTTTGTTATTATAACCATAGATGTTCGGATGTGTTCTAATGCTTTCAGCTAGCGGTTCTATTAGAAGAGCAAATAGCAGAGGTGATAGTGAGCATCCCTGTCTATTGCCCCTGGATAATTGAAATTTCTGAGACAACATGTTGTTAGTTAATATTCTGGCAGTGGGCCTGTCATATAATAGTTTTACCCATGAAATAAAATTCTCTCCCATTTGAAATGTTTGCACTACTTTAACCATGTAGTCCCATTGCACTTGATTGAAAGCTTTTTCTGCGTCCAATGAGATAATTGATAAGTCTTGTTCTTCAGTTTTATATGAATGTATTATATTAAACAGACGTCTCAGATTATTGCATGTGTATCTCTTGGGTATAAACCCCGTTTGATCCGCATTTATTAATTTACTAACATATTTACTTAATCTTCTAGCTAATGTCTTTGCTAATATTTTTTTATCTGTATTTAACAGTGCAATGGCTCTGTATGAACCATGGTCTTTTAAATCTTTATCTTTTTTAGGTATGTGTAATCGTTGATTCCACAAATGTTTCTGGTAATATTTGTTCTTTGAAAACATATGTGTACATTTTATGTAAACGTGGTGAAATTATCTCATAAAATCTTTGATAAAATTCGTTTGCTCCTGGTATTTTTCCATTCTTCAATGAGTTTATTGTTTCTTCTATTTCCTTAATTGACATCTGTGCTCCTAATTCCTCTTGTTCAATCGGGTTGAGATTTTGGAGATTACAGTTATCCAAGAACTCTATAACTTTAGTAGTATCTGCTGACGTTTTAGATGTGTATAAATTTTGATAAAATTGAGCAAATCTTATATTAATATGATTAGGTAGTGTTAACAATTCCCCTTTATCTGATTTAATCTTTAAAATCGTATAATCATTTTCCCGTTTTTTCAGCTGACGTGCCAAAAGTTTAAGTGCTTTGTCACCGAATTCAAAGTTTTCCTGTTTTGTAATTTGAAATAATCTTATAGCTTTTGCTGATAATATTTTATTTAATTTATATTTCAGTATTGTTAGTTTATTAAGTTTTTCTATAGTTGGCTCTTTAGCATTAACTAGATCCAATTGTCTAATTCGTTCTTCTAACTGCATTTGTTCATTCTTATTCTTTTAATTTTGAAAAGCTTGATATGAAATTATAGATTCTCTGATAAATGCTTTAAAAGATTCCCATAGTAAAACGGGTGAGATATCTGGGGTGTCATTGGTCTCAGAAAAAAGTTCCATCTGTTGTTAAGTATATAGTGGGTCATTTAGAATTTGAGGATTAAACCTCCAAAATGATTTTTTATTAGACATTCCAGTTAAAAAAAAAGTTAATGGGGAGTGGTCAGAAATGATGCTGTTATGATATTTTGGGTTCATTGTGTAGGGAATTAATTTTGTGTCCACTAGAAAATAGTCAATACATGAATAAGTTTTGTGTATCGTTGAATAGTATTCCCTTCCAGTTGGGTTAGTGATCCTCCAAACATTTGTTATATTTGTGTTTTTTATGTATGTATTTAGGAGTTCACTAGTTGTAGATTTTGTATTACCCCTCTTTTGTTGTGTTGATTTCTCCAGGTATGGATCTAAAACGCAATTACAATCTCCACTCAACGATTTATTTCAATTTTACTTCGGAGTCACGTGAGTGACTACGTGAAGAAGCCCCGCCAGGTGCATGCGCGTCATTACGTCCGCGCATGTCGCACCGAACGGGCTGGAGAGCGCAGCTCCACCAGCGGTAAGTAGGAACTTCACAGGTAAGTGTTTTAAAAACTTTGCCTAGAAGCACTTAAACTCCGTAAAGCTGGCTCGAGCAGTCAGTAGGAGTTGGTGGTATGAAGCGGTCAGGTAGGAGTGTTCGCAGCAAACGTGGATCCAGCGATGCGGATTCGCAAATTATATCGGGTCAGGAGATTAGAGAGGCAATGCCGGTTCCGATACTGGGTGCCGTTTTACCGACAGCCGTTATACCAGCTAGTGAACTTTCCACACCAGCTCCAGGGACTCAGGAGCCTGAGGCCACTGATAGCCATAGGAAAGCTAAAAGAAAGTCTATCAGACCCGTTTTGTCTGACGGGTCTGAAGAAGAAGGAGACTCCCCTCCGGATAATAAAAGAATGTGGGGGACAATGCAAAACATGGAGAAAATGCTCCAAACTTTGATTAACCAAGGGTCAAAGGCCCCATTGATTCCCCAGACAGCTGCTCAAGGAGGCCCATACGAGGAAGAATATGTGGTTTATCAGCAAGGGGATTTCCTTCCAGCGTCTTGTATAGTACTGGAGGATGCCTCCCTGCAGTATGACTTGGGAGAAGCAGGGCAGGTTGAAGCTGACCCTGATTCTGGTGTCCCTGCTCATGTGCATACACCAGAGCACAAGAGCCACGCTCCGGGTGTCCCGGAAATAGCAATGAGTTTTGCTATTCCGGAAGGGACTGGTGAGGCAATGGATGTGTATCTTGCCAACAATATAAATTATTTGGTGTCTCACCAGCTCCAAACAAACTATGATACAAGAGACTACTGGTAAATATAAAACACCTGTCAATTGTGCATCACTCAAGGTGCCCTCGGTGAACCCAGCAATCTGGGCACCCATGGGTGCATCTATGAGGGACAGGAGGTTCGGTTTCAACACGTCCTCCAACTGGTGGCTGCAGCAATTACTGCATTTGGCAAAATGGTCAAAGGGACAATGATCACGCAAACCCAGAAAGATATGTTGGCCTTTTTATGCAATTCATTTTTTGAGGTGAATTGCATCAGGAAAATCACCATCAGGCCAACACTAAATCAAAAATGTGCTGCTTTATGTAAGACGACTAATGTGCAAACGCCTGAATTCCTATTTGGAGCAGACCTTGTCAAACAAATTCGAGAAATCATTCATTCATTCATTCATTCATTCATTCATTCATTCAATGATGATGATGATGAGGCTAAGACAATTGGTTTAATGAAGCCAAACATCTCAAGGCCACTGATACGAAAGCCTGGTTTAATGTACCGAAGATCGGATCCAGGTGCTGGGCCCAGCAGGGCGAGGCCAGTGGGGCAACGAGTTTACCCACCGAGGCAGACCAGCTACAACCCCAATATGGGCAGACAGCAAACTTACAGGCCAACTGTAGAGGTACAGGGAATTGTTGTTAAGGATAACGTTTCTGGTGGACAACCTCCTATTGGAGGTAGATTACAATTGTTTTATAATGAATGGTGCTGCATAACGTCTGATATGTTTATATTAAATACTGTGTCAGGTTCTACCATTGAGTTTATCTCAGGAATAGATCCACCTCAACAGCACAAGCCTAATAAAATGTTGGTGTTTTCTGCTCCAGAGACTGAACAGGTAAACGATGAGATTAAGAATTTATGCCAAAAAGGAGTGATTGAGAGAACCATTAATCATCCTCAACAATTTGTGTCTAATATATTCCCCAGACCTAAAAAAGATGGGGGTTGTAGAGTAATTTTGGACCTCACTCACTTAAATTCTTCTGTTCTATATAGGCATTTTAAAATGGACACCTTCGTTACTGCTAAACAGCTGTTATCACAGTGCAGTTATATGGCAATTATTGATTTGTAAGATGCGTATTATTCAGTGCCAATTCATGCTCATTATCGAAGGTACTTGAAATTTAATTGGATGGGACAGCTACGGCAATACAAAGCATTGCCTAACGGATTAAGTTCAGCACCTAGGCTATTTACAAAATTGTTATAACCTGTGCTGGGGCTATTGAGGACCCATAATCACATTGGCATGACTTATTTAGATGATATCTTAATTATCAGCAACACTAAAGAGTCAGCTGAAGAGTCAGTTGCAGCAACCAAAAATGTGTTTGAAACATTTGGGTTTTTGGTCAAACCAAAATATTGAGTATTTGGGATTTCGTATTGATTCAGTTGATATGACAGTAACATTACCAACAGCCAAGGTTGTGGATATTGCTAATATCTGTACTTGCTTCACACAAAAACTTTATCCCTCCATCCGAGAAGTCGCTAAGGTCATTGGGACATTGGCAGCAGCTTTCCCTGCAGTACAGTTTGGACCTTTGCATTATCAACATTTGCAAAGAGCAAGAGAACAAGCACTAAAAGAGCATGCAGGCCATTTTGATCGAGTTATGCGGTTACCAACCACAGCTCTAGCAGAATTGTAGTGGTGGATTATTAATGTTAGTCAAACTACCAATAACATTTTGGTGCAGGAACCTTCAGTGTTCTTACAGACGGCTGTAAGCGCTCTCGGATGGGGGGCTACGGACACCGAGTCTAGCTGTGGGGGTAGATGGAATGAACAAGAAGGTTTGATTCTCCACAGACAAGGGATAAATTATTTGGAATTATTGGGGGCATTTTATGGGTTAAAAGCATATTGCTCCACAATGAATAATTTACATGTTCAACTCCAGATTGATAACACCACGGCAGTGGCATATATTAATCACATGGGAGGAGCAAGATCAGTATCATGTGATAACTTGGCTAACCTCATGTGGCATTTGTGTATTTCAAGGAACATCTGGGTTTCAGCCATCTATCTACCAAGTATAGACAATGTGGTGGCAGACAATAGGTCGCGAAAGTTCAATGACAATATAGAATGAATGTTGAATTCAAACAATTTTCAAACAATTGTCACTCAATTTGGGTTGCCAGATATTGATCTGTTTGCATCCAGATTGAATCACCAGTTGCCTAAATATGTTTAATGGGAGCCGGATCTAGGAGCAGAAGCCGTGGATGCATTCTCGTTACATTGGGGGCATTCATTCTTTTATGCATTTCCTCCATTTTGTCTGATCACGAAATGCCTCACCAAAATAGAGCGTGACTCCGCCACAGGTGATTTGGTGGTCCCAGATTGGCTAACACAACCATGGTTCCCATTAGTACTGACAATGATGAATCAGCCATTCATTGAATTGAATTGAAATTGAAATAGAAAATCTTTATTATCATTTTCCTGAGTACTTACATACCCAGAGGAAACGAAAAAACGTTGCTCAACCAGTGTCCATTCAGTGTGCGGTAAAAAATAAATAGAAAATAAAAATAAAAATACATATATCATCATGAGTTCCAATCGGCAGTGGCACGACTATGGCTCTGCTTCAGTGTGTTCAGGTTGGTGGTTGGTACGCGATACTTTGGCAGGGCGCAAAGTCCGTTTATCAGTCTTATGGCCTGCGGGAAGAAGCTGAGGAGCATCCTGCTGGTTTTGCAGCTGATGCTCCTGTACCTCTTCCCAGGTGGCAGGATGGAGAATATGTGATGCGATGGGTGGTAGGGGTCTTTGATGATGGAGATGGCTCTGTTGATACATCTCTTCCTGTCTATGTCCAGCAGGAAAGGGAGTGGAGCACCAATAATCCTGCTGGTGGTCTTCACAATCCTGTCTAGTTGGTGCCGTTCGTACGCTTTGCAGCTCCCGAACCAGGAAGTGATGCCGTAGGTTACCGTGCTCTCGATTGTCCCCCTATAAAAAGTCCGTAGGTGTGCAGTGGGAAGACCTGCTTTCCGTAGTCTTCGGAGAGGGTGTAGTTGCTGCTGGGCTCTCTTGACCAGTGCTGTGGTGTTGGTCGTGGATGTCAGGTCATCCGACAGGTGGAGTCCTAGGAACTTCACACTGCTGACCCTTTCCACATCAGCTCCATCGATGTGCAGAGGTGTATGCCGTTGTTTTCCCGCCCTCCTGAAGTCAACCACCATCTCCTTTGTTTTTCCCACGTTGAGAATGAGGTTGTAGGATTTGCACCATCCTGTGAGCAGCTCCACCTCCATCCTGTACGCCGACTCATCTTTGTCACTGATGAGACCCACCACTGTTGTGCCATCAGCGAACTTGTTGATGAAGTTGTTGTTGAGTCTAGCAGTACAGTCGTGTATAAGCAGACTAAACAGCAGGGGGTTTAGGACACAGCCTTGGTGCGAGCCAGTGCTCACGGCTATAGTTTTTGATGTCCTACTGCCCACCCTGACTGTCTGCTGCCGTTGCGATAGAAAGTTCAGGACCCAGTTACATGTTGCCAGCATCAACCCCCAATAACTCCAACTTCTCCACCAGCTGCCGCGGAATGATTGTGTTAAAAGCAGAGCTGAAGTCCATGAAGAGGATCCTGGCATAAGTATTTTTCCGATCAAGGTGTGGCAGTACGAGGTTCAGTGTTGTTGAGACTGCGTCCTCTGTGGATCGGTTGGCTCCGTATGCAAACTGCAGTGGGTCTAGGTCGGCAGGTAGGCTATTTTTGATATGCTGCATAACCAGTCGCTCAAAACACTTCATTACTATGGGTGTTAGAGCCACTGGTCGAAAGTCATTGTGGCAGGCTGGGTTTGGTTTCTTCGGGACAGGAACGATGGTGGCACTCTTAAGACAATTGGGCACTACTGCCTGTCTGAGTGAGGTGTTAAAAATGTCTGTGAAGACATCTTTCAGTTGCTCACAATGACGATTTGCAGCTGCAGTAATTTGTTGGTGCATCCGGTTACAGGAGAAAGTCACCCATTACATGACCATATTAATTTGTTGGTCTGCAGGTTCTGACCAGACCGTTCCAAGGCCTTGGATTGTCGAACAGGACCATGGATGTTATCACTGCAGCCTGGAGAGATAGCACTAAAAAACAATATGTGGTTCACATAAAGAAATGGGAAATGTTCTGTGTACAATCAAATATATCTTATCATACTGCAAGCATATGTGATGTGTTGGAGTTCCTTGCTAAGTTGCATTTTGATGCGCATTTGAGTTATAGTGCCATTAACAGTGCTCGGAGTGCTTTGTCCTCCTATTTAGGGCAATTTGCAGAACAACAACCTATCGGGTCTCATCCATTAGTATCCCGATTTATGAGAGGAATTTTTAACAAAAACCCTCTTCAACCTAGATATACAGAAATCTGGGATGTCAGTATAATTCTCACACTGCTTCGGCAATGGGCTCCAATTACGACATTATCTGTGCAGAGATTAAATCTTAGAGTGGTTATGCTAATGGCGCTAGTTTCAGCACAATGTATACAAACATTACAATTGTTACGAATAGATTGCATGCAATTGTCTGTAGATGACATTACATTTTATGTCTATCAAACAAAGCAGGCCAGGAATGGCAGGAACCAAGGTGACCTTTAAAGCATATCCTGTTGACCAAATGTTATGTGTAGTTAAACACTTAAGCCAATATATTAAGTTAACAAGGAGTCTCAGAGGTTCTGAGACAGGACTGCTCATTTTTGTCACAAAAAGCCATGTAAAAGAGTGTCAGTACAAACTATTTCTAGATGTTTGAAACAGGTTCTGAATTATGTTGGAGTAGACTCTCATGTATTTAAATCTCACTCCACCAGGGCGGCATCAACATCCACGGCGAAGGCTCAGGTCATGCCGCTAGATCAAATCCTCGTGGCTGCAGGATGGTCTAGCGAATCAACGTTTTCACAATTTTATGACAAACCTGTACAGACAGTGCCACGGTTTGGGCATGCTGTTTTGGGTTCCATTTAATTCATTTGCTTTGTTTTATATCATTGTTTGTAATTTCCCCCGGACAGAGGGGTTATTACTGTTTTTTGTTATTATTAAAAATAGTTATTGAATAATTCGAAGCAATGTTCAATATATTATTTATTCACTACTGTGTCAACCGAAGCAGATTGTCATATGGAGTGCATCTACGGCATGAAAACACAGAGCTTTGAAATCTTCACGTAGTCACTCACGTGACTCCGAAGTAAAATAGTAAGATTAAAAGAGAACTTACCAGTTTGAAGTTTGATCCTTATTTTATGAGGAGTTACATTGAGGGATTACGTGCCCTCCGCTCCCACCCTCATAATCTAAGAGATCATCTGGTAGTTCTAGTCTTCTAAAAGCCTTACTATGTTACTTCGGCTATTTGTTTTCTGTGTTTTTACGCCGCTGCTTTGAAGTATGACACGCATGCGCCTGGCGGGGCTTCTTCACGTAATCCCTTAACGTAACTCTTCATAAATAAGGATCAAACTTCAAACTGGTAAGTTCTCATTTAATCTTACTATTATACTTTATTGCCACCAGGGCAAGTAGTCGAGGCAGCTACAATGATAACATTTAAAATATATTTGGAAGATACACAAGCAGGAAAGGTTTCGAGGGATATAGATCAAATGTTGGCAAATGGGATTAGGTTAGATGGGGATTTTTTACCAGCATGGGCTAAGTTGGATCAAATGACCTGTTTCCCTGCTGTATGACTCTGTGATCATACTAGGCTGTGTCTGTACAATAAATTCCATGCAATTCCATATGAAGTCCTTTGTTTCATAACTAGGCTGTAGAAGGCAACCTGTTGTATGACCACAATTTAGTACAATAGGGACTAGGATAACTTTCAACTGCTGCTCTGTCTCCATTTCTAGAGCTGTGTTGGTGTCTTTTGAACAGTTCTGCACTTACAGCTTTATAAATATATGGTCTGTTTTTAGAGACAGGAAAAGTGACGTTAGCATTCCAAGCCTTACACTAAACGAAACTTGCCACATGCTGTGAAATCTTACAAATCGCGTTGAGGCTGACAGGAAAGAGAGAAATACCAAAAGACATGTAATAAACCAGATCCTTTTATGACTGCAGGATGTCGCAATGCTTATCAGATCAACAGCACACATCCGCATACACGTAGTACTTCTAATAAATGGAATTATCTCTACATCACTTCACAGTAGGATGAATGAGGTTTTACACACAAGTTTCTCACAAATTTTGAGACAAATGGTCAAAGAGGTTGGATTTCAAGTCAAGTCAAGTTAAGGGTTTATTGTCATGTATACCAGATAGGAGAATGAAATTCTTGCTTGCTGCAGCACAACAGAATATTGTAGGCATAAATAGTAAGATGAACTTACCAGTTTGAAGTTCGATCCTTATTTTATGAGGAGTTACGATGAGGGATTTTGTGAAGACCCCGCCAGCACGCATGTGCGACATTCTTCAAAACAGTGGTGTGAAATCACAGATAGGAGAACTGACTGGAGATAGTAAGATTAAGAGAAACCATATACCAGTTGACCTCATGATAGAGGGTTGGGAGCGGAGGGCACAAAATCCCTCATCGTAACTCCTCATAAAATAAGGATCAAACTTCAAACTGGTAAGTTCTCGTTTAATCTTACTATTTTACTTCGGAGTCACGTGAGTGACTTCGTGAAGATTTCAATGCTCTGTGATTTCATGCCCTGGACCACGTCCATGCTCAAACACTGCCGTAATAACTGATGGAGGAAGTGTGTTAACTTATTTCAAACTTCTAACAGAGCTGAAAAACAATAATGTATTCATTAATACAAACAAAAATATCCCTGAGTTCGGGAACGGTTCAGGGAACAGAACTTAAAACAATATCTGCAAACGTCGTAGGAGTGACCACAGGTTTGTTATAAAACCGTTGAGACGCGTCTCTGTTGGCCAAGACCGCTGTTGTGAGGACATGGTCCATTGGTACCTCCGTGGTCCTCGCCGCTGATGTGGACGCAGCCCTGGTAGAATGAGATTTGAATATCAGTGTCTACCCCTGCTGCATCTAACACCACCCTGAGCCACCTGGAAATTGTCTGCACAGTTACCCTGTGATGTGGGCTTTAAATACTGATGAATAGACCTGTTTCCATTCTCCTTATATTTTGTGTGACATTGATATAATGTCGGAGATAAGTGGCTATGCAGAGGCGTACATCAATGGGATATGCATGGAATTCCAATGTACCAGGTCTATGGTGTTTAAGTAATTCATCAATGAAAAAAAGTACCTTGGTAAGGGTCGAGACCATCCTGTCCAGTTTAGTTTGTGGAGGGTCAGGACCCACTGAGCTGTATGTGCCATTAGCATCACCACTTTGTAGGTGAGTTTGGCCAGTGGGAGTTCCGAAACTGGTGACCAACTCCTGAGTAGGACAACACTACCCCAATATCACAGGTCATATTGTATCGTGGTCTACAAGGGTAAGAATTGAAATACCCCTCATGAGTTTTGACACCAACTGATGGGATCCTACTCCGATAGTGAGGTAGGATGACAATGCGCTTCTGGCATTATTGATGGCACTATAGCTGAGGCCCTCATCATAGTGAAGGCCTGCAAGGAATTCCAGCACATCTGTGATGGTGGCAGAGTCGTAGGTGATATTAGTCCTGGAACAGAAGGCCTCCCATTTCCTTACATGGGTAAGGTACTGCACCCTCGTGGACTCTCTGCACAATGCCGTGACGATATCCATGGTCCTGTTCGACAGCCCAAATTCCAGCAAAGGTCTCTTCAGAACCTGCAAGCCAACAGGTTCAGATGACCACGGCACGGATGATTCTCCCCTGATATGGGATGTATCAGTAGGTTTGTGCGTTTAGGACCCTGCACCCATGGTTTCTTCACCATGTCGAGGACCACCGGGAACCATGGCTGTGTGGGGCAGACGGGTATTATCAGAATCCCTGATGCAGAATCTAGCTGGATTTACCACAATACTCGATCTAGCTCCCACGAGACATATGTTGGTATCTGATGGTTCAACCTGGACGCAATGAGGTCGATATCTGGTGTTCCATGCTTGGCTATAATATTAGCAAATATTTGGGGGTTCAATATCCACTTGGTGTTGTCATTGAATATTTATGACCTGGTGTCCGCCACTGTATTAAGCTTACCTGGAAGGTATGTAGCTGATATCCAAATATTTCAATGCACCAGTGCCAAATTATTTTTGCCAATTCATCCCAATATATCGACTTGATACCACCAATATTGTTTAATATGCCAACACTGTGGTATTGTCTATCTGTAGACGGACATGTTTCTTGGGTTGCTGGGGTGTGGGGTTGACACATTTTTCAGGCTGGTCGCTGTGGGCCTTGGCTTAAACAGGCGTCTGATGATAAGGCGCGACCTTTGGGTTTGCTCCCGTCACTCTATCGGGTTGAACCCGGGCCTGTTAGATGTTGCATACGGATACTGCCGACGATACGCTGGAGGTCTGCCAGAGGAAGGCGGTTTTATTAAACATACTGCTTTAACTTCCTCGTCTAGGTCTTTCACCTGTTTGGGCAGGTCATCACCAAACAACTGTCTTGGTGGTGGCGTAGCGGTGGCCTTACGCAAACCCGTAATTTTTGGGGTTGAGTGTCGGACGGATAGAGCTTTTCCAAAGCAATTGAACTCATATTGCGTACTGCGGAGCATACGCTTCATGGATGCATCCTGCTGCTCTTCCGTCATGTCCATACCGTCGACTGACCTGGCAAACGCAGTGATGCCCGAGGTCAGTAGTTTCAGGATTTTTATTTTATTTGTTTGAATTTTTCCCTGTGCCCTTATCCCAGGGCTGATGTTTCCCCATATGGGTGCGTTCACGGTATGGACGTTCAGCGACACGCAATTTTCCGGGCCATGTATTTGCTTATGGTCTCCGAACTTACCTGTTCCTGTAATTGGTGTGTTGTCAGGTAGTTTATGCTTGCCACTAGCCTTGGCTGAAGAGGTTGCCCTTTCTGGGATGGTTGAGCGAACTTAGACACCATTCCCAGAAGTTCCTCTTCTTGCATCCCTTGCAACTGTGGGTCTTCAGCCAACCCCTCTTCGAACTCAGCTAGTTCCTGACTTCTGGCGCTCCCTACTGAGGAGGGAGAGATGTTGGACAGCCATGTCATGGGCCCTGCCGTGGATCTTCGGGATCCTAGGGATGCACGCTCCTGACGGAGTAGGTCCCTTTTGAGCAGCTACTCAACCTTGCGCTCCATTCAAGCTATGCGACCGCCGCCGCTATCTGCGGACGGCAAGTCGTCTTCCCCAAGTCCTGATGACCAAATGGGGCCTCTACCGACAGTCCGCACCTCGCCGAGGTGATGTCTATGGGACTGAGGTAGGTAGTCGGTGCCAGCCGCTCCTACGGGGCTACATGACTCCCGCGTGGATTTGCCGCTTGTCCGCGGTCTTCCGGACGGAAGCGGTGGAGAGCTGGTGCCAGCCGCTCCTGCGGGGCTACTCAACTTGTGTTTAGTTTTGCCACCGGTCTGCAATCTAGCAGACTGAAGTGGTGGAGAGTCGGTGCCAGCCGCTCCAACGGGGCTACACGACTTTTGTGTGGTTTTGCCACCGGTCCGCAATCTAGCGAACTGAAGCGGTGGTGAGTCGGTGCCAGCCGCTCCAACGGTGCTACTCGACTTGTGTTTAGTTTTGCCACCGGTCCGCAATCTAGCGAACTGAAGCGGTGGTGAGTCGGTGCCAGCCGCTCCAACGGGGCTACACAACTTTTGTGCGGTGTTGCCACTGGTCCGCCCTCTTGCAAACTGATGTGGTGAGTCGGGGTGTCCCTTAACCTGGCCCCGTTGTCCGCACTTTTTTGTCGCTGGTCTGTTTTCGTACAGACTGAAGCGGTGGGGAGTCAGGGTCTTAGCTACCCTGATCCCACTCAGTCCTACCACCAGTATGCAGCTCCCCGGACTGTGCGGGGCTCCCCGACTTCAGCACTGTCTTCCCGGCCCGAGGTACGGGTGCTGCCGGAAATCAACGGTCAGCTCCGGGAATGTTGGCCGCCGACCTCGCTCCGAAGTCCCGCAGTCTTCAATGGCGTGCTTGAAGCAGCCTTCTTACTGCTCGTTTTCTGCAGTACGAAGTTTCTGTAAGGGGTTTAAACAACACAGAAACCCAACCAACTCAAGGTTAGTACAATTTACCTGTTGGTCATATTTCCGCCAGGTTTGGCCAGACGCTGCGTAATGCAATTCCCTCCTTCAGAGTCAGCCTAGGCCTGACTCCTTATGCTCCCCTGCAAAGAGGGTGAGCATTTGGCAGCTCTGTATAGGGTACTGCCGTGGGTCTGCTCGGAGACCCATGGTGATCACACTCCTGCTGGAGTGTGCCACGTTGGAGGTGTGCTCCCCACCTGCTCATGGGGGAATATAGACTGCCCCAACGGCTAGTCTGTGAGCCCGAACCCCGCCGGGTCCACTTCCAGGTGTTGTGCCACCTGTGTTTGAGTCGGGGCCCCGACTCTTGTCTCGGAGGTCCCGACTTCCGGGTAGCATAGCCGTCAGTCCGCGGTGATCCTGCGGGCTGCGGTGTTTAAGTCGGGCTGCCGCTCTGCCGTCGCTACCTGCGAACGGTGAGTCTGTGAGCCCGGACCCTACCGGGTCAACGGGCTGCCCGACTTCTGAGGTGAGTTCTGCCGTCGCAGACTGCTCGCGGTCCGCGGTCCGCATTCAGTCTCTTGAGGCGGCCCGTTGATGGGGTACTCTGTCCCACAGAGTCCCTGAAAGAAAACACCTTACCCGCAGGTCCGTTCCGGTGGAGGAGCGACCCTCCTCCATGCCTGTCGCTTCACATGCGGTCGACGATATGTCGCGCATGCGTGCTGGCAGAGTCTTCACGAAGTCACTCACGAAGTGACTCCGATTTTAAAGAGAAAGTTAACGGGGAATGATCAGAAATAATACTATTGTGATATTCAGCATTATATGTGTATGGAATTAATTTTGTGTCCACTAAGAAATAATCAATACGTGAGTATGTTTTATGTACCGTTGAATAAAATGAATATTCTCTACCTACTGGGTTAGCGATCCTCCATACATCTGTCATATTGGTATTTTTCATGTATGTATTTAGGAGTTCACTTGTTTTAGATTTTATGTTAATCCTTTTTTGTTTTGCAGATTTATCCAAATATGGATCTAAAACACAATTCAAATCTCCCCCTATTATCACATTTTGATAGTTAAGTTCTGAAATTGTATCCAGAATTTTACTAAAAAATTGAGGGTTGTCAAAATTAGCAGCATAAATATTTATCAAAGTAAGTGAAGTAGAATAAATTTCTCCCGTGACTATGACGTACCTCCCCTCTTTATCTGCTATGGTATTCTTTAATTTAAATGGTATACCTTTACGAATGATAATGGCCGTGCCTCTAGATTTAGAAGTAAATGAAGAGTAGTATGTTTGCCCTATCCAATTTGCCTTCAATCTTATCTGTGTTTGATATTTCAGATGCGTCTAAAATACTAATAACTCTTTTCTTTTTCATCGATGGGAAAAATCCTTGTCACCTGTTGAGCGGAGGGAGACTCTGAGTAAGATGGCCTAAAATCACAGCCGTAAGTGGTAGCGTTTATTCTAAAAGCACAGTGCAAACAGTAAGTGGTCAAGATGAGAATTTTAATTATATAGATATAAGATTATTAAGGGTTTGGACATGCTAGAGGCAGGAAACTTTTCAGGGTCCCTACCTGGTCGGAGAGGCAGCTTTTCTCCGGGCTGCAACTTCGACCCGTCCTCGCGGCCTACCAGCGGGCCTGGAGCAGCGTTTCTTGAGGGGGCCGCCAGAACCTCGGCTTCGGCAGCAGCTCAGTGCTGGTGCACCATCGTGGAGCAGAGCGGGCGATACCTTGCCTGGGTCGCCGCGCTGGAGCTCCGGAATGCTGAGACCGCAGGTGAACATCGCGGAGCTGTGGGACTGTGGGGCGGCCAGCTGCGGGCGGCAGCGCTGAACTTTAACATCGGGAGTCTGGGATCTCTCGGTGAGATCCAGCGCGGCTTTGTCGGCTTCGGAAACCACGGACTCCGGTAAGGAAGCGGCCGTTCCAGGTGTCCCAAGCTGCTGTGAGGACTCTCCCGATGCCGGAGCACCATCACCCGGTGAGAATGCCTAAAACATTGGGCCGCCGTAGTGCCGACTGCAGTCAGGCCTCAATAGGCCCGACTATGGGTGGACATGGGGATGGGACTGGACTTTGTGCCTTCCCCACAGTGGGAACCATTGTGGGGGGATGGTTTTATGTTCATTGTTAATTCTTTAGTGTTGTGTCTTATCTTTATCTGTGTGCTGCATGGCAAGTCAAATTTCACAACACCAATTGGTGTATGTGATAATAAATGTCCTATGTGCTGTTTTCAGTGTCAGAAGAGTGTCCTGCGGAGGATTACAACAAAGGTTTTGGGATGATTATGTTATCGTATTAAGATATTTTGATGGCTTTGGATCTGTACTCACTAGTGTTTAGAAGGATGAAGGGGAAATCTCATTGAAATCTACCAGATTATAAAAGGCCTAGATTGAGAGATAGTGGAAAGGATGTATCCAGTAATGAGAGAGTCTAGAACCAGAGGACACAGCCTCAAAATAAAAGGCTGTACCTTTAGAATGGAGATAAGGAGGAATTTATTTAGCCAGAGAGTGGTGAATCTGTGGAATTCATTGCCACAGACAGCTGTGGAAGCCAAGACATTGGATATTTTTCAAGTGGTGATCGAGAAGCTCTATTCGGAAGAGCATCAAAGGTTACGGGGAGAAGGCAGAATGGGCTGAGAGGGAAAAATGGATCACCCATGACTGAATGGCAGAGTAGACTCAATAGACTGAACGGCCTAATTCTGCTTTCTTGACTTCTGGGTCCTGATCCAAAATGTCATCCGTCCATTCCGTCCACAGATACTGCCTGACATTCAGCACTTTGTTTTTATTCTCTATTCTGTATACAATTGACTTGCTGACCTTTGATTCCATGTCATCTAATCTGGATTCGAAGTTATATATTTTCCAAGTTGCTCTCCTTATTTTTCAAACTAGCACGTTGAAATGTTTTGGCTTCTCCTGAAAGGCAGTGCAAACTTTATCTGATAAATGGCACCTTAAAAAATGCTGCACTCTCTATAATACTCACGAATGTCGGCCTGGATTGTGTGACATTAAAGAATGTTTTAAAGCGGTTGTAAATGCCGAGGCATTGTGATAACCTCAATCAATGGAAACCATGTGTGTTGGCAAGGGATAAGTATGGATTGGCAAGGATAATAATGAATAAAAATAAGAATTTATACACAGTTTCTCCAGCCAGCGCTTCGTTTGCTTTTTCTTTATAGCAGTGACCTTTGACAAATCCCATGATTCCTTGCTTTTTTCGGAATACCGAACTTGCTTATTGTGAGGGAAGAGCTGTGATGGGCACAAAATATAACTTACTTGCTGACAGATGTCAGCAAGATGGAACAGGGTGATGCTAAAATAAATGGAAACAAGAACTTATTGTTATTTTAACAACAATATGTTCAAATGAGGATGTTCTCAACATGAGAAAGAAAGGTCAGAGCTAGGTTAAAACATACAGAAGGGGAAATTCTCTTCTGTATTTGGCAATAATGTCATTATAAGAAAATGTAACCACCGTCAAAGAGGGAAATTGGCTCATATTTCTGTGAAATTACACAGCTTTTGTGATCCACGTTTGTAAAAAAGTGTGTTGTCACTGTGCAAGGGTTAGTACTATCACTTTGGGAGGCTTCCAGCACGTTGGCTGATATCAAAAACAACACAACTAGATTGAAGAAACTGATTCTATCGCCCAGTGCTGAAGTCCTGCCCATGAAAGACTAGGCAGGAGTGAGCGGCCTGACTGTTTAAGGTGAAGATAGGGAGTAACACTCAGATATTGCCTAGGTCGATATTTCATTACAGTTGCTGCGTTAAATTGCTTGCAGCTCCAGAGACCTGGGTTTGATCCTAGCTATGGGTGCTGTCTGTACGGAGTTTGTACATTCTCCCCGTGAACGCTTTGGTTTTCTCCAAGATCTTAGGCTTCCTCCCACACTCCAAAGACATACAGGTTTGTAGGTAAATTGGCTTGCTATAACTGTAAATTGTCCCTAGTGTGTGTAGGATAGTGTTAATAAGCGGTGATCGCTGATTGGTACAGACTCGGTGGGCCGAAGGGCCTGTGTCCATGCTGTGTCTCTACACTAAACTAAATTAAACTAAAATTATCATGGCAGGTATTTTGTTAGGCCAGCCAAACAAACATGTCCAAATAAAAGGTGAAGCAAGGAACTGCAGTTGCTGGTTTACAAAGAAAAATAAAATGCAGGGGTAACTGTGTGGGTCAGGCAACAACTCGAGAACATGAATAGATGATGCTTCAGTTTGGGACCCTTCTTCAGACTATAATGATATGCTGCAAGATAATATTGTGCCTTGTGCACACAAGACTTATTAAACTCAATAGAACCAATCTTTTGAAGCAGAATGCAGCTTGTATTTGTTCAAGGATAAGCTTTTCCAGACAGTAACTCCTATGCATGCCTGGAACCCCCGTGCATGTGTGGACTTTAGTGTTATGTAATGAACTGGATTTTAGTGATATGGAATGAACCAGATTTAGTGTCATGTAATGAACCGGATTTTTAGTGTTAAGTAATGAACCGATTTGATAAAGGACCTCGAGGTTAATGAGCCATTAGGAGGCAGTGACCATAACATGGTCAGGTTTAATAGTAAGATTAAATGAGAACTTAGCAGTTTGAAGTTTGATCTTTATTTTATGAGGAGTTATGTTGAGCAATTACGTGAAGAAGGCCGTCAGCCCACATGCGCTTCAATCTTCGAAGCAGCGGTGTGAAATCACAGATAAAAATGGTTGAACTGAACATAGTAAGATTAGTGAAGAGTAGAACTACCAGATGACTTTGATGATACGAGGGTTGGGAGCAGTGGGCATGTAATCGCTCATCGTAACTCCTCATAAAATCAAGATCAAACTTCAAACTGGTAAGTTCTCGTTTAATCTTAATATTTTACTTTGGAGTCACGTGAGTGACTACGTGAAGATTTCAAAGCTCTGTGATTTCATGCCGGAGTCCATGCGTTACACACTGCATGACGTGACCATGGATGAGTGAAAAAGATTAATGCATTCAGACATGACTTCGTTTGGTAAAATGCTGATGCTTTAATCATCAAAAGAAAATAATAGTGACCCCTTTCATCCAGGGGGAAACTATAAAACAGAATCTAAAATGGAGTTGGCAAATACCCCCGGTTTGGCATTGAGTTATTATAAAATGTTGGGAAAGTATGTTTGTTTGACCATCCTGCAGATGCTAGGATGTGGTCCAGTGGAATGTACATAACCCTTGGAGCTGATGTAGTAGCAGCCCTGGTGGAGTGAGTGTGGAAAATATTAGTATCGACTCATGCATTAGCCAAAATCCCATTTTAACCACCTGGAGATAGTAGAACTAATACTTCTATGAAGTTTTTTGTAACTAACAAACATTGCTAGTTGGAGCCTTTAAGGCTCTGGGTGACCTAGATGTATTATTGTAAATGTGTGAGCGTACATTGCCGAAAGTCCATGGGGTATGCCATGAAACTGGTTTGAGACGTAATGCCCCTGGTTTGTTCTGGTTAATTAAATCAAAACATAAAATATTATGTTATTAGCAGATGTAACCATCCTGTCCAGTCACAATTTATGTAGTGACTGGACCCGTTGCACTGAGCCCAGTGCCATGAGGATAACTTATGAGAGCTGGCTAAAGATAAGGATGTAGCTGGAGCCCCCTGGTGAAGTAGTGTTAACATAACGTCAATGTCCCATACTTCCGTGTAACTGGGCCTGGGAGAACTTGTATTAAAGATATCCTATATAATTCTCGATATCAGAGGGTGAGACCCGACAGTGTGGGTCCCACTTGCTGCAGCAAATATGATGAGAAGGCACGTTGGCACAGTTAATGGCACTATAACTTAATTATTGTCAAAGACCCATTTGAAAATTAACTCTAAGACATCAGTTATCCGTGCTTGTCAAGTCTTTTAATGTTTTGCAGTTTCCCCGCTTGAAAGGGATTTGATTTATCTACCCCGAAATGATGAACTGGATTCACTCAGACCAAACACTTCTTTTCCACCTTTTATTTTGGCAGTTTTAGACTTTTCAGTGGTTTAGCCTTTAGCAGTTGTTTAGTCTTTATCAGGTGAAAAACCGGCTGCCAATCGGGTCTGTAGAAAATCAGTCCTGCTTGCCTCTTCTAGCTATCCCTGGCTTCTGGTGCTGTGTGCCCCTTTAAAAAAGCCCGGGCAGAGCCAGACAGGCTGGGGTTCCGCCCACTTTAATCACTGTCTTGTGATTTCAATTTAGCTAATCTCTGCACCTGCCCTTTCATTCCAGTTTGACTTGACACCTCCCACTCGATCTTCCAATGGAACCACTTGGAAGATCGACACTTTAAAGTCAAACTTTGAAGTCTATGTTTGAACTTGGTCTCCTGACGCATTTCTGTCTTGTTCTTCTACTGGAAGTAAGACAACCAGCCGCAAACGTCCCTGTGAACAATCGTGGCTTGGATCCTCTCCTTCCCCTGAGTGAAACGCCTTGTTCTTCCCTTCAAAGCCCGTCAGAGGAATGGAGTAACTTGGGAAGACCCGTACATTCACGTCTCTCACTATGCCTTTGCAGTCTGGGTTGGAGCTGACGACTCTGCCCAGCTTGAATTGGCCCCTCAGTGTATTTTGGTCACTTAACCAGACAATGTCTCCGGCAGTAACATTTCTATGAGTGGTGTGCCACTTGCTCCTTATAAACAGGTTAGGACCAGCGAGTTGGCTCCAGCTCTTCCAAAACTTGTTCACCTCTGACTGCATTGTTCTAAGTCTTTTGTAGGGGTAGCTGGAAAAGTCAAAAGTCTTAATGTCTCCGCACTGAGATGCTGGACCAAGCAGGAGAGTATTTGGTGTGATGTACTGAATGCAGTCTTCCCGGCTTTGTATCCTGGCGTTGATTGGACGTTCATTTGACAGGTTTGCTGCCATATAAAGAGCTGTCTGAAACTCACTATAAGTGAGTGACGATTCTTTTCCAAAGCTTTGGAATGCTCTCTTCACAACGCGCACAGCAGCTTCCGCAGCGCCATTCCTGTGTGGAGAATCAGCAGGATGGATTTTCCACATCCACTCTGTTCCATTTTTAGCTGCGTTCTCCCCCAAAGCTGCTCTGTCTAGGTTGTCCAAAAATCTATACAGTTCCTCTAGGACTGGTTTTGCGCCAATAAAATTGGTGCCTGGATCTGACCAGATCTTCTTGGGGTGCCCACGGATTGCTGTGAATCTTTGATAAGCCATCAGAAACCCTTCACTTGATAAGGAGTTGACTACCTCTGTGTGGATGGCTCTGCTGGCCATACAGCAGAAGACAACTCCCCAGACTTTGAGTTTTACCCTCTTCTTGACGTCATCGTGTACGTGGTAGGGTCCAAAGAGGTCTACTGTTGTAAACTCAAAAGGAGCAGCAGGTTCAGTTCTCTCAGGCGGCAGATCACTCATTACTTGTTGACATTTCTTTGCGTTAGCTTTCTTGCAGATTATGCAGTGATCAACGACTTTTCTAGCAATTCTCCTTCCTTTTATGACCCAAGCCTTTCTTCTCATTTTAAGCAAGGTCCCAGCCACTCCGTCATGACTCTCCCTGTGAGCCTCCCGCGCTAGCAGCCTGGACACCCAGGAATCAACGGGCAGGATGGGAACAGCAACTTTATCCTTTTGAAAGCTCTGCACTCTGCCACCACAAACCATCAGCCCAGAATCTTGGTCTTTATAGGCCACTAGTCGATCTGTCGTGGTGCTTGGGAAAGTTGTGCCCAATTGCGCAGCACAAAAAATGTCTTTTAGAGCATTTTCTCTTTCGCTTACAGTAATGACTCCTGTCAAAGAGACTGCCTCCCACTTTGGATTGTTTAGGGCTTTATTCTTGCCAAGAAACCTCTTTGCTGCTCTCCAAATCCATGCGACTGTCTTGATCAGTCGAGTTAGAATGCTGAACCGCCTGACATCAACAAGGTTCTGAATAGCTGACCCTGCAGGTGGTCTCTTTGGGTTTGTTGGTTCCGGTTCTTGGTTCACTCTTGATAATGCTGCAACAAAAGCTTTCTTCTGTAACTTGTTGATGTTCTCTCTGGCAGTGGCAGCCAGTTCTTTTGCTGATCTTATTGGCCACTCACTCACAGGCAATACCAGGAACTTCGGTCCATTTTGCCACTCCGAATACTGATCAAGGTCTTGAGGGCTGGCACCTCTGGTGATTAGATCAGCGATGTTTTGTGGGCCAGGAATCCACCGCCAGTCCTGAATGTTGGTGCTTGTTTGAATCTCTCCAATGCGATTGGCGAAGAATGTCTGAAACCCGTAGCTTTCTCGCTGTATTGCACCAAGGATTGTTTGACTATCCACAAGATGATACCACTTCTCCACTTGAATTCGACTGTGTAGCTCAAAATACTTCTTTAAGCGTGAGGCGAACACTGCTCCGCACATCTCTGCTTTAACAGCGTCTCCTCTGTGGTCCAATGGAGTTAACTTGGCCTTGGATTCCACAAGTCTGACAATTGGGCCATGGTCTGAATCCCATCTCAGGTACATCACCGCCCCGTAGGTGTGCTCACTTCCGTCAGAAAAGGTGATTCCCAAGGGTTCAGTTGCGGAGCAAGAGGGAGTCAGTGCCCTGACGAACTTGACTTTTGCAAGTTGTACGTACTCTTCAAAGAGCTTAATTGCATCCTCCCTGAGTCCATCTGAGAGTGCCATGCCCCATGTGTCTCTGACCGAACAGCTTCCCTCTTTTGCTTCTTGGAAAGCTCTGCGGACTAGGATCGCTCCCTTTTGCTTAATAGGAGCCACTATGCCGATGGGGTCATATAGCCCTGCTACCTGGCTGAGAAGCTCTCTTCTTGTTAGGGGATTTGGCGTCTGGGTTTTGATTTGCTCTTGTAGGAGGCATTGACCAAGCCGCATCTTTTTCTTTCTCTTGGAGAAATTGATTCCCACCATAACGTGGAGCATGTCCTCTTCAACAATGTAGCCCAGACCAAGTGCTTTGTTATCATCATCATGCATTTGGTTTGGTAGGATCATGCTTTTTGTTTTGCTTTTCTTTAAAGCATCGCTGTCCTCCTTCCTCCCACTTTGGCCAGACAGAACCCACGGCTTGAGCTCAAACCCACCAGCTTTTAGGATTTGTTCCACATTTGCTGTGATGATTCTCAACTGGTCGAGGCTGTTGTGAGATGTGAGGATGTCGTCAACATAGCTGTCTTTCTGGAGAACTTGCTTCTCATCCTTGAGGTGGGTAAAGGAAGGAAGATTAGCAGTCTCACGCATTGCCAACTGTGCAATGCACCCCGCAGGTTTATCTCCGATGTTCACTCTTGTGATAGCATACTCTCCCAGCTCCTCGTCCTCGGAATCTCGCCAGAGGAATCTGTGCAAGTGTACTTCACGGTCCTCCAACCAAACTGAGTTATACATCTTCTTTATGTCTCCCAGGGCAGCATAGACTCCGCCTCTGAATCTGAGGAGGACGGCACGAATTTGGTTGAGGACATCTGGACCTTTCATCAGCAAATCATTCAAGCTGACACCATTGCACTTTTGGCTGCTGTTCCACACTAGTCTCACTGGGGTTGTGACAGAGTGGGAGTTTGGAGCAATAAGGTGACTCACATACCACACTGGTCCCTTCCAGTTTGCAATCATGTCTTCGGACAATTTGATTGCAGCCTTTCGGTCCACCATGTCGTGCACCTGAGCTGTGTAGGCACTTTTCCATTCAGGTTCTCTGGATAGCTGCCTCTCCGTCCTGAGAAATGTGGCTTCCACCGTCCTTTTATTATTTGGTAGAGAAGCTGGGTCTTCCAACCAAGGATAGCTAGCATGCCAATGTGGGTCTTTACTGTGATGGTCTCCAGTCACGTAGGTGAGGCCTTCCCTTACCATTTCGAGCTCCCTCTCTTCAGCAAGAGTCATTTCTTTTCCGCCTGGCTGGCAGTTTCCACAGCGGCAACCCCCGCACTTTGGCTCGCATGCTGCTCCAATGCTATCCCACTTCCACCAATCCAAGAAGTCCCGATTAGCGGTTGATGTACGTGACTTCTGGACTTTGACGGCTACCTGTCCATTTGGTGAAAGTTCCCCAGGGACTGCGTCAGTGAGCTCCTCATACGTTAAAGCAGCTGCTCTCATAGATCGCGCAAAGTGTGTTTTGGACATGTGGGCTGACATTGTAAGCTCCTCAAACAGCTCAGGATGACAACCTCCAACAGTCTTTCCCAGTGGTCCATCCCACAGAATGAGATCTCCAACAGTTCTAATCCTCTGAGGCGCTAGCTGGCCTTCTCTATGGCTTATGAGCAAGTGTATCTCTTTTGGTCTCACAAGTTCCTCAAGTGGGACTTCTGGAAAGAACTTTTGCAACTGCTTTGGTGTCACATGTTTGTGAACATCTGCAATGCTGTCCAATCCATAACAAACTAACTGGTGCGACTTGAGTGTGCCCTTGGGAGTCTTCACTCGGATCTTTAGAAGGTAGCGCCTCGTTTCTACGTGGACCTTCATCCCTCCAACTCCATGGACAATAAGCGTGATGTCTTCACTCCTTAGGCTCAGTCTACTTGCAGCCTTGTGAGTTATGAAGTTGGTATCTGAAGCCAAGTCAATTAATGCCCCAACCTTTTGTCCAGCATTTGCTACGACCTCCAGAAGCATCATAATCACTGGGTGCTCTTGCAGTCCACCTTCCTTTAGGAGGCTTGGCTGATTCTTTGCAGAGTTGAAGGCTCTTGATGCAGTGTTGGAGAACACATCTCGGCATTGTTTTGCCAACTCTGGTGGAAGTTTGCTGAAAAACTCCTCTTGATCCACTGTATATTTCTTCTTGCTTTTATCTTCCTCTGGACCAAATTTACTCCATCTCTGATCCACACTGCTTTTCCTCATCTCTTGGTTTGGGCACAGATAATAATGATGCTCAGGAGTCTGTTCGTCCTTGCAGATTTGATTTTTACAGAGATATGCAGGTTTGCAGTATGAACCATCATCATGAACTTCAAGACACTTTTTGCATGCTTCCAACTTCTTTACTGCAGCTCTTTTCTCTGGCAGCTTTAGCCCTCGAAACTGCTTGCAGAAGTACAGCTTTCTTTTGTGCTTCATGTGTGGTCATTTCCTAACTTGGTGGACCTGGTTCTGGCATGTCTTGGTTCAGTCCGAGTTTCCTTTCTACTCGGCTCCTCGTCCCTCAGTTGCTCGAGCTGTTCGTATATGCTCTCCTGCTCTTTGAGGAATGACAAGAGACTGTCAAACCGTTTCTCTGGTGCCACAGCATTCTTCTTGTCAGCTACATAAACCAACCATTCCTTTTTGAGGGTCTCTGGTAGCTTAGTTTCAATTGATTTTGTCATCAGTGGATTTTTAATAGCGCCTGTGTCTCCGAGATCTATCAAGTCCTTAAATGCCTTTTCCACAGCTTGAATTAGTTCCACTATTTTCCGTGGCTGATGTCCTCTGACCGGTGGGATTCTCTGAAGTTCCTCCACTATCTCAATAGCAATAGCTGTTTGATTTCCAAACCGGTTCTCTAGGACACGAAAGATATCATCTGCTGTGTTATAACTTGTGAGGCGGAGGTCACTTGTAATTTTGTCCTCCAGACTGTCCAGCAATTGAACTTTCTTCACCTCCTTTGACCCAGTGGGTTCACCTTGCTTTTGCAGTGCTTTCCAATCCTTCCTCCATCTATAAAAGTCACGCTTGTTTCCAGTAAACTTAGGAAGGGCCGTGGGTCTCAGTCTGATGACTGGTGAAGGATAATTGAAAGCATTCACCGCTTGTGCTAATCCTTCAGCGTCCTTCTTTATTCTTGCCTGTATGAAGTCAGCCTTCCTGGAAACCAGCTTGGGGACAAGAAGCTCAAGTGTCCTCAGGTTTTTCTGGAAGCTCTCTTGCTCATCCAGAGGGACCCAACGTTTCCACCGACTGTACGTCTCCTTTGCAGTCTCTACCAGTTTCTGCAGGTGGTTAAGCATGAATTCGTATGCTTCTTGGTTGCTATTTGATGGTGCGGTGGCAGCAGCAAGTTCACATGCACCATCTGCTGTCTGTAGTGAGGTGGATAATTCAACATTCCCAAAGTTTGCCCATAGAGTGTCCTGGATGAGCCCTTTGACCTCTTTTAGTTTTGACTCACACTCCTTTGCAGTCTTTGCCAGGTCGGCTTTTTGCTGTTCAGTTAACACAGTTTCCTCACCTGCGTCCAGCTCCGCCTCCAGCTCTGCAATGAGTTCAGTCTCCACATCGTCATTGGCTTCCATGACTTTGTCGGCCTCCTGCATGAGTTTGTTGAAATTGTTCCTGAGCTCCTCTTGGGGCATTTCTTTATGGTTCCTAATGATGCTGTTAACAAGACGAGAGAATGCCCGTTTTGCTGTTGTCCTACTGAGCTTGAGCTGCTCAGCTGACTTTCCAGTAACTTCATCAGCCATGTTTTATCCTGACTTAACTGTCTCTTTTCCAGGTTTCCAGATCTCCTGGCCCTGCGACGGTTTTTCACTGTCAAGTCTTTTAATGTTTTGCAGTTTCCCCGCTTGAAAGGGATTTGATTTATCTACCCCGAAATGATGAACTGGATTCACTCAGACCAAACACTTCTTTTCCACCTTTTATTTTGGCAGTTTTAGACTTTTCAGTGGTTTAGCCTTTAGCAGTTGTTTAGTCTTTATCAGGTGAAAAACCGGCTGCCAATCGGGTCTGTAGAAAATCAGTCCTGCTTGCCTCTTCTAGCTATCCCTGGCTTCTGGTGCTGTGTGCCCCTTTAAAAAAGCCCGGGCAGAGCCAGACAGGCTGGGGTTCCGCCCACTTTAATCACTGTCTTGTGATTTCAATTTAGCTAATCTCTGCACCTGCCCTTTCATTCCAGTTTGACTTGACAGTGCTGTATAGTATGTAACATGTGTATTTAAACAAAAATGCTTCCCATCTGCTGAGGAGGAAATGTACTGCCTTTTGGTGCTTTCCCTGCACTCTGCAGTGAGCACTACATGGATTGGTCTGACAACCCGAGCCGCAGGATTAGTTGTCTCAGATTCTGCAAGTCAATTAATTGATTTATCATGCAGAGGCTGGTTTCCCAAGTCACAGGCTGAACCAGCAAAGTTTTATGCTTTGAATAACCATATAAGGTTCTATATTATTCCCAACATTAGCGGAAACCATGGCTGCGCATGTCAGTCAGGCAGTTCGAAAAGCCTGAAGCGGTATCTTGCTGGATTTATTGCAAGACCCGACTGATGTGGCAGAATGGAGGAAAGACATGCAAGGACATTCCTCCCCAGTGCGGCTATACTGTATCTCTCGCCACTGTTTGCCACATATTTTGCAAATGGTGAATGAGCCTGGATGTAAACATATCGATATTCGGTGTTCCATCGAGCCATAATGACATTAAATACTTTGTGATCCAACATCCATACTGTGTTGTCATTGATTTCACGTGATGATACAATAGCTTCAATTGAGGTTAGGTAAATATCATAGGATGCTTTAACTTGATTGCACCCATGTGACTTACATATGCTAACACCATAGTGTATCAACTTGGAGTTGAGCATGCAGATTATGCATATTCTCACAATAACCTTTAACCTATAGAATGCACCTAGTGTTTATAGGTAGTTGATACCAATAACTGAAAAATTGGTAACTCGTGCAAACCGCCTCCGTAACTGGAGATGCCATTCGTAATTTCTCATATTTGAGCACTAGCATCAGTTTGTAATTACTGAAGATAACTGACTAAAATTACTGGAGCAATGCTGAATACTGCCACCATTGTGACTTTGGTAGCTTCAGCTGGTAATAGCATAGGTATATTAATAATGATCTATATGGTACTTGAGGGATTAATTCTTTGCACGTTGTAAGTTCTGATAATGCAAAGGCCCAATTTGCACTGCTGAAACACAGCTGCTATATTGCAAATTACACTTGATGAATAGAAGGCTGCTTAATAACAACGAGGTTGTTACAGGCTTCTGTTAATTCCACCTCTTGCCCCAGGGTGGAGTCCCTGTTAAGTTGATAGTTAAATGTAAATCCCAATAATCAATAGTTCTGATTGGTATCAACTTAAATTTAACAGGATGGATGGGGGACCCCAATTTCTCAAATATAGTTTGGGGTTACAACAGTTAATTTTAGTAAAATACAGCGTGTATTTCTTCCATGTTTCGGAAGAACCAGACCCACCTACCTGCATGGTTACTGGTGGTCTTATGGTAAGCCCAAAGGCCGCTGATGCGGGTTCTTTTTTCCCTTGATTGGAGAGTAGGACTGGTAGGGTGCGTGGATTCCATATTTTCCCTGAGACCGGCTTGGGCCTTGGTCTGAAAACCTCATCATACTGAGCGTGCCTCGAAAGACAACTCTGGCCATATTTCCGTGCCCAACTTTCAAGATGCCATCGGCTTCAGTGAACCGTGTACCCCCGATGGAGGCTCGTCGTTGGTACCTTTGCTTCCTCATCCTGGTCTTACCTGTGGGATAATTCTTACCTGATGAGAGGATTCGGTGGCTGGTTTCATTTCCTGGATTTTATACCCTCCAATGTCACCCTGATAGATCTGTTCACTGCCGACACTTGTAGCGTGATCGAACTCTGGCCCCTTCCGTGTATTCTGCCAACGGCTGGAGACCAACTTTTCCAGCAGCAACACCTTAGTTTGCGAGTATCTCTTGAAGCCATATGCTTGTGCTCCAGTATGTTCCATGGACATATTTTCAATTTTTTAAATGAGTTACTCACTGACCACTCGCACTCCCCTCCACAGCGAGAGAGATTTGCAAGCAGCCCTGCAAACAGGTGCTGCCGCAGGCCCCTGAGGATACCTGCGCTGACATGGCCCCTCCTACGGACCTACATTAGGATTTTTGCTCTGAGTCAGACAGGAACTGACCCTGAATGCTCCCCTCCTCAGAGAGAGAGACATTGTGCAGCCCTGAAACAGGTGCCGCTGCCGAGGCCCCCGAGGAGACCCGGGCTGATAACTCCCTCCTTTGGAGTATCATTGTGGAGCAACCTCTCCATCAGGTGCTCCATATGGGTTTAGACGTCTGCAGACGCTACCCATTGAAGGAGGGGAACCCTCCTGGCCTGAGTCCCATAGTATACAGGCCTGACCGTCTTACTTTTGGTTTTACCCCTTTTCTGGGGACCCACAGCGGTCTGGAAGCGGCTGACTGCTATATGTTGGAGGGGTCCCTCCTGGCCTGACTTCCACAGGCCTACCCGACTTGCTGTTGGTTTTACCCCCTTCCTGGGGAACCACAGCGGGCTGGAAATAGCTGACCCCTGTATGTCGGGGGGGGAGGGGGGACAGGGGGGGACCCTCCTGGCCTAACTTCACAGACCTTGCCAATTGTGGTTCATTTTACCCCCTTCCTGGGAACCACAGCCGGTCTGGAAGCCACTGACTGTGTTGTCAGTGACTTGGGTGGCGAATCCGACGGCCGCCGGCTACCCACACTTCCGCGGTCTCTGTAGCCGGTTCCCCCTGGTCCGGGTATCAGTTTTCCGAGACTGGGATTCCCCGCAGTCCATGACCGGTTTTGCGGCCCGTACGGACTTCGCCCCATTTAGTCGAGCAGGTACATCTCTGTACAGAGTTTTCGCAAACGAGTCAACATAATGATGCGCATGCAGGCTGACGGCCTTCTTCACGTAGTCACTCACGTTACTTCGAAGTAAAATCTACAGTTGGAGAGGGAGAAGAGTAGATCAGAGGTGTCAGTGTCGCAGTTGAAAAAAGGGGACTAAGGGACCATGAGGTACGAGCTGGCCAAAGTTGACTGGAAAGACACACTAGCAGGTATGACAGTGGAACAAAAATGGCAGGTGTTTATAGGAATAACACAGAAGGTGCAGGATCAGTTCATTCCTAGGAGGAAGAAAGATTCCAAGGGGAGAAAGGGACGACCATGGCTGACAAGGGACGTCAGGGGCAGTATAAACATTAAAGCGAAGAAGTACATCGTTGCTAAGATGAGCGGGAAGCAAGAGGATTGGTAATGTTTAAAGAACAACAGAAGATAACCAAAAAGACAATATGGGGGGAATAGATGAGGTAGGAACGTAAGCTAGCCAAGAATATAAAGCAGGATAGTAAAAGCTTCTTTAGGTATGTGAAGAGGAAAAAATTATTTAAGACCAACATTGTACCCTTGAAGACCGAAAAAGGTGAATTTTTTATGGGGAACAAGGAAATGGCAGATGAGTTGAACAGGTAATTTGGATCCGTCTTCACTAAGGAGGACACAAACAATCTTCCTGATATAGTAGTGGCCAGAGGATCTGGGGTGACGGAGGAACTGAAGGAAATCCACATTAGGCAGGAAATGGTGTTGGATAGACTGATGGGACAGGAGGCTGATAAATCCCTAGGGCCTGATGGTCTGCATCCTAGGGTACTTAAGGAAGTGGCTCTAGAAATCGTGGATGCATTGGTGATAATTTTCAAATGTTCTATAGACTCTGGATCAGGTCCTGTGGATTGGAGGGTAGCTAATGTTATCCCACTTTTTAAGGAGGGCAGGAGAGAGAAAACAGGGAATTATAGACCAGTTAGCCTGACATTGGCGGTGGTGAAGATGCTGGAGTCAATTATAAAATATGAGATATCCGCACATTTGGATAGCAGTAACAGGATCAGTCCGCGTCAGCATGGATTTACAATGGGGAAATCATGCTTGACTAATCTTCTGGAATTTTTTGAAGATGTAACTCGGAAAATGGACAAGGGAGAGCCAGTGGATGTAGTGTACCTGGACTTTCAGAAAGCATTTGATAAGGTCCCACATAGGAGATTAGTGGGCAAAATTAGGGCACATGGTATTGGGGGTAGAGTGCTGACATGGATAGACAGGAAACAAAGAGTAGGGATTAACGGGTCCCTTTCAGAATGGCAGGCAGTGACTAGTGGGGTACCGCAAGGCTCAGTGCTGGGACCGCAGCTATTTACAATATAAACGATTTGGATGAAGGGATTCACAGAAACATTACCAAATTTGCAGATGACACAAAGCTGGGTGGCAGTGTGAACTGTAACGAGGATGCTATGAGAATGCAGGGTGACTTGGACAAGTTGGGGGAGTGGGCAGATGCACGGCAGATGAAGTTAAATTCGGATAAACGTGAGATTATCCACTTTGGTAGCAAAAACAGGAAGGCAGATTACTATCTAAAGTTGGGAAGTGTCAGGTTGGGAAAAGGGGAAGTACAACGGGATCTGGGGGTCCTTGTACTATGAAAGTAAGCATATAGTTACAGCAGGCAGTGAAGAAAGCGAATTTATAACATTATAACATTATAACAAGAGGAATCGAATATAGGAGCAAAGAGGTCCTTCTGCAGTTGTATAGAGCCCTAGTGAGACCACACCTGGAGTATTGTGTGCCGTTTTGGTCCCCTAATTTGAGGAAGGACATTTTTGCTATTGAGGAAGTGCAGCATAGGTTTACAAGGTTAATTCCCGGGATGTCGGGACTGTCATATGCTGAGAGAATGGAGCAGCTGGGCTTGTACACTGTGGAGTTCAGAAGAATGAGAGGGTATCTCATTGAAACATATAAGATTGTTAAGGGCTTGGACACACTAGAGGCAGGAAACATGTTCACGATGTTGGGGGAGTCCAGAACCGGGGGCCACAGTTTAAGAATAAGGAGTAAGCTATTTAGAATGGAGAGGAAGAAACACTTTTTCTCACAGAGAGTGATGAGTCTGTGGAATTTTCTGCCTCAGAGGGCGGTGGAGGCCTGTTCTCTGGATGCTTTCAAGAAAGAGCTAGATAGGGCTCTTAAAAATGGCGGAGTCGGCGTCCGGTGACGCCATGACATTGAAGACTGTGTAGTCGACTCGCTCTCCAGGAGGCCCCCTTCAAACCAGCCTTAAAAAAGAAAAATATTGTGGCAGATGCGTAGAAAGGTGTGCTGGCGGCTGCCTGAACATGATGGGTCGACATAAGGCGCCTGAACGTGCAGGAAAAGGAAAAACCGAAGCACAGAAATTGACAGATGAGTCAAGATGATGCTGAGTCCAATAAGGCAGGCCCACAAATTCTCTCTGAGTTGAAAGAGTTGAGAAAGGAATATAAAGAAGCCTCAGATGATACAAAACAGAGATTAACGAGAGTGGAGGACAAAATGAAGGATTTAACGACTCGAATGTAAAAGCTGGAGGGAAAATCGAAGGAAATGGAGGAGAAAGTAAGTTTAACAGACGATATGGGAATGAGACATGAGAGGGTAATTAAGTACCTGTTACAGAGATAAGCTAAGTTAGCAGAGAAATCCTTGAACCTGGAAAATCGAGCGAGGCGTAAGAATTTGCGGATATATGGAGTCACAGAGGGAAAGGAAAAAAATGACATGTTCCAGTTTGTAAATGAACTGTTGAGGAATTCCCCAGAACTCCAGGAAGATTTAACTGTTCATATTGAGAGAGCACATAGGTCCCTCGCAGCTCGACCGAGTGCAGAGCCAGCCCCACCAAGATCTATAATAGTCAGATTTTTAGACCATTATCATGTTGCAACAGGCTTGAAGCAACGAAAGATAATATATGATGGGGACAGAGTGTATTTTGATCAAGACTACTCGCCAGAATTCCAGAGAAAGCGTAAGGAGGTATGATAGGCGATTAAGCAACTGCGGGAGAAAAATGTCAAAGCCAAGCCTCCATTCCCGGCGCAGCTCAAGATCTTCCTAGATTCCGGAGTTGAAGCCTTCAGGACACTGACTGAGGCAGCACCCGCACTGGAGAAGATGGGAATCCACATCAGATTGGAGTCCAGAGATGCGTTGAATAGAGCACTACTGCGGGACCATTGGTCAGGGGGGTATGAATAAAGCCAGCAGCTAGAAAGGATTGGCAACTCAGTCAGAGGAAGATCTTCGCACCATTTTGGGTATCACAGGAGATGGACTATAGACATGATTGAAATATCTACAGAAACGTGGGTCCTATGGTTAAACGGTAAAATGTTTGCAAGAGATCATTGAGACAATGAAGTGGACAAATAATATTTAAATGAACATACAATAGTATATGGTTGGATTAATAATATGCAAATAGCATGTACATATACTCTGCGGTCTTGTCTTAAAGAAGGGTAATTATGCCCCGTTCTACAGCACATATACGGCTGGTTTTGTCGTACATTTTTATTTGATTCAAATGTACTATTTAAGAGAGGGATTGAGGGGGGCTCTCTCGGGTGGGGGGCGAAATATCTGCCATTTATTTTTGTTTATAATTACAATTCAAAAGTCCCAAAGTGGGATTTAGAGCAACCTTACTGTAGTTGCAACCCCACATAAGTGGGCTACCCAGGAGAGACTTAGTCACATCTCTTTTCCTTTTGATGAGGAGCTGGTACACCAGTTAGTTCAGGGTGTCCAGATGGGTTTGTTAGGTAGGAAATACCTTTTTTCTTTATATATTTTTTGTTTTATGTGTAAAGTGTTATTATGTATTGGTTTATTAATTTGTTTATTGTAGGTATGTTACAATACTTACCTTGAGCAGCGCTGCAGTTTTGCTGCTCCCCGTGTGCGTGACTTTGGCGCCATTCAGAGGGGGGCGTGTTTAAAGTGCCGTTTTTCTACAGACAGGGCAAATCGATCCATGTCGGGGGATTTTGTTGCTGATGAAAAATCGCTCCGACATTTGACATTTATGAAGGTATTTTTAAATAACGCTAGATTATTTATTAGCTAGAATAATTTAAAAATCATCTTCTAAAGCCGTGAGCGCGGACAACGGGAAGGATTTTAGGTGGTGGAGAAAAAAAGGTACACAGTTTATTTTTACATAAAAACATGGTTTTAGGAAGCATTTAATCACATTTTCATGCTGTGAAATGGGGAAAAAAATATATACGAACAGGCAGTGTTTTTCCTGCCGACTTCACCGCAAACCGCAACGTTCTAATCCACCGCATTCCACTAAAACCCACTCGCAAGTTGATTTAAATGGCCATTAATTTACAGGAATTAAACACTAAATTCCTTCCATTTGGCCTATAAATTCATGAAAATGAGATTTAAAAATCATGTTATATTGTGAATTATTGTGTGAATGTATTTGGACACAGGCAACTTAAAAATGTTTATCTTTTCTTAAGAAATGGATAGATGTTTAGATCTAGTGATTGAATTTTGTAATTAGCTACAATTGGGTAACTAACTAATTATATGCTTTAATTTCAGGTCATCCAAGTAAGATTGTTTCATATTTGTTTCAGAATGCTTCAATCTATAATAACTGAAAATGTCATTGTTCTCTTAATTTTTAAGAAAGAGGTTGGCTTTTGACTGTCCTAGATCACAGCTTTTGAGTTAAGTCAATGGAAAGGCAATGGGGAACAAGATGCTAATTTCCAAGTATGAAAATGGCCATAACTTGTTTAATACTGAAGATATGTAAGTGATTTAGGTGTCAAATTAAACTTATTTTTATGCATTATCTGATGGGATATATTGCAGACTTGATTTTTAAAATCTCAACATTTTGTTACTTTGCTATTTATTGTTTATTGATTTGTTAGTTTGGTAAATGTTTTTTAATTTAGTAAATTGCATTTTGAGTATAGTGGATATTCACAGGCTAGCCAGAGCAAGAAACAAAAATGGTATAGAAAGCAATTAGTAGATTACACAATGTGAGATAATGACTAATTTAAAGATAGTAAGTTATATTGTCCACGGTTTAAATCGTGCCATAAAGAGGAGAAAAATACTGAGTCAACTCAAAAATTTAGGATGTGGAGTTGCATTGATTCAGGAAACGGATTTGATGGAAACTGGAGCTTAGAAGAGAGTGGGTGGGTGAGGTATTTAGCGCCTCCTATGGGAAAAGGAGAGGAGTGGCTATCCTTTTCAATAGAAATGTAGTTTTCTCAGTGGAAAAAGTACTCCAAGATACATTGGGGAGATATGTAATGGTAATTGGTACAATAAGTGGGATGGTAGTATCCGCCAACGGAAGATCGGTGGGCGGCGCGACTCTAGTCGCAGCGGCCTCTGCAGTCCGTCTGTCTTTTTTTATTTTTTGTTTGAGTGTAGTTAGTTAGTGTTTTTTTTTTAGCTGGATAAGTGTGGGGGGGTGGGGGTGGGGGGCGGGGTGGGAAACTTTTTTAATCTTTTCCCTGTACGGAGGACCCGACCTTTCTTCTGTCAGGTCTCCGTTGCCGTTGGGGCCTAACACCGTGAAGCCGCCTCCAACCGGACCCGGGGCTCCAGTCGCGGAGCTGCGGGCTACTCACTGTCGGGGGGCTGGCCGAGTTAAGAACGGGAGGAGCTGTGGTGGCGCGCTGCTGCTGCCCGACCCCTGAGATTCGGAGGCTCCAGCTGTAGGCTGGTGCCCAGTAACATTGGGAGCTCGCGGGTCCCTGGTGGGAGACCGCTTTTCAGAGCTCCCGTGGCGGCGACTTCTCCCGCCTGAGTTGCGGGGTTGAAGACGACCTGGCGCGGGGCCTGACATCGCCCGGCGCGGCTTTGATGGCCGCGGGACTTGCTAGGGCCCGCCAGGGGCGCCAACATCAAGACCCGGAGCGCGGCCTTGCATCGCCCGGCATGAATGGCCGCGGAACTTATTTACCATCGCCCACTGGGGGCTTTGACTCTGACATCGGGAGAAGAATGGGGAGTGCAAGGGAGAGATAAGACTTTGCCTTCCATCACAGTGAGGAGGAGATTCACTGTGATGGATGTTAGTGTAAATTGTGTTGTGTCTTCGTTCTTTCTTGTATGTATGACTGCAGAAACTAAATTTCGTTTGAACCTCAATGATAATTGAAAATGCCAAAGCTATGATAATACTTGGTGGAGATTTCAATGCGGTTCTTGATGGGAGGTTGGATAGATTACCAGAGAGTACAACCAAACAAAAAAAAACAAAATATTAAACAATGTGCTCGGGGAATTAGGATTAGTAGACTCATGGAGCTATAAAAACGCAAGGTGGGTGAACTATAGTTTCTTCTCGAATGTGCACGTCAGTTGCTCACGTATTTTGTGTTCTCAAACAATATACATATAAAGTGGTAGATTGTAAAATAGGCTCAATAACAATTAGTGACCATGCGCCCATAATCCTGACCCTGGAGCTAGGAACAGAAAAGAGTTTTAAATACTGAAGAGCAAACATTTCTTTATTAACAGATAACGTAGTGACCCAGGAAATTAGGAATTGTATCAAAGAGTACTTTGTCCACAATGACAATGGTGAAGTAACACCATCCACTCTTTGTGATGGTGCAAAAGCAGTAAAAAGGGGCAAAATGATCGAAATATTGAGCAGAGTAAGGAAGAATGGGTTGAAGAAGCAATCTGATTTGGAAAGTAAAATAAAGATATTAGAAACAGAACACAAAAATAACAATAGAAACAAGAATCTTTTCAAGGAACTAAAACAAAAAAGATATGAGTTAGAAGAGCTTCTAACATACAAAGCTGAAGGAGCCCTTCGATTCTTAAACCAAAAATACTATGAGAAGGTAAACAGGGCTAGTCACCTTCAGGCATTTCAGTTGCGTAAGGAGCAAGCTAATCGAGTGGTTTCCAAAGTCTTACATCAAATTTCTAGAAATTTAGTTTCACAACCACGAGAAATCACAGAAGCGTTTGCATCCTTCTATGAACAACTATACGACTCTCCCGAAACCATAGGTAAAGAGGAAAAGATCAGAACTTTCTTTTCTGGATTAAAAACGCCCTGCCTCTCCCAAAAAGAAGCGCAAAATATGACAACACAAATAGAAGAGCTGGAAATAAAAGAAGTAATAAAAAAAATTAAAGAACAACAAGTCCACGGGGACGGATGGGATTCCGGGAGAGTTTTTTAAATGTTTTAAAAACGAGCTTTCTCCGATGCTGGCTAGAGTCTATAACTATGCATTGTCTGAAGGTAACCCACCGAGATCATGGGCCCAGGCTATAATTTCTGTTATTTATAAGGAAGGTCGTGTTTGACAAACCTTCTTGAATTTTTTGAAGAGGTTACTAGGGAAATTGATGAGGGTAAAGCAGTCGATGTTGTCTATATAGATTTCAGTAAGGCCTTTGACAAGGTTCCCCATGGAAGATTGGTTAAGAAGGTTCAATCTTTGGGTGTTAATGGCGGAGTAGCAAGATGGATTGAACAGTGGCTAAATGGGAGATGTCAGAGAGTAATGGTGGATGGATGTTTGTCAGGTTGGAAGCCGGTGACCAGTGGGGTGCCTCAGGGATCTGTGTTGGGTCCACTGTTGTTTGTCATGTACATCAATGATCTGGATGATGGGGTGGAAAATTGGATAAGTAAGTATGCAGATGATACTAAGATAGGTGGTGTTGTGGATAATGAAGTAGATTTTCAAAGTCTACAGAGAGATTTGGGCCATTTGGAAGAGTGGGCTGAAAGGTGGCAGATGGAGTTTAATGCTGATAAGTGTAAAGTGCTACATCTTGGCAGGACAAATCAAAATAGGACGTACATGGTAAATAGTAGGGAATTGAGGAATGCTGTGGAACAGAGGGATCTAGGAATAACTGTGCATAGTTCCCTGAAGATGGAATTGCATGTAGATAGGGTGGTAAAGAAAGCTTTTGGTGTGCTGGCCTTTATAAATCAGAGCATTGAATATAGGAGTAGGGAAGTAATGTTAAAATTGTACAAGGCATTGGTAAGACCAATTCTGGAGTATGGTGTACAATTTTGGTCGCCTAATTATAGGAAGGATGTCAACAAAATAGAGAGAGTACAGAGGAGATTTACTAGAATGTTGCCTGGGTTCCAGCAACTAAGTTACAGAGAAAGGTTGAACAAGTTAGGTCTTTATTCTTTGGAGCGCAGAAGGTTAAGAGGGGGACTTGATTGAGGTCTTTAAAATGATGACACAGGAGCCGTTGGAAGAGGAGGAGGGGGAGGAGCAACACCCGACCGGTAAGGATAAAAGTCCAGCGCGGGGCTTGTTTACCAAAATCCATAACATTCCATTCGGAGAAGTGGTTTTTTTTTAGGAAGCCGCTGATTGGTGGGAAGTGGACATGGGTAAGCAGCTGATTGGCCATCAGATTCCAGCAGTTTGTAGTGTATTTTGTATTGTGTTGAGATTGTATCCAGTGTAAGGGGGGAGTATGAAGGCCAGGGCTGTGTACTGTTGTGAATGTCAGATGTGGGAGGTCAGGGCAGCTGATAGCCCTCCAGACTTCCACATCTGCGCCAGGTGTGTCGAGATGGGGCTCCTAAAGGACTATGTTAGGAACCTGGAGCAACAGCTCGAGGACCTCCGTCTGGTCAGGGAGAATGAGGAGGTCATAGACAGGAGTTAGAGGGAGGTGGTCACTTCCAGACCATGGGAGGCAGACAAGTGGGTCACTGTTAGGAAGGGCAAGGGGCAGAGGCAGGGACTAGAGAGTACCCCGGTGGCTGTACACCTGGAAAATAGGTACTCATGTTTGAGTTCAATTGGAGCGGACAGCCTACCTGGGGGCAGCAACAGCAGCCGGGCCTCCTGCACAGAGAACGGCCCTGATTCTCAGAAGGGTAGCAAAAAGAGGAGGACAATTGTATAAGGGGACTCCATAGTTAGGGGGTCAGATTGGCGATTCTGTGGACGCAGTCGGGAGACCCGGATGGTAGTTTGCCTCCCTGGTGCCAGGGTCTCGGATGTGTCAGAACGTGTCGAAAAGATTCTGAAAAGGGAGGGCGAGGTACACATTGGTACCAATGACATAGGCAGAAAAAGAGAAGAGGTCCTGAAAGGAGAATTTAGGGAGTTGGGGGGAAAGTTAAGGAGAAGGACCAAAAGAGTAACAATTTCAGGATTACTGCCTGTGCCACGTGACAGTGAGAGTAGAAATGGAATGAGGTGGAGGATAAATGCGTGGCTGAGGGACTGGTGCAGTGGGCAGGGATTCAAGTTTCGTGATCACTGGGACCTCTTTTGGGGAAGGCATGATCTGTATAAAAAGGACGGGTTGCACTTGAACCCGAGGGGAACCAATATCCTGGCGGGGAGATTTGCAAAGGAGACTTTAAACTAGAAAGGCTGGGGGAAGGGACTCGGGTAGTGGGAGCTAGGGGACGGGGTGAGGGGCAAGAGGCAGAGAAGGGAAGCACTCGGACCCAAAATGTAGGCGAGAAAGAGGAAAAAATGTATAAACAAAGAATAAGGGATGGTGGGTTTCTAAAATGTGTATATTTTAATGCTAGGAGCATTGTAAGAAAGGTGGATGAACTTAGAGCCTGGATTGACACCTTGGCAAGTATGATACCATTACTTTCTCGAATTGGGGTGGGAGATTGCAACTTTCACGTGGTCCGCCCTGTTTCAACTAATGCAATCAACCTGCCATGCACAATCAAATAAGATCAATTAGAACAAGTTGTCCTGCAAATTTAGGCTGTGCACGCCGTACACAAGAAGAAGATTTCCTTGAATGATTGCTCTCTGCTCGGAGTGCCTGCTACCTGCACGCGACAGTGTATCCGCAAGGTGCAAGAGCTTCCCCTTGACAGTCACTGTTGTTGAAATCATATCTCTGTAGGCGGAGTAGCATTCCTTGAAGACGCTTCGGTGCTTTCACTAGCGGCTTCTTCGCTATCATTTCAAACAGCTTATGATCGCTGATCACGCTGGTGAAAACGACCAAATGTGTATTGATGGAAACGCTCCATTGCGAATACCACAGCGAGCATCTCCTTCTCAATCAAGGCATATCGTGATTCGGTGTCGGTTATTGCTCTGCTCACATGCCCGATGAAACATACCTTTTGGAGCAAAGCTGCCACCAGCTGTCCCTTGTTGCTCGCGTCACACTGAATCGTCAGCTCCTCCTTGGGATTGTAGTACGCTAAGATCGGTGCTTCAGATACCATCTGTCTTATCTTGGACATCGCATTGTCCTGCTCAGCAGACCACTCCCATGCTATGTCTGGTCTCGTCAGCTGTCTGATGGGCTCAAGGGTATCAGACAGGCTTGGTAGAAAACGGCTCAGGTACCACGGCTCACCGACAAATGCAACTAGCCTCTGAACACCTTGTACATCTGAGGGTGCTGGCATATTGGCAACATCAGTGACCTTTTTGGGGTCGGGTTGCAGTCCTCAGTTTTCAGAGCAAGTGAACAATGGTCAATTTGTACACCATCTTTTTAATACTACCTGTGTGTTATCAGACACACCTGTTATCAGGTTTGCAGGCAAAACTGTTCTGTACTTCAGCCCTCTGCTTCTGCAGATTCTTGCAGATTTGGTGCTGTGCTCATTTTCAGTCAAAACCTGCCCTTGCTCTCCTGGGACAGTAGATAATAATCGATTCCATTCACCACTTTAATATATAAATTATACAGGATTTCAAACATTAACAAGAGTGCATTGATTTAAACAATATGTGACCTTGCTTCTGTGTATGGGATTGAGGGGGGCAACCCTCTCAATAAGTGGAGAGAAGAACACAACATGCTGGAGAAACTCAGTGGGTCCATTCCCTCCACAATATCTGTGGAGGGAATGGACAGACAATGTTTCACAGCCTCACAGCACCAGAGACCAGGTTTGATCCTGACCTTGGGTGCTGTCTGTCTGGACTTTGCACATTTTCCCTGTGACCAGGTGGCTTTCCACTGAGTACTCCGGTTTCCTCCCACATCCCAAAGACGTGCAGGTTTGTAGGTTAATTGGCCTCTGTAAATTGTTGGCCAAATGCAAATTGGAGGAACAGCATCTCATAGAGTCACAGAGTGATACAGAGTGAAAACAGGCCCTTCCCCCAACTTGCCCACACTGACCAACGTGTCCCAGCTTCACTCATTCTACCTGCCTGCGTTTGGTCCATATCCCTCCAAACCTGTCCTATCTATGTACCTGTCTAACAGTTTCATAAATGTTGGGATTGTCCCAGCCTCAACTACCTCCTCTGGCAGCGTGTTCCATACACCCACCACCCTTTGTGTGAAAAAGTTACCCCACAGATTCCTATTAAATCTTTTCTCCTTCACCTTGAACCTTTGTCCTCTGGTCATCGATTCCTGTACTCAGAGAAAGAGATTCTGTGCATGTACCCAATTTATTCCTCTGATGATTTTATATATAAGATCACCCCTCATCCTCCTGCGCTCCAAGGAATTGAGACTCACTCTACTCAACCTCTCCCTCTAGCTCAGACCCTCTAGTCCTAGCAACATCCTCGTAAATCTTCTCTGAACCCTATCAAGCTTGACGATATCTTTCCTGTAACATGGTGCCCAGAACTGAACACAGTACTCTAAATGCGGTCTCACCAACGTTTTATACAACTGCAACATGACCACCCAATACTCAATACTCTGACCGATGGTGGACAATGTGCCAAAAGCCTTTTTGACCACCTTGTCTACCTGCGACTCGACCTTCAAGGAATCATGCACCTGCACTCCTAGATCCCTCTGCTCTACAACACTCCCCAGATGCCTACCATTCACTGCGTAGGTCCGGCCCTTGTTAGACGTGTCCATATTTCGCTTGGGCAGCTTACAGGCCAGCGGTATGAGATTTGATTTCTCTAACGTCAAGTAACCCTTGCTTTCACTGTCTCTCCATCCCTCCCCGACTCTAGTTTCACTGTTCTTCTGATGAATGTTACTGTTTGTATGCCTCGTTGTTACCTTCCCCTCTCACCAATGAACCAGTGTACATTTCCTTGAGCATTGTCTGCTTTGATCTGTCCTTTTCACACCGTACATGCTCTTTGTACCCTTCCATATCTCTAGTTTCACCTTCCCCAGGCTTTCAGTCTGAAGATCGAAACATCACCCATTCCTTCTCTCCAGAGATGCTGCCTGTCCCTCTGAGTTACTCCGGCATTTTGTGTCTACCTTCAATTTAAACCAGCATCTGCAGTTCTTTCCTACACATGAAATGAAGTAACTACTGTTTCCATGGCTCGAATCATCCAGTAAGCTTTAACATTTTGGGTGTAGATTACTAAACTTTGCAGATTCAGTGGCATATTGTTGCTGCCAAGACATATATTTGCTGCATCTGAATATTCCAACACCTTTGCTGGGAAACAGTAATTCTTTTTTTAATTTTTTTTAAATATTTTTATTAGAAGCAAGTACATATCATAATAAAAACATTCCATGTCTATCAATCATACATTTCTAATATTATCAGTTGTGTATTGACTCTGCTTCTAGTAGATAGAGAATAAGATAGAAAGAAAAGCATGATGAAGAATAATGGAATAATTTAATAATTTACTAATTATCTCAACATTGGAGATAGGTTCGTAAATTATAAAATATAACTTTTCATCTAATCCTGAGTTCGAGCTTCAGTCAGGTTCCCGTGCTGAACCAATCTACCCCTTCAAATAGTCAATAAATGGAGACCATATTCTGACAAAAAGTTCTTGTTTGTCCATTAAGACAAGTCTAGTTCTTTCCAAATGTAAGGTCTCCGACATTTCCATAATCCACATTTTAATTGTGAGGGTTATAGGACCTTTCCAAAATTTTAATATTAATTTTTTCCCAGTTATAATACTATAGTTGAGAAAGTTTATTTGGCTTGTTGTAAGTGTTAGGCTTTGTTCTGATATTCCTAGTATTATTACGAGAGTAAGTCTGAGGTCATCCTTCTCGGCCCCTCGGACTCAATCAAAATGATAGCAGACAGCCTTGGAAGCCTTACCCCATTACTCAAACCTCACGTCAAAAATGTTGGCGTGATATTTGACTCATCAATTAAATTTGACAAACAAGTCCATGCCGTGGTAAAGCTAGCTTCTTTCAGATTTGGATGATAGCTAAAATAAAACAATTCCTCCAGTTTGATCATCCATACATTTATCTCCTCCCGCCTAGATTACTGCAACTCCCTTTACACTGGCATCAGCCAATCTTCCCTGTCCCGCCTGCAACTGGTCCAAAACGCCGCAGCGAGACTCCTGACGGGCACCCAAAAAAGGGACCACATCACCCCGATCCTGGCCTCACTCCAACAAAGATCGGCCGACTTGGGGTTGCTGAATGTCCCGCAGTCTAGGCATAAGCTCCGGGGCAACCGCGCCTTTGTGGTCGCAGCTCCTAGACTGTGGAACAGCATCCCCTTCCCCATTAGGACTGCCCCTTCCATCGACTCCTTTAAGTCTAGTCTAAAAACGTATCTGTTCTCCCAAGCCTTTCCTGATGTCCTCTGAGTGAGGGCTATTTGTATATATGTATGTAGCCTGCTTGTGTATACTACTCTTATAAAAAAATGTAAAGCCCTTTGGTCAACGAGAGTTGTTTTTTAAATGTGCTATATAAATAAATGTGACTTGACTAGACTTGACTATTAGTTTTGAGTTGGGATCCAATTGGGTGTTGACAACTTCAGATATTATTCTAAAAATATCCGTCCAGAAATGTTTGATTTTTATACAGTTTACGAATGTATGAGTTAAGTTAGCCTCTAAATGCTGACATTTATCACAGATAGGAGAGATATGTGGGAAGATTCTATTTAGTTTTGTTTTGGAGTAATGTAATCTATGTAATACTTTAAATTGTATTAAAGAGTGTCTGGCATTTAATGAGCATTGATGTATATGTTGTAAGCTTTTGTCCCAAATATCTTTCATCATTGGTTGGCCTAGTTGGCAGGACAAATCAAAATTGAACATACATGGTAAATGGTAGGGAATTGAGGCATGCTGTGGAACAGAGGGATCTAGGAATAACTGTGCATAGTTCCCTGAAGGTGAAATCGCATGTAGATAGGGTGGTAAAGAAAGCTTTTGGTGTGCTGGCCTTTATAAATCAGAGCATTGAATATAGGAGTAGGGAAGTAATGTTAAAATTGTACAAGGCATTAGTAAGACCAATTTCATTTCGGAGTCACGTGAGTGACTTCGTGAAGAGCCCGCCGGCGCGCATACTCGACATATCATCGTATCGCGTTGCTGCGACGGCTGGCGGTGGAGCGCGATCCTCGCCAGCCCTTCATAAGGGGCCACGGAGGTAAGTATCCTACCTTTAGTTGGTGGTCCTTGTTGTTGGTTATGTCTTGCAGCAAGGACATGGATGGGTTCCAAGGGCCGGAGGACGTCAGGGCACAGGGCTGCAGCTGAAGTTCCCGGCATACCCCGCAGATGCTAGGCTATGTTTAGCCTCACATATCCGCCACTATGTCAAGGTGACGGCACGCATCAGAGGAATGGAGAGATACCTGCTGGTCACTCATAAGAGACCTCATCATCGAGTGACAGTCCAGACGATATCGAGGTGGCTTCGAGTCGTCTTGGGTAAGTCAGGTATCGACACTAATGTGTTCAAGTCTCATTCCACCAGGGCTGCATCGACGTCAGCGGCGAGGATTATGGAGGTGCCTATGGACCAAATTCTCGCCACAGCAGGATGGGCTAATGAAGCTGTGTTCCAGCGTTTTTATAACAAGCCTGTTGCTGCTCCTCTACAGTTCGCAGAAGCCGTGCTGAATGCAGGTCAAGAACGTGGAGATGTCCCCGCATGAGGGGTTTTTGATTTGTTATTAATAAATATGCTCTTGTTTTGCAGTATGAACTATTGAGCAAGTTTGTTCCTCCCATCCATCCCTGGTAGTGGTGTGTCAGCATGGACGTGGTCCAGGACGTGTAATCACAGAAGCTTTGAAGTCTTCACGAAGTCACTCACGTGACTCCGAAATGAAATAGTAAGATTGAACGAGAACTTACCAGTTCGAAGGTTGATCTTTATTTTATGAGGAGTCGAAGTGAGGGATTTCGTGCCCTCCTCGCCCAACCCTCAATCACCTTCATCTGGTAATCTTAGTCACTTCAATCTTACTATGCAAAGTCATTTCTTTTGTTGGTTTCTGTGATTCCACGCCGCTACTTTGAAGTATGTCGAGCATGCGCGCCGGCGGGCTCTTCACGAAATCCCTCACTTCGACTCCTCATAAAATAAAGATCAACCTTCGAACTGGTAAGTTCTCGTTCAATCTTACTATTCTGGAGTATGGTGTACAATTTTGGTCGCCTAATTATAGGAAGGATGTCAACAAAATAGAGAGAGTACAGAGGAGATTTACTGGAATGTTGCCTGGGTTCCAGCAACTAAGTTACAGAGAAAGGGTGAACAAGTTAGGGCTTTATTCTTCGGAGAGCAGAAGGTTAAGGGGGGACTTGATTGAGGTCTTTAAAATGATGAAAAGGATAGACAGAGTTGACGTGGATAAGCTTTTCCCATTGAGGGTAGGAAAGATTCAAACAAGAGGGCATGACATGAGAATTAAGGGACAGAAGTTTAGGGGTGACATGAGGGGGAACTTCTTTACTCAGAGAGTGGTGGCTGTGTGGAATGATCTTCCTGCAGAAGTGGTGGAGGCAGGATCGATTTTAACATTTAAAAGTAAAGTGGATAGGTATATGGACAAGAAGGGAATGTAGGGGTATGGTCTGAGTGCAGGTAGATGGGACTAGGGGAAAATAAATGGTCGGCACGGACTGGAAGGGCCGAGAAGGCCTGTTTCCATGCTGTAATTGTTATATGGTTATAGTTCATTTTCCCATGTTTGCCTATATAATTCCATCGGTGGTCTTATCTTATCTGTATTAGGATGTTTATTCAAACATTTGTCAAGAATTTCCGGATCTCTAGTTCTATAGTCTTGTATCTGTGTATTTGATTTAACATAATCTATGTTGTAAATATTTGAAAAAGTCATTTGAGTGGAGTCCATAAATCTGTTGTAACTCCTGAAATGAAAGAAAGGTGCCTTTCTTATAGAGATGTCCCATCTTTTTAATTCCAAAATGTTTCCATTGTGTGAAACCTTTATCCAACATAGAAGGTTTAAATGAAGGGTTATTTACAATGGGAAGAAAGAGTGATAAATTATCCAATTTTAAAGTATTTTTTAATTGTTTCCAAATTCATATATCACTGTATATTATAGGGTTTTCACTATAGCTTTTTTTGTTCAATTTTGTGGGAGCAAACAGAATCGAACCAATTTCAAAGGGTAAACAGACTTCCTTTTCCATCTTTAACCAGTCAGCTAGCTGGTCCATTTCTTCCAACCAAAAGTTCATATTTTTAATATTAACTGCCCAGAAATAAAACACAAAATTCGGTAAAGCTAAACCTCAATTTGGCTTTGATTTACATAAATGGTTTTTGATTATTCTGTGATCCTTATAATCCCAAATAAAATTACTGACGATGGATTCCACCTTTTAAAAAAAAAAAATTGGAAGATATATCAAAATTGACAGGTACAATAATTGCAGTAGAAAAATCATTTTTATAGCATTCATTCTACCAAACATTGGACCCTAACATTTTCTGCTAGTGGCTCAATAGCGAGTGCGAATAATAATGGTGATAGCGGGCATCCTTGTCTACGACCTCTAGATAAGTTAAATTTAGTTGATAACATTTGGTTTGTTAATATCCTAGCTGTTGGGTTAGTATATAAAAGTTTTACCCATGTGCAGAACTTCTCGCCCAATTGAAAATTTGTTATCATCGAAAATAGATAGGGCCATTCCACCTGTTCAAATGCTTTCTGAGCATTTAACGAAATAATTGCTAGGTCTACGTTAGTAATTCTCTTTGAGTATATAATATTGAATAATCGTCTCAAATTATAATATGAGTAATGTTTTTGGATAAAACCTGTTTGGTCAGGGTGTATTAATTTATTAATCACTGTAGTTAATCTTTGTGCTAGGATTTTAGTTAATATTTTCTGATCAGTATTTAAGGGAGCTATTGCTCTATATGAACCTGGGTCTTCAGGGTCCTTATCTGTTTTTGGTATAAGTGTTATTTTACTTCGGAGTCATGTGAGTGACTACATGAAGAAGGCCATCCCCACACATGTGCATCATTACGTCTGGAGCATTGAGCACCGGCTGACTAGCAGGCGCGCGGCTCCTGCCAGCGGTAAGATTTAAACCTGGAAGGTAAGTTTTAACTTATTTCTAGGGATGTTTTTTGTTTTGCAGGACAGAGTTTGCCTGCTGGATTCGGGGTGAAGTTGGATGTGCCGCGGGAAACCGGTTGTGGACCGTGGGTAAATCCCGGTCCAGACCGCGGAATCACGGGTAGCCGGCGGCCATCAGGTTCGCTCCCAAGTCGCGGACAAAGAGGTCAGCGACACCCAGGAGGGGAATGCGAGTGGGGGTTCATCCCAGTATGGGCTCCCAGACAGCAATGGTCCCCCCAGAAAAAGGTGTTCGACTGGCAGTTAGCCGGTCTTGCTACCCCAGTCACTCTATGGGGTCCGCAGCTCCCACACCGTAATGGTCCCCCAGAATTAGGGATTAGACTGGCAGTTAGCCGGTCTTGCAACCCCAGTCTCTGTTAATGGGGTTAGCAGATCCCACACCGCAATAGTTCCCCAGGAAAAGGGGTTAGACTGGCAGTTAGCCGGTCTTGCAATCCCAAAACGCCTAAAACCCACCTGGAGCACCTGATGGAGAGGTTGCACCAGAGAGATATGCTCCAGAAGAAAGCTAAGTGAGCCCGGGTATTATGAAAAACCTGCTGGCAGCAGCACCTGTGTCAGGGCTGCACAATGTCCCCCTCTCTGAGGAGGGGAGCATCAGGGGTCAGTTTCGCTGTGGCCCTGAGTCATTTTCTGATATAGGTCCGAGGGGCCATGTCAGCGCAGGTAACCTCAGGGGCCTGTGGCAGCACCTGTCTCAGTATTACGGACGGATCAGTTTGAAGGCAGGCCAGTAGTATGGCCAGAGCTGCATTCAAGGCAGGCACGGAATTATGGCAGGTGTGGCCTGTTCCTAGTGAAAGATGGAGAGATGTCGGTTCATATTTCATTTACTCCCATGTGCAACATAGCTTTTCAGTATATGGAATTTCTCTACTGTCTAACTAGTAATTTCCTTAGGATCTTTATGGCATGCATCGATCTCATAGATGCATACTGTTTAGGTCCCATTAACAGGAGATCACTGGGGACATTTGAAATTGATCTGGAGGATATTTCTTACGCTGTGTTTTGCTTAAATCAACTGTTTTCAGCCATCCAGTCAAATTTAAGTTGATACCAACTGGAAGTTGTGGTTTATCGGATTTACGTTTAACTATTAATAACCTGTGATTCCGCCCTGGGGCAACAGATTGGAACCAATTGAAGCCTGTAAGAACCTTGTTATCAAGCAGTCTTCTATTTATCAAGTGTAATTGGCTATAGCAGCTGTGTTTCAGCTGTGCAATTGAGTCTTGCATTATTAGAACTTTAAACGTGCAAGTAGTAACCTCTCTAGTGCCATATAGGTCATTGTTAACAGACCTATGATATTATCAGCTGAAGCTACCAAAGTCCCAATGGGGGTCGAACTACATTCAGCATTGTTCCAGTAGTTTTGGTCATATTATCTTCAGTTATATTACTTATAGATGCCAGAGCTCAAAGATGTAAAATCATGAATGCCATCTCTAGTAACGAAGGTGGATGGAATTTGCATGAATCACCAATTCTTCAGTTTTTGGTATCAACTACCTATAGACACTAGGTGCATACTATGGGTTAAAGGGTTATTGTGCGAATATGCAAAACCTGCATGCTTAGTTCCAAGTTGATACACTGTGGTGATGGCATATGTTAGTCACGTGGATGCAATAAAGTCAAAGTATCCTGTCATAATTTACCCAACCTTTTTTGGTGCTGGTGTATCATCATGCAAAGTCAATAACAACACAGTATGGATGTTGGATCACAAAGCATTTTAGGATCTATGGCTCGATGGCTCCCAATATCGATATGTTTGCATGCAGGCTCATTCTCGCTACACGGGGGAGGAATGTTCTTTTATGTGGTTTCTCCATTTTGCCTCATCAGTCAGGGCTTGCAATAATTCAGCAAGATCCCGCATTCAGGGTTCTCGTAATGTCTGACTGGCCTACGCAGCCATGGTTTCCCGCAAATGTTGGGAATAATATAGAACCTACATCCCTACAAAAACCTTCCAAGTGTTTCCCAATTAGAAACCTTGGATTATCTTTGAGATCCGCACTCTAAGAATTCCAGATACGACCTTGGTAAGTCCATCAAAAAGGCCAAAAGGGACTTCTGCTCCAAGCTGGAGGATGAGACAGATGCTCGGCAGTTGTGGCGGGGCCTGAATGCAATCACCTCCTACAAGGCAAGATCAGGAGGCAGCTCGAATGTCGACAAAACATCACTCCCTGATGAGCTCAATGTTTTACGCACGTTTTGATAAGGAGAACACCAATGTGCTTCCCGAGCCCCCATTCGCTGTGATGGTATTTCAGTCTCATTCACAGAGGCCGATGTCAGAAAATCCTTCAGAGGGGTGAACCCTCGAAAAGCGCCTGGACCTGATGGTAGACCTGGTCGTGTTCTGAAAACCTGTGCGGACCATCTGGCTGGAGTTTTTACGGACATTTTACTTGTTATCTCACTTGTTATCGAGTCTGACACATTTCCACCAATACCAACGGACTGTGGTCTGTGAATGAGGAAGTCGAGGATCCAATTGTAGAGGGATGCGCTGAGACCCATTTCTGAGGTCCGAGGTTCCCACCTGCTTCAAAAGGGCATCAATTATACCAGTGCCCAAGAAGAGCAAGGTGACGTGCCTCAATGACTATCGACCTGTGGCACTAACGCCTGTGGTGATGAAGTGCTTTGAGAGGTTGATCATGACGCAAATCAACTCCTACTTCGACAAAAACCTGGACCCACTGCAGTTCGCTTACCGCCACAACAGATGCGATCTCGCTAGCTCTCCACTCCGCTCTGGACCACTTGGACAACAAAAACTCATATGTCAGGCTCCAAGCTGGTTGCCAAACTCGCAGAACTGGGTCTCTGTGCATCCCTCTGCAATTGGATCCTCGACTTCCTCATTCACAGACCACAGTCCGTTCATATTGGTGGAAATGTGTCAGCCTTGATAACAATCAGCACAGGAGCAACTCAAGGCTGCGTGCTCAGCCCCCTGCTGTACTCACTCTATACTCATGACTGCGTAGCCGGTCATAGTGCGAACTCCATCATCAAGTTCGCTGACGACACCACTGTTGTGGGGCGTATCACTGATGGGGATGAGTCGGAGTATAGAAGAGAGATTGAGCAACTGTCCATATAGTGCCAGCACAATAACCTGGCCCTCAACACCAGCAAAACCAAGGAACTGATTGTGGACTTTGGAAGGAGTAGGATGGGGACCCACAGTCCCATTTATATCAACGGGTCGATGGTTGAAAGGGTCAAGAGCTTCAAATTCCTGGGCGTGCACATCTTTGAAGATCTCTCCTGGTCCGAGAACACTGATGCAATTATCAAGCTCACCAGCGCCTCTACTTCCTGAGAAGATTACGGAGAGTCGGTTTATCAAGGAGGACTCTCTCTAACTTCTACAGGTGCACAGTAGGGAGCTTGCTGACCGGTTGCATCGTGGCTTGGTTCGGCAACTTGAGCACCCTGGAGAGGAAAATACTACAAAAAGTAGTAAACACTGCCCAGTCCATCATCGGCTCTGACCTTCCTTCCATCGAGGGCATTTACCACAGTCGCTACCTCAAAAAGGCTGGCAATATCATCAGAGACACACACCATCTTGGCCACACACTCATCTCCCTGCTACCTTCAGGTAGAAGGTATAGGAGCCTGAAGACTTGCAATGACCAGGTTCAGGAACAGCTACTTCCCCACAGCCATCAGGCTATTAAACCTGGCTCGGACAAATCTAATAACCCATTATCTGTCATTTACACTTTATTCGTTTATTTATTCATGTATGTATATATTTATATATGATATATGGACACACTGATCTGTTTTGTAGTAAATGCCTTCTGTGTGCTGAAGCAAAGCAAGAATTTCATTGTCCTATCAGGGATACATGAGAATAAACTCACTTGACTTGAACTTGAACCTTATGTGGGGTTCTAAACATAAAACTTTGCTGGTTCAGCCTGGGATTCGGGGAACCAGCCTCTACGTGATTAATCAATTCATTACTTTACAGAATCTGAGAAGACCGCTCCTGCGGCTCGGGCTGTCAGACTGATCCATGTATGTCTCACTGTAGAGTGCAGGGATTGCACCAAAAAAGCAGTACTTTGCCTCTTCAGGAGATGGGAAACGTTTTCTGTTAAATGTTATGTTACATATAATACGGCACGGACACTAACGTCTTTTTCTATGAGTCTTTGACAATAAATTACGTTATAGTCCCATTAACTGTACCCAACGTGCTTCTCATCATAGTTGCTGCAGCAAGTGGGACCCACTCTCTCGGGTTTCACCCTCTGGTGTCCAGTATTTAAGATATCATTAACACAAGTTCTTCCAGACCCAAGTACACGGAAGTATGGGATATTGACATTGTGTTAACATTTATTCACCATGGGCTCCACCTATATCTCTATCTTTGGTTTGGCTCGGCTCTCAAGGGTAGGTTATTCCCTGGCACTGCCCTCAGCGCACGGGTCCAGTCATAACATCAATTGCGAATGGACAGGATTGTTACACCTGCAATATCATAATTCATGTTTACATACCCCATGCACCTTCGGTTACATGTGGTCACACATTTACATCATTACGTCAAGGTCATCTAGAACCTTAGACGCTCTGATACTAATTCAGACCATCTACAGGTGGTTATGCGAGGTTTTGACTTATACAGGAGTAGATACTAATTTCTAATCTCACTCCACCAGGGCTGCTAGAACACCAGCAGCAAGGGTTATGTGCGGTCCTCTGGACCACATCCTGTCAACTGCAGGATGGTCTAACGTACGAGGTATCCAACATTTTATTTTAACCCATTGCCAGACCAGGGGTATTTGCCAACTCTATTTTAGATTCCATTTTATCGTTTCCCCTCGGATGAGAGGGGTTACTGTTATTATTGTTTGTTCATTTACCAGAATCAGCATGTTTATAAATCTACGTCATGTCTGTATGCATTATGAATGTTTCCCTCATCTATGGTCAACCGATGCAGTCGTGCTTGTGTGGACTCGTTTTTCCATGGAATGAAATCACAGAGCTTCAAAATCTTCACGTAGCCACTCACGTGACTCTGAAGTAAAACAGTAAGATTAAACGAGAACTTACCAGTTTGAACATTGATCGTTATTTTATGAGGAGTTACGATGAGGGATTACGTGCCCTCCGCTCCCTACCTTCGTAACATAACAATCTTTCTGTAAATTCTAGTCAACTCTAATCTTACTATTTTAGTTCAACAACCCTTTTTCCTGTGGTTTCACACCGTTGCTTTGAAGATTGACGTGCATGCGTGGGGACGGCCTTCTTCACGTAATCCCTCATCATAACTCCTCATAAAATAACGATCAAACTTCAAACTGGTAAGTTCTCATTTAATTTTACTATTATAGATTCATTTAAAGTTTCTGGCAGTTTCTGTTGAGTATAGGTGTACCCATACAGTGTTTGTAAACGTGGGGAGATCAGATCATAACATTTTTTATAAAATTCAGAACTTATACCATCAGGGCCTGGGGCCTTGCCACATTTTAAAGATCTAATAGACTCTTCAATATCTTTTGTTGTTATTTCAGCACCTAGTAATTCTATCTCCTTCAAGTCTAAACCTTTAAGATTACATTTCTGTAAGAATGCTTCTATTCCTGCCGAGTGTACTGTCGTTTTGACTGAGTAAAGGTTTTGATAATATTGCTGAAATCTCTCTTTGAAATCTCTCCTTGAGCAGTGTTAATAATTCTCCCGTGTCTGATTTAATTTTGTGGATTGTTTTTTTAATAAGTCCGCAGCAAATTCAAGGAGGTCTCGGCTTCCCTCTCTTCCTTCTTGGACGCCGACAATTCTTAAATTCTGGTGTCTCTGACGTCCTTCCAAGTCAATACATTTTTCAGTTATTTTACTCAATAAGTCTGATAAATGCTTGTTCTTGAGGAGAAGCTTTTTTGTAGTTTCAGCACTTGTCTCAGCAATTTCCTCTAATTGAGTTATTGCTGTATTTTGTTGATCTAACGTCTCAATGATGGCGTTAAAGCTGGATTCCATCATATTGATTTTAACATTTACCTCTTCAATCTGTCGAGCAAGAAATTCTATTCCATTGTTATTTTCCAGGCTTCCAATACTTTGTGAACAGTGGAGGTGATTCCTTCTTTAAATTCGTGTTTGAAAGATTGGAGTTCTTCTTTAAGTTCTTCTTTAAAGTTCAGTTTTTCATTAAAATGTTTCCATTGCTCTTTTATATTAGCAATTTCTAGAGATAGAAAACTTTGATGTTCTTCTATTTCTGGGTTTTTTACCTTGTTTTCCTTGACACATCTTCCTGGGATGGCGTTAAAACTCATGCCCGAGGCTTCAGTCGGCCCTACTTCTTCCGCCGTTTGCCTGGGCTTAACGGCCTTTTTCATCTTGGGGGGGGGGGATATTTGGGGGGAGGGGGGTATGTTGCTTAGACATACCGCCTGAGTCGCACGCCTGATGACGTCACTCACTCGTTAGAAGCAGCCGGTGCGATGACAGCAGGTCAGTCCCGTTCTTTCTCCCCGTTTTCAGTGGTTTTTGCATGGAGCTAGCTGGCACTGGTCTCTATCCCTCCATAGCGCCACCGGAAGTCTGGGGGACAGTAATTCAAATCCGGTCCAAAAGCTTCTGAAGACAGAGAATGCAGACTCACCTGTAACCAGGCTATGTCCAGATCCTCCTCTCTTCCAGCTTTCTCCCCTGCCACCATAATCAATCCGAAGAAGGGTCCCGACACAAAAGGTCTCTTATTCATATTGACCGGAAATGCTGCTTGACCTGTTGAGTTACTTTGTGTATTTTCTTGTAAGCCAGCATCTGCAGATCCTTGGTTCACTGTTTTACCCAACATTGCAATTGTGAAACACAAGGAACCGAAGATGCTGGTGTACCAAATAAAAAAAAAAAGTGATCAAGTATCCCCTTACTCAACTGGTAGCAACTATTTTAACTCCCCTTCCCATTCCCATACTGACCTTCCTGTCCTGGGTCTCCTCCATTGCCACATGTAAACTTGAGAAACAGCACCTGATATTTTCCACTTTGGTAGCTTATGATCTGACGGTATAATCATTGAAATCTCCGATAGAAGGTAACCTACCTACAAACTACAAAAACCCTGTTTTAGCTCCGTACCCACCCCCTCCCTCCCCCACTTCCTCTCTTCCCTCCCCACCTGGATTTGCATCCATTGCTCCCCTTCCTTCACCCCCTGACCCCTACCCCCACTCCACCCCACCAATATCAACCTACCACTTGCCAGGCTTTGTCCTGCCCCCGGAGGCACAAATGCTGGAACAACTCAGTGGGTCAGGCAACATCTCTGGAGGCCATGTATTAGCAATGTTTTGAGTCGGGACACTTCTTCAGACTGATCGCAGGTTTGGGGGGAAAGAAAACTGGAAGAGAGGAAGGGTATTGAATTCTCCAATTTTAAGTAACCTCTCCAAACCCATCTTCCTCTCCATTATCTCCACTATACAAAGCCCCCCCCTTGTTTTGCCTCACACCTGCTTCTTCATCTCTGGCATTTGTCCAGTCATCTACCTACCATCCCCCCACCCCGCCCACATCAGTTTTCACATAATACCGGCCATGCTTTGTCCTGCCCTCTATTTCAGCTTTCTTGCCCCTCCCTGCAACCAGTCTGAAGAAGGGTCCTGGCCCAAACTGTCACCTGTCCATGTTCTGAACCGCTGAGTTACTCCAGCATTTAGAAACAAAGAACTGCAGAACTGCTGGTTAATGCACAAAAGGACATAGAGCACTGGAGTAACTCTGCAGGTCAGGTAGTATCTGTGGAAAGCATGGATAGCTGGCGTTTTGGGCCAAGAACCTTCTTCAGACTGATGTCAGAATAATTCAATCCAGCATTTTGTGTCTTTCTTTGGTAAACCAGCATCTGCAGTTCCTTGTTTCTACATCTTGTCCTGTCCCCATCTCTCTTCCAGCTTCCCCCAACACCCCCCCCCCCCCACTTCCCTACCACAATCAGCCTGAAGAGGGGCACCGACCTGAAACATTTGACGTCAGTCAATTAACATGTTAATTTGTCTCAGTAGACTGTTTGTATATCTGTCCTTTTATTTTAAACTGATGACGGCATTTAGTGTATATGAGAACAGATATTCTGAAGACTGGTTCTAATTTGGAATTAATGGCTACTACTTCCACGTCATTTTATAACCCCTGAATGATCCCCAACATAGCCCAGGCTGCTCCTTTGGGCTAATACAATTAATTAAACATGTACTGTTAAAGGTCTTCTGTAATGGTGATCAAAGTTTTCAGGCTATTCCAATCTAATATACCATTAATAGTATGAATAGCGTAATGTCAATGAGTATGTTTCTATCACCTGAATTAGGTAGGTCCATTGTGCACCTATGATAGATCCCTTCCAGAAAGCTGCATTCTGTGTTCCCAGTGATGTGAACGATATTTATCATTCCATTAACTCAGGCACTGATGGACTGTGGAGAGCAAGTGCCTGTGAAGCCGACTCTACAATTCTTACCTCAAGCTTACATTCTGCTCTGGTTTTCCGTCTGGGTTTGCTGGTTCCTGCTGAACATGTTGATTCAGCTCCTGTAGTTTGTGAGCAATCCCTCGGTACTTGAGTGAGACTTCCTTCATACCAGTCCTCATTATTCCCCATTCTAACAAGCTCAAGCCATGATCAATAGATGGAAATGGAGCTGGCTTTGTAGTTTCACTTCTCCCAGTCTGTGAAGCAAACTTGTTCAGTGTTGGCACCACTGTGAAGGAACAAACAACTTGTCATGTAAGTCAGAGCTGCTTAGTCTCCTGGCAAAGTGATCCATGTCACCCCCTGCTTAACCATCCATTTTGTTTTTGCCTTTATTCTCCTCTCTCTTCCTCCTCCCACTACTGAGTCTGAGTGTCAATGAGACCAAGGAATCAAGAACCATAAATTTAAAGTGAGAGGGGAAAGATTTAATAAGAACCTGAGGGGCAACGTTTTCACACAGATGTTTTAGACCAAGATGGAATGTGATGCCAGGTTGGTGGTGGAGGCAGATAGGATAGCGCTGTTTAAGAGGCTTTTAGATCGTCATGTGGATATGCAGGGAAAGGAAGGATATGGGTCACGTTCAGGCAGAGATTAATTTAACTCAGCACCATTCTGGACCATTGGGATCTTTTCCGGGGAAGGGTGACCTGTACAAAAGGGACGGGTTGCATCTTATTTGGAGAGGGAACAGTATCCTGGCAGGCAGGTTTACTAGTGCTTCATGGATGGGTTTAAACTAGATTGGCTGGGGGGATCTCATACAGGACTGAGGCAGGTGATAGGTTAGAAGTTGGTATAGATGGTGAGAGAAAGTATAGAGGACACGTTAGTCAGTAAAAAAGGCTGGGAACGAGAAAGGAAGGTTGGTTTCAACTGCATGTATTTTAATGCAATGGGCCTGGTGAGTAAGGCTGATGAGCCAATGGGCATGGATGTTGTAGCCATGACTGAAACCTGGTTAAGAGGGGCAGGACTGGCAGCTCAATGTTCCACGGTACAGGAGCTTCAGGAGAGACAGAGGTGATGGTAAAAGAGGTGGAGGTAGGTTGCATTATTGGTTAAGGAGGATGTCACAGCAGTGGTCTGAGATGACATTTGTCTAGTGCAGCTAGATGGGTGGAGCTTGTAATGTTTGGTGGACTGTGTGGGGTGGGAGGACCCATTGTTGCTCCCCTGCAACAGGTGGCGCTGCACAGGACAAAGGGAGATGCTGTGTATATAGTTTATCCTGTCTGTACACAGTCTGTGTGTGGAGTCAGATTCTCTGTGTGCAGCCATTTTGTGTGTTGGCTTGCTGCCAGCATTGAGGAATGTAATAAAGACTTCTGTTGTACCTTGAAGGTGCCTTGAAAACCTCTCAGGTTTTATGCAGACCGACAAAACAAACACGAAAGTGGTGTCAGGAGTGGGATACTTCGGATCGCGTCCAAAGACCCAGATAAGAGCCTATTGTTCAATTTAAAAAAAATATATATTTTTTGAGTTCTGTAGTGTACTCAAACTAACATGTCTCGGCAATTCGATCGTTTCGATCCCGAGCGAGAAAGGTGGTCGTGGTATTTAATGCGCGCTGTTTTATTTTGAAAGTATGGCAATTACGTCTGACCAGAGGAAGAAGGCTCTCTTGTGTTCATCAATGTCCCCAGAAACTTTTGCACTGCTTCAAAATTTATTTACAGAAGAAGTAACTGAAGCCTCTTATACTGAAATCACAACGGCTTTGCAGCTGCATCTCATAGAAAGTCAAAATTTCCTCGCAGCTCGCCTTGATTTCTACAGGACGGTGCAACAGCAAGAGAAATCGATTACAGAAATTCTTGCCGACCTTCGCACCAAGGCAAAGGCATGTGATTTTAAAACTCAATGCTGCGAAAGGGCCAAGACAATGTGTTGCGGGATAGACTGGTCATGGGCTGCAGACACGCATTCATCCAGCAGGCGATTCTCAAGGAATTGGACGCCTCATTGCAGAATGTGCTGCAATGTGCTAAGATGATCGAGCTGCTGAGTAAAGAACTGCACAAAATGGCCGGCAAAACAGTGTAAATGCTCCCTCAGGAGGTGCATAAAGTTCATCAGACTCGTCCGCAACGCCAGGAACCAGTTGATCGACCCAGAGCAAATCCGGAGAAGGTGGGACAGTTTCAGAAGAGCAGTTCCGGACAGTTTCAGAAGAGCTGTTCCCCTGTGGGGGGAGGATGGAAACCCTGCTACCGGTGTGGCTCGACTGCTCATCATCACCCTGAGTGCCCGTATATCAAGTACGTTTGTTATGCCTGTTACCGAAAAAGTAATCTCCAGGCATTGTGTCAATCAGTAGGAAAGCTGAGAAAGGGCAAGAAAGCGCAAAACACAGTCGACTAAATCGCGGAGACCATTCCTATTGAAGTGCTCGGTGTGTCTACGATCACCGGAAAAACGAGGATTTAGCTGCGGGTCTCGAACGTCGATCTACAGTTCCAGATGGACACTGGTGCGCTGTGTTGCTATTGGGTCAGAACATCTGGGAGAGGATCGGATCGCCAAAACTGAAACCGGCCAACATCCGCCTTTTCGGATACGGACGACAGCCCATTCCCACCAAAGGCAAATGCACTGTCGCCATTTTCTGTAATGGTATGACACAGATGTTGCCGCTGATCATCCTTGGTAAAGAAGCTACATCCCTGTGCCACATCGACTGGATCCATGCTTTCAAGCTTGACATGAATGCCTTGATCTACGATGGATTAACTATGGCATTGTCATCGACCACGGATTGCAACGTGGTCAGCAAGTGTAAGAATAACCTGCAAAAACACGACGCCGAATGGCACTGGTCCAAAGAGTGTGACCATGCATTCACCAGGTTGAAGGATGCTCACCCAGAAGACGCGTATGGTCCACTATGACTCATCGAAGCCGATCTCGCTGGCCGCCGATGCATCGCCGTCTGGTCTTGGATCAGTAATCTCACAAACGGCGTCGAGCGGCAAGGAAGAACCAATCGCGTTCGCATCCAAAACGCTGACGACGGCTGAGAAAATCTACAGCCAAGTGGAGAAAGAACAGCATACAGATGGGGTGGGAGATTGCAACCTTCACGTGGTCTGCTCTGTTTCGGCAAATGCAATCAAACCGGTGTGCACAATCAAATAAGATGAAATAGAACAAGTTGTCCGACAACTTTAGGCTGTGCACGTCATATGCAAGAAGAAGAGCATACAGATAAAGCAAATACTGATATCTCTTCAAAAGAGAACACAGAGGAAAACTCTGTTGATTCTGAGCCTTTAGCAAGAGTTGTGAAACGCAAAAAAGGCTGGAAAAAAAAGAGTGAAGCGAGGTCCAGCCAAATGGAGACGTTCAAACTGGAAAGGGGGAATATAATGTTTGGTGGACTGTGTGGGGTGGGAGGACCCATTGCTCCTATCATGCAACAGGTGGCGCTGCACAGGACAAAGGGAGATGTTGTGTATATAGTTTATCCTGTCTGTTGACAGTCTGTGTTTGGAGTCAGAATCTGTGTGTGCAGCCATTTTGTGTTGTCTTGCTGCCAGCATTGAGGGATGTAATAAAGAGTTCTGTTGTACCTTGAAGACTCTCAAGTTTTTTTTAAATATTTTTTTATTTGAAGTAACCAGTTTACAATGTATAACACACATTTAAAACTATCATCTTAATTCAAAATTTCTACAAATAGCACATCGATAATTAATATCGTCTGTTTTTTTGGAAATAAAGATAGAAAAAGATATATAATAAAGAGGAAAAAAAAAGATAGAAATAGAAAACAATCTACAAATACAAATTAAAAAATATATATATTATATATATATAAATCAAAAACAACTAAGTACATTATACATGAAATTATTTCAAACAATAATATCAATGGGACATGCGCATTAATCCCATATGTAAATAAGTTATTCTCATCGGATTCCGTAGGGTGCCCGTCGAGCCGTGATGCCAAGAACAGCTACTTCTCTAGATACTGTATATATGGAGACCATATCAGTTCAAAAGAATGAGACCTGTCCAATAGGACAAATCTAATTCTTTCCAAATATAACGTCTCCAGCATCTCTGCTGTCCACATTTTAATTGTTGGGGATAATGTTCCCTTCCAAAATTTCAATATGATTTTTTTCCCTATTATCAAACAGTAATCAAAGAAATTTCTTTGATTTACTGTCAAAACCAAACTTGATTCCGGAATTCCAGATATTATTAATTTTGGGTCAGGGTCCAGTTTAACTTTAAGAACTTCAGAAATTACTTAAAAAAATTCTGTCCAGTAATAATTCAACTTAGGGCATGTTACAAAACTATGTATTAAGTTTGCTTCTAGATTCTTACATTTATCACAAATAGAGGAGAGATTGGGAAAAATACTCTATTTCCACCAAAAATTCATATTCTTAATCTGGACTGCCCAGAAGTAATATAAAAAATTTGGAAGAGCTAACCCTCCATTTATCTTAGACTTACATAAGTGTTTTTTACTTATTCTATGACTTTTATAGTCCCAAATAAAACTATTAACAATATTATCAATTTTCTTTAAAAAAAATTTCGGGAGAAAAAAAGGAATAGCCTGAAACAAATATAACAATTGTGGTAAAAAAATCATTTTTATAGCATTAATTCTACCAACCATAGATATAGGAAGTGTTTTCCAATATGAAATATTTTTTATACGTTTATCTAATAATTGAGGATAATTAGATTTAATTAATAATTTATAGGATTTAGGTACATTGATTCCTAAATATTTAAATTTATCTGTGACTATTTTTAATGGATATTGTTGCAATATATTTACATTTATGCCAGTTATAGGCATAATTTCACTTTTATTCCAGTTAATCCTATATCCTGAAAATATGCTAAATTCATTTATAACATTAAATAACTTGGGAATACTGCATTCCGGTCTTGTAATATAAATCAAAACATCATCTGCATATAAAGATATTTTATTAATTGTTGTATCAGTATTATAACCATATATTTCAGGTTCAGATCTTATTCTTTCAGCCAAAGGCTCTATGACCAAGGCAAATAATAAAGGGGATAACGGACATCCCTGTCTGCATCCCCTAAATAGTTTAAATTTAGATGATAGTATTTGATTAGTTAAAATTCTTGCAGTAGGATTAGAGTATAATATTCTTACCCATTTACAGAATCCATCCCCCAATTGAAACTTTTCCATTATATTAAATAAATATGACCATTCCACCTGATCGAATGCTTTTTCTTTTTTTTTTTTTTTTGATTAATTTTTTTATTAGCAATAAACAATTCTCAATGTTTAAAACTGAGTTATAAACATCAACTTAAATCAATATTTGTACTCTAATGATTATTATCTTATTTTTTTTTTTGAAAATAAAAGTGGGTAAAGAGAGATACCATTATTAATCAATAAAATTATAATTCCTTAATAATTATTTGGTATAAAAGAAAAAGAAAAAATGAAGAAAAAGAAAAAAGACATATTATGTATATATATCAATTAAAAGCCACACAATATATTATAAATGAAACAACTACAAATAATAATATCAGTAAAGACATGCATATATCCTGGTATACCAATACATTATTTTCATCAAATCCCGCAGGGTGTCAGTCGAGCCGTGATGCCAAGAACAGCTACTTCTCTAAATACTGTATATATGGAGACCACATCTGTTGAAAAGAATTATACTCGTCCAAAAGGACAAATCTGATTCTTTCCAACTGCAACGTCTCCAACATCTCTGATGCCCACATTTTAATTGTTGGGGATAATGTTCCCTTCCAAAATTTCAATATTATTTTTTTCCCTAATATCAAACAATAATCAAGGAAATTTCTTTGATCTAGTGTAAATATCAAATTAGCCTCTGGAATTCCCAGTATTATTAGCTTTGGGTCGGGTTCTAATTTAACCTTAAGAACTTCAGAAATAACTTTAAAAATTTCTGTCCAATAATAATTCAATTTAGGACATGTAACAAAACTGTGTGTTAAATTTGCTTCTAAATTCTTACATTTATCACAAATAGAGGAGAGATTAGGAAATATACTATTTAATTTGGTTTTCGAATAATGTAATCTGTATAATACTTTAAATTGTATTAATATATGTCTAGCATTTAACGAGCACCGGTGTATTCGTTGTAGACTTTCTTCCCAATTTTCTTTGGTTATAGGTGATCCAATTTCATTTTCCCATGCTTGACGATATGTTTCAGTTATTGGATTCTCCTTATCCATAATGATGTTATATATATAAGCTATTAATTTTTCTGTAGTTGGATGCCAGTTAAACGATTCATCTAATAATCCTGGTTCCTTATTTTTTAAATCCTGTGTATTAGATTTAATATAATCTCTAATTTGGAAATACCTAAACAAATGCTGTGAAGACAATCCGTAGATATCTTGTAATTCCTGAAATGAAAGAAATTTTCCATTTCTATAGAGGTGCTCTACCCTTGTAATTCCTAAATTATCCCAATGTCTGAACCCTCCATCCAATGTGGAGGGCTTAAATAATGGGTTATTCATAATTGGTAATCTAAATGAAAGGTTGTCTAATTGTAAAGTCTTGACTATTTGTTTCCAAATACGTCTATTATTATAAATGATTGGATTGTCCCTATAAATTTTTTTTTGAACTTCCTTTGGGGCAAAAATAATTGAATCTACGTTGAAAGGCAAACAATCTTCCTTTTCTATCTTTAGCCACGTTGGTTCCAGGTCCGTATTTACCCACCAAAAATTCATATTCTTAATCTGTACTGCCCAGAAGTAGTATAGAAAATTTGGAAGTGCTAATCCTCCGTTTATCTTTGACTTACATAAATGTTTTTTACTTATTCTATGATTTTTATAATCCCAGATAAAACTATTAACAATATTATCAATTTTTTTAAAAAAGGTTTTCGGAAGGAAAAAAGGGATAGCTTGAAACAGATATAATAATTGTGGTAGAAAAACCATCTTTATAGCATTTATTCTACCAATCAAAGATATAGGCAGTGTTTTCCAATATAAAATATTTTTTTTAAGTTTATCTAATAATTGAGGATAATTCGATCTAATTAATGAGTTATGAGATTTAGATACATTAATTCCTAAATATTTAATTTTGTCAGTAACTATTGATAATGGATATTGTTGTAATATGTTTAAATTTATATTAGTTATTGGCATAATATCACTTTTATTCCAATTAATCCTATATCCAGAAAATGTACTAAATTTATTTATAACATCAAACAACATTGGAATACTAATTTCAGGTTTTGTGATGTAAATCAAAACATCATCTGCATATAAGGATATTTTATTAGTTGTTCTGTCAGTATTATAACCGTATATTTCAGGTTCTGATCTAATTCTTTCCGCCAAAGGCTCTGTCGCCAAGGCAAATAATAAAGGCGATAACGGACATCCTTGTCTACATCCCCTAAAGAGTTTAAATTTAACTGATAGTATTTGATTAGTTAGAATTCTTGCAGTAGGATCTGAGTATAGGATTCTTACCCATTTACAAAATTGATCCCCCAATTGAAACTTTTCCATTATATTAAATAGATATAACCATTCCACCTGGTCAAATGCTTTTTCTGCGTCTAACGATATGACTGCTAATTCCGTATCTCGTATTCTTTTAGAATATATAATATTAAACAGGCGTCTTAAATTATGAGATGAATAGCGTTTTGGAATAAAACCTGTTTGATCATAATGTATTAATTTAGAAATCACCAAACTTAGTCTCCTAGATAAAACTTTAGCTAATATTTTTTGATCTGTATTTAGAAGGGCAATCGCTCTATATGAACCAGGATCTTCCAGATCTTTATCTACCTTAGGTATAAGTGTAATTGTGGATTCATTTAAAGAGTCTGGTAATTTTCCTTGTTCATATGCATGTCTATACACTGTATGTAGTCTTGGAGAGATCAGATCTTGAAATTTTTTATAAAATTCTGCACTCAGGCCGTTAGGCCCCGCAGCTTTTCCATTCTTTAATGAACCAATTGATTCTGCGATATCTTTCACTGATATTTCAGCATTTAACAAATGTCTCCCTTCCTGATCTAAACTCTTAATTTGACATTCTTGTAGAAATGTTTCCATTCCATCTGTTTGTCCTGTTAATTTTGATGAGTAAAGATTTTGGTAATATTGTAAAAATCTATCATTAATATCTTTTGGTATGGTCAGTATATTTCCTTGCATTGATCTGATTCCATGTATCGTTTTTTCATCATCTAATTTTCTTAATTGTCGTGCTAGCAATTTATGCGGTTTATCTCCAAATTCAAAATGCACTTGTTTGGTTTGTTGATAAAGTTTGATGACTTGATTAGAGTATATTTCATTTAGTCTATACTTTGCTATTGCAATTTTATTACTTAACTCCTTAGAAGGGTGTTTTATATTCTCATTGTCTAGTTGTTTTATCTCCATTTCTAACTTCTGTTCCCTCTTTCGGTTTTCTTTATTAAAATATGCTTGTGCCGATATTATTGCACCACGCATGAATGCCTTAAATGTATCCCAAAGTAACAATGGTGAAATTTCAGGTGTGTCGTTTGTCTCAAAGAATAATTTAATCTGTTCTGTCACATGATTACAACAATCCTTGTCCTTCAGTATCTGAGGATTAAATCTCCAAGTCATAGTTTTATTAGATATATCTTTTAGTTTTATCTTAAATGTTAATGGTGCATGATCTGAAATAATAATATTGTGATATTTTGCATTGTACGCATAGGGAAGCAGTTTTGAGTCTATTAAAAAGTAATCTATCCTCGAGTAGGTTCCGAATACGGGCGAGAAAAAAGAATATTCTCGTCCGGATGGGTTCTCTAATCTCCAAATATCCTTAACGTTAGTTGAGTTAATGAAAGAATTTATAAGTTTACTTGAATTAGAAATAGCTTTCCTTTTTGTTGAGGATCTGTCTAAGTAGTTATCCAAAGTGCAATTTAAATCGCCCCCAATTATTAAATTATGTTGAGTGGATATAGGAATATTATTGAATATTTTCTTGAAAAATAATGGGTTATCGAAATTAGGAGCATATATATTCATAAGAATTACTTTTTTTGAGTATAATTCCCCTGTAATTATTACATATCTGCCCTCTTTATCTTCTATTATAGAACTTTGTTTAAAAGGTATACCTTTACGAATAATTATTGCAACTCCCCTAGATTTATGTATAAATGAAGAATAATATACCTTTGAAATCCATTTAGCTGTTAATCTATATTGATCATCTCTTTTGAGATGCGTCTCTTGGAGGAAAATAACGTCTGATTTCAATCTATTCAGCTGCGCTAACACCTTACCCCTTTTAATTGGTTCATTAATTCCCTTAACATTCCAACTACAGAAAGTGATTCCATCATCCCCAGTCTTCAAATTCATATCTTGCATTTTAGTATTAGGGTGGTTTTTTTTGGAGTAGCCCTCTCGGCCCCTCCAGCTCAACAAGGCACCCAAACGCCAATCCGACGAAAATTACCAATCTCAATAATCCATATCCATGTCTATCTAAAATAATTATACGGTATTGTTCATAATTACATTCATATAATATATAACATAAATTCAAATACTTAATATATTAAAAAAAATAGAAAATATAAGTGAAAAAAGAAAAAAGAGTGTTAAAAGGGTGCCCAAAGAAAAAAAAGACTACACTGATAGATTGTGTAGTGTGTGTTAGTGAACGCCACACTAACGTGGCGATTAATCTAATGACTTCCGTGTTTAAAAAAGATGTTAAATATTCCAGCTCCCAACTAGAATACTGTGTATATTGGGGTGGGGTACTAACTTTAAGGATTTAGTAATTATTTCTATTATTGATGAAACTATTTATTAATTACTATTCTATTGTAATTAGTATTATAATAAATAATACTATGTTAGGGGAATTATTGAAATTCTACAAATTGATACCAAACCACTACTACATTCCCATTATTTTCCCTCTTTCTCAATGAATAATTCATAACCGCAGGTTAATGATAAAAGTCCAAAATGTTCAGTCGTCATCTTCTTCCTCCCGTGATTCATCGTCTGCTTCCTCCTCTTCTGCCTTCTTCTGTATGCCTTGAGCGAACTTCAGTGCATCAGTATGCTTAACGAAGCGGTGTTCCTCGTTGTCATAGGTCACTCTCAGTGTTGCTGGGTACATCAAGCCATATCTGAGATCCACTGTATTCTTTAAATTCCGTAGAATGCCTCTTGTTTCAGTGAATAAGGATCTTCTCTTAGCAACTTCCGCTGGGTAATCTCTGAAGATACTAATGTTATTTCCTGCGTATTTCAAATTTCTCTTTCTCATTATTATCTTCATCATATCTTCAAAGACGTGATCATACACCACCTTTACAATCATTTGTCTGGGTGGTGCACCTCTCCCAGGGACCCGTCTTAAAGCCCTGTGGGCACGGCCCAACAGTGGTTCTTCATCCAATTCCAAAATGTCTTTTAGGAGTTTTGCAACAAATTTTCGTGGATCTTGATTTCCTTCACAACCTTCGGTCAATCCTACAATTCGCAAATTCTTACGTCTTTGTCGGCCCTCCAAATCAATACATTTCTCATTTATTTTGCGAAGTAGTTCTGAGAGGCGTTTATTCTCGGCAAGTAACTTCTCAGTTTCCTTGGCACTTTTTACAGCAAAATCAGCCAAATCTTTAAGTGTATCATTGTGTTGGTCAATTGTAATGGTAATAGGATCTATCTTATCATTCAGCATTTGTTCCAACCCAGCAACCTTGGCGTTTATCTCAGAGAATCGGTTTTGAAATTCAGCCTCCGTCTTACTTTTCCATTCGCTCATCATAATCTTTACCGTCTCGGTAACTTCTTTTGTTAATTCCACTTTAATTCTCTCCTGAGACACCAGAATCTCCGCTTTTAGATTTTTTATTTCATCTTTATATTCTTTCTTCATGTCTTTAAATTCATCTTTATATTCCTTCTTCAGATCTTTTATTTCTTTCACCAGTTTCTTCATCTCACCTATCATGGAATTTTTAAACTCTTCCATTTCCACTTTTCTCTGTGAGATTTCTTCCTGGGAGGCAGTCAGACTCGAGCCCGAGGCTTTGGTGGTGCCAGCCTCTCTTCTTAGGCCCGTTTTCTTCGGGGGAGGGGAGGAGGGCTGCATTTTAAATTTCTTACCGAAGTCGCGCGCCTGATGACGTCACGCAGCCTTCAATCGCACCGGAGCCGTTTTTAATCGATCTCCTGCGGTAAGTAGCGTTAGCACCCTCCTTTAGCCCCGTTTTTTTAACAGATTTTTATGGAGCTGATCTGGCGCTGTTCTCCCCTAGAACATGGCGCCACCGGAAGTGAATGCTTTTTCTGCATCCAACGATATAACTGCTAATTCTGTGTCTCTTTTTCTTTTCGAATATATGATATTAAACAGGCGCCTAAGATTGTGTGATGAATAACGTTTTGGAATAAAACCTGTTTGATCGTGATGTATTATTTTAGAAATCACTAAACTTAGCCTCCGAGATAGTACTTTAGTTAATATTTTTTGGTCAGTATTTAAAAGAGCAATCGCTCTATATGATCCAGGATCTTCCAGATCCTTGTCTAACTTAGGAATGAGTGTAATTGTAGATTCGTTTAAGGATTCTGGTAATTTTCCTAGTTCATATGCATATCTATACACTATCTGTAATCTTAGTGAGATTAGATCATTAAATTTTTAATAAAATTCTGCACTCAGGCCATCAGGGCCCACGGTTTTTCCATTTTTTAACGAACCAATTGATTCTTCAATATCTCTTACTGATATTTCAGCATTTAACAATTGCCTACTTTCCAGATCTAGCCTATTAATATGACATTTGTCTAGAAGACTCTCAAGTTTTATGCAGACCGAGAACATGAACACGAAAGAGCTGAGGAACAAGAAAGGGATGATCACCTTGTTGGGGGGTATGTCAGGCCGCCAAATAGTCAACAGGAATTAGAAGAACAAACATGCCACGAGATTGCAGACAGCTACACGTCAAATAAGGGTGTTGCAGAAGGGGATTTTAACTTGCCCAATATTGACTGAAAATCATAGTGTGAAAGGGTTAGATGGGGTGCAATTTCACAAAAGTGTTCAGAAACGTTTTCTCCAGCAATATGTAGAGGGCCCTACACGTAAGAGGGCAACACTTGATCTAGTGTTGGGAAACTGGGAAGGACAAATGAATGACGTGTTTGTGGAATAGCCTTTACGAACCAGATATCTCCTGGCCCCTTTTTGCCCTTCTGATTTCATTTTTTAGTTTGCTCCTTAGTTCAATTAGGTTTAAGATAGTTATTGATAGGTACAGAGGGGGCCCTTGTGTTAAAATGCTAAAGATAAGGCCAGCTTTGAGGGTATGAGAGAAGGTCTAGCTCAAGTTGGCTCAGCACTTCAACTCCCCCTCCCATTCCGTATCCGACCTCTCAGTCCTGGGCCTCCTCCACGGCCAGAGTGAGCCACACCGCAAGTTGGAGGAACAGCACCTCATATTCCGCTTGGGGAGTCTGCATCCTCTGGGCTTAAACATTGAATTTTCTCAATTCTGTTAACCCTGGCTACCTCCTCCCCTTCCCACCTCTCCCTCAGCCCTCGGGTCCTGGCATTCCTTCTCTCTCTATCTCTCCTCCACCCAAGTCGCACTAGCTTCTCATTTTCACACTGCAAACAGCTTACAATGGCCTGTTTCCTTTATCATCAATACTTTTTTGCATATCTTTCATTCATTGTTCTTTATCTCTCCACATCACCGTCTATATCTCTCGTTTCCCTGATCCCTGACCAGTCTGAAGAAGGGTCTCGACCCGAAACGTCGCCTATCTCCTTCGCTCCTTAGATGCTGCTGCACCCGCTGAGTTTCTCCAGCTTTTTGTGTAACCCTCGATTCTCCAGCATCTGCAGTTCCTTCTTTAACACGTCTAGCTCAAGTTGAGTAGCTCAAGGAGCAGATTGTTTGAGGGAGAAAGAACATCAGCCACATGGGATGTTTTTTAAAGCTCAGGATATGCACGTGTCCCAGTTAGAATGAAGGGCAAGGCAGGCAAACATAAGGAATCTTGGCTGACGACAGAAATTGAGGCATTGGTCCATAATAAAAGGGAGGCATAAGGAAAGGCAGCTGGGATCAAGTATATCCCCGGAGGAGTTTTGGGAACTAAGGCGCAAACTAAAAAAGGAAATCAGAACGGCAAAAAGGGGACAGGAGATAGCAATAAGGGCAATCCCACAAAATGTTGTAAATACATTAGGGGGTAAATGGTAACTAGAGAGAGTGGAACCCCTCAGGAATCATACCAGTCAATTCTGTGTGGAGCCACAGGAGATGAGTAAGGTGCTCAATGAGTATTTCTGCTCTGTTTTTACCGAGGAGAAAGACAAAAAGATGGAGGTACTTGAGGCAGTCATTGGAAATGTCTTGAGAGCAGTCATTTGCCCACATAGGAGATTAGTGGGCAAAATTTGGGCACATGGTATTAGGGGTAGAGTGCTGACATGGATAGAGAAATTGTTGGCAAACAGGAAACAAAGAGTAGGGATTAATGGGTCCCTTTCAGAATGGCAGGCAGTGGCGAGTGGGGTACCGCAAGGCTCGGTGCTTGGACCGGAGCTATTTACGATATACATCAATGATTTGGATGAAGGGAATTAGGAGCAACACTAGCACGTTTGCGGATGACACAAAGCTGGGTGGCAGTGTGAACTGTGAAGAGGATGTTAGGAGGTTGCAGGGGGACCTGGACAGGTTGAGTGAGTGGACAGATGCGTGGCAGATGCAGTATAATATAGATAAATGTGAGGTTATCCACTTTGGCGGCAAAAACAAGGGGGCAGATTATTATCTCAATGGGGTTAGGTTAGGTAAGGGGGAGGTACAGCGAGACCTAGGTGTCCTTGTACACCGGTCACTGAAAGTTGGCGTGCAGGTACAGCAGGCAGTGAAGAAAGCTAATGGAATGTTGGCCTTCATAACAAGAGGATTTCAGTACAGGAGTAAAGAAGTTCTTCTGCAGTTGTATAGGGCTCTGGTGATACCACATCTGGAGTATTGTGTACAGTTTGGTCTCCTAATTTGAGGAAGGACATCCTTGTGATTGAGGCAGTGCAGCGTAGGTTCACGAGATTGATCCCTGGGATGGCGGGACTGTCATATGAGGAAAGATTGAAAAGACTAGGCTTGTATTCACTGAAGTTTAGAAGGATGGGGGGGAATCTTATAGAAACATATAAAATTATAAAAGGACTGGACAAGATAGATGCAGGAAAAATGTTCCCAATGCTGGGTGAGTCCAGAACCAGGGGGCTGCAGTCTTAGAATAAAGGGGAGGTCATTTAAGACTGAGCTGAGAAAATACTTTTCTACCCAGAGAGTTGTGAATTTATGGAATTCCCTGCCACAGAGGGCAGTGGAGGCCAATTCACTGGATGGATTTAAGAGAGAGTTGGATAGAGCTCTAGGGGCTGGTGGAGTCAAGGGATATGGGGAGAAGGCAGGCACGGGTTATTGATAGCGGACGATCAGCCATGATCACAATGAATGGCGGTGCTGGATCGATGGGCCGAATGGCCTCCTCCTGTACCTATTTTCTATGTTTCAGTGAAGGGATTCAAAGTAACATTAGCAAATTTGCAGATGACGCAAAGCTAGGTGGCAATGGGTGAACTGTGAGGAGGATGCTATGAGAATGCAGGGTGACGGACAGGTTGGGGGAGTGGGCAGATGCATGGCAGATGAAGTTTAATGTGGATAAATGTGAGGTTATCCACTTTGGTAGCAAAAACAGGAGGGCAGATTACTATCTAAATGGCGTCAAGTTGGGAAAAGGGGAAGTACAACGGATCTGGGGGTCCTTGTACATCAGTCTATGAAAGTAAGAATGCAGGTACAGCAGGCAGTGAACAAAGCGAATGGCATGTTGGCCTTTATAAAAAGAGGAATCGAATATAGGAGCAAAGAAGTCCTTCTGCAGTTGTACAGAGCCCTAGTGAGACCACACCTGGAGTATTGTGTGCAGTTTTGGTCCCCTAATTTGAGGAAGGACCTTCTTGCTATTGAGGGAGTGCAGCGTAGGTTTACAAGGTAAATTCCCGGGATGGCGGGACTGTCATATGCTGAGAGAATGGAGCAGCTGGGCTTGTACACTCTGGAGTTTAGAAGGATGAGAGGGGATCTCATTGAAACATATAAGATTGTTCAGGGCTTGGACACGCTAGAGGCAGGAAACATGTTCCCGATGTTGGGGGAGTCCAGAACCAGGGGTCACAGTTTAAAAATAAGGAGTAAGCCATTTAGAACGGAGACGAGGAAACACTTTTTGTCACAGAGAGTTGTGAGTTTGTGGAATTCTCTGCCTCAGAGGGCAGTGGAGGCAGGTTCTCAGGATGCTTTCAAGAGAAAGCTAGATAGGGCTCTTAAAGATAGTGGAGTCAGGTGATATGGGGAGAAGGCAGGAAGGGTTACTGATTGGGGTTAATCAGACATGATCACATTGAATGGCGGTGCTGGCTCGAAGGGCCAAATGGCCTACTCCTGCACCTATTGTCTATTGTCTATTTCAGTCAATGTTATATCGAGGAGCTGCTGAAGGCACTATTGTGTATGAATGTAGACAAATCAGATATATCTGGGAAACCAGAAAGAAAATTGCTGAAGCCCTGATTGAAATTTATGAGTCGTAATTAAGTACAGACGAGGTGGCAAATGTTGTGCCTCTATTCAATAAGGGCTGCAGTGAGAATGCTGGGAACTGTGGGCCCGTGAACTCAACATCTGTAGTGGGAAATACTAGAGAGTATTCTGAGGGATAGGATGCACAAGCATTTAGATGGACAAGGGCTGATTAGGGATAGTCAGCATGGTTTTGTGCATGGGAGGTTGTGCACATTGAGTACATTGAGTACGCTATTGAGTTTTTTAAAGATGTGATCAAAAAGTTTGATGAAGTCAGAGCTGTAGGTGTTATATATATGGACTTCAGCAAAGCATTCAACAAGGTTCCACACGGTGAGATGCTTTGGGAGTTTAGATCGCATGGGATCCAAGACGATAGAAAATGTCTTTCATGGAAGGAAGCAGAGGGTGATTGATGGTGGAAGTTTGCTTCTCGGACTGGAAGTCTGTAACTGATGGTATGCCTCATGGTTTGATGCTGGGCCCATTACTGTTGTCATCTATATCAATACTTTAGATGAGAATGGACATGGCAAGATTAGCAAGTTTACAGATTATACAAAAGTGGGTAGTCTTGCAGAGTGTAAAGACGATATCAGGATTACTTCCAGTACCTTGTGCTAGTGAAGGTGAGAATAGGAAGATAGGGGAAATGAATGTGTGGCTGAGGAGTTGGTTCAGGGGGCAGGGATTCAGATTTCTGGATCATTGGGACCTCTTCCGGGGCAGGGGTGACCTATATAAAAGGGACAGATTGCACCTAAACTGGAGGGGGACCAACATTCTCCATACCAAATTCTTGTCACTCCTGTGCCTCTGTCCTGCACGAGATCCCACTCCCCTGCCAATCTAGTTTAAACCTTCCTGTGTAGCATGAGCAAACCTTCACGCTAGGATGTTGGCCCCCTCCAGTTAAGGTGCAACCCGTCCCTTTTATACAGGTCACCCCTCCCCCAGATGAGATCCCAATGATCCAGAAATCCGAATCCCTGCTGCATGCACCAACTCCTCAGCCATACATTCATTTCCTCTACCTTCCTATTCTTACCTTCACTAGCACGATGTACTGGAGGTAATCCTGAGATCACTATCCTGCATGTCCTGCTTTTCAGTCTTCTGCCCAATTCCATAAAATCTTGTTGCAGAACCTCCTTCCTCTTCCTACGTATATCATCCGTGCCAACATGCAGAACAGCCTCTGACTGCTCCTCCTCACTCTTGAGGATGTCGTGCAGCCGCTCTGAGACGTCCTGGACCCTGACACCAGGGAGGCAGCACACCATCCAGGAGTTTCACCTGTTGCCGCAGATTCTCCTGTCCACACTTCTGACAATGGAGTCTCCCACCACTATGGCTCTGCCTGACGTCACTCTTCCCCGTTGAGCCTCGGCACCAGGGTTGGAATCACAGCCTTGGCTACCACTCAATCTTGTCGTGTCATCCGCTCCCAAGAGGGTGGACCTGTTTTCAGTATGTACAGCCACCGGGTTCTCCTGCACTCCACGTTTACTCCACTTTCTCACAGTCACCCACCTTCACTCATCCTGTATCCTTGGTGGGACAACCACACTTTAGGTCCTGTCCAGGAAATTCTTGTTTTCCCGGATGGCCCTGAGGTCATCGAACTGCTGCTCCAGTTCCCCAACACGTTTATTCAGGAGTTGCACCTGGACACAATTTCCGCAGGTGTGGTGTCCAGAAGTACCAGCAGTGTCCCTGACATCCCACATCCAGCAGGAAACACACTGCACCAACTTACCGGCCATTTCTTCAACGGACAAAAAAAATCACAGCTTTCGAATCAATTGTAGCCTCCTTGCCTCAGTCTCCTCGCTGAAGACTCTTGAGCCAAAGACTCACACTTTACTCACCAAGGCACTTCACCTCAACAAAGCCGCTCCCAACAAGGCCGCTCCACTAAACCTGCACTTGCTTTTAATCTCTTACCTACTTAACTACATTAGGGCTAAGTAGTAAATGACCTGAACCCGGGTCTTGGTGCTCTTTTTAAACTCAGCTAAATGTTGGTCGTAAGACCCAGCAGTACCTCACAATAAACACACACATGGGGTGGATTCCTACACAAAACTATGGTGAGAAGGCTGCACCCAAAAATCTTCCAACCTACAACGGACAAGATTCTGCAAGGAACATCACATTGTTTGAGCAATTACGACTATTACTGAGAAGAATCTGGAGATACTCAGTGAAGTGTTGAAATGGTTTGATGATCACAATATAAAGTTGAAAAGAAGCAACTGTGCATTCTTACAGTCCGAAGTAGTGTATCTTGGATTGAAGGTGGTTCAACCATGGACTACAACCGGTGAAGGAAAAAAATTGAAGCTATAGCAAATGCACCAACACCACAGAATATGTCTCAACTCCGCTCGATCCTGGGAATAGTACAGTATTGCTCACGCTTCTTACACGAGTTAGCAAAAGAAGTTAACTCCTATTCACAAGTTGTTGAAAAATGATTAAAAATGGGAATAGTCCGAAGAGCCAAAATATGCTTATGATGCATATAACAAGAGTTTGACCAGTAATGCATTACTTGTTTACTACGATACAAATCACGAGTTACAGTTTGTTTGTGATGTGTCTAGTTGTGGGGTAGGAGCTGTAATTTCACATGTAATGGAATATGGACAAGAAAAACCTTTTGTATTTGCATCACGCACACTTACCGAGAGTGAGCTTAATTATGCAGAAATCGAGAAAGAACCCCTTGGTATCATCTTTGGGATCAAGAAATTCCATCAGTATCATTTGGCTAGGAAATTCACCCTGGTACTGATCTAAGGATAAGGGGGAATTCCTTTAGGACCGAAATGAGGAAAACATTCTTTACACAGAGAGTGGTGAGTCTCTGGAATTCTCTGCCACAGAAGGTAGTTGAGGCCAGTTAATTGGCTGTATTTAAGAGGGCGTTAGATGTGGCACTTGTGGCTAAAGGGATCAGGGGGTATGGAGAGAAGGCAGGTACGGGATACTGAGTTGGATGATCAGCCATGATCACATTGAATGGCGGTGCAGGCTCGAAGGGCCGAATGGCCTACTCCTGCACCTATTTTCTATGTTTCTATAAGCCATTTTTCACTACTCTTGGTCCTTGGTCAGCAATACCTACAATGGCAGCCTCGAGGATGCAGCGCTGGGCAGTTCTCCTGTCACAGTATGACTACAGCATTGAGTACTGCAGCTCAAAAGAAAATGCTATCGCTGATGCATTGTCTCGTTTGCCTCATGAAGAATCAGATGTGGGCAATAAAGGTGCTATCTACGTCACAAATGCAGTGGACCATGACTTTCCATCATACTTACGTTTCTGATCAGATTGTTTGTGTTCAACCTCAGGCGATAGGTTAGGTAGAACCAAACTCAGTCTAGTTCTGAGCCTTCTTATCATCACAATCACAATAATACTTTATTAGCCAAGCATGATTTGCAACATACGAGGAATTTCATTTGCCAAGTCAGTCATACAAATAAAAAGCAACGGAACACACAAAACATATTTTAACATAAACATTCACCACAGGGGCACCATCACATTCCTCACTGTGATGGAAGGCGAAAAAAAGTTCAAATCTCTTCCCTTCTTTCCTCTCACGCAGTCGGGGGCCTCGAGCCCTCCATTGATGGGACGATCTTGACTGGTAGCCGGCGGTGTTTGCGCCCTCCTGCGTTGGGGCGATGTCAGCTCTCCCGCGCCGGCGATCGGACCCCGTGTTGGGACTGGTTGAGTCTTCTGCATCGTTGGAGCTCCCTACTTGGCCTCTCCCAAGACTGCGCGTTCTTGATGGTAAAGTCCACAGGCCATGGTTGGAGCATCGATCCCAGACAAGGGGTCGGCTCCGATGTCAAGTCCACGCCCAGCGGTGGGGCTCAAGGTCGGTCCGAGGAGGCCTCCAGCATCGAAGGTAAGCCGCAAAACGACCTGGAGATGCAACCCGAAAACATATCTCTATCTCTATATCTCTATCTATCTATCTATATCTATCTATCTCTATCTATCTATCCTTATCTATTTATCTCTATACCAGAATGGCAGGCAGTGACTAGTGGGGTACCGCAAGGCCCGGTGCTGGGACCGCAGCTATTTACAATATACATCAATGATTTGGATGAAGGGATTCAAAGTATCATTAGCAAATTTGCAGATGACACAAAGCTGGGTGGCAGTGTGAACTGTGAGGAGGATGCTATGAGAATGCAGGGTGACTTGGACAGGTTGGGGGAGTGGGCAGATGCATGGCAGATGAAGTTTAATGCGGATAAATGTGAAGTTATCCACTTTGGTAGCAAAAACAGGAAGGCAGATTACTATCTTAATGGTGTCAACTTGAGAAAAGGGGAAGTACAACAGGATCTGGGGGTCCTTGTTCATCAGTCTATGAAAGTAAGCATGCAGGTGCAGCAGGCAGTGAAGAAAGTGAATGGCATGTTGGCCTTTATAAAAAGAGGAGGCGAATATAGGAGCAAAGAGGTCCTTCTGCAGTTGTACAGAGCCCTAGTGAGGCCACACCTGGAGTATTGTGTGCAATTTTGGTCCCCTAATTTGAGGAAGGACATTCTTGCTATTGAGGGAGTGCAGCGTAGGTTTACAAGGTTGAATCCCGGGATGGCGGGACTGTCATATGCTGAGAGAATGGAGTGGCTTGGCTTGTACACTCTGGAGTTTAGAAGGATGAGAGGAGATCTCATTGAAACATATAAGATTGTTAAGGGATTGGACACGCTAGAGGCATGAAACATGTTCCCGATGTTGGGGGAGTCCAGAACCAGGAGCCACAGTTTAAGAATAAGGAGTAAGCCATTTAGAACAGAGACGAGGAAACACTTTTTCTCACAGAGAGTTGTGAGTCTGTGGAATTCTCTGCCTCAGAGGGCGATGGAGGCAGGTTCTCTGGATGCTTTCAAGAGAGAGCTAGATAGGGCTCTTAAAAATAGTGGAGTCGGGGAATATGGGGAGAAGACAGGAATGGGGTACTGATTGGGGATGATCAGCCATGATCACATTAAATGGCGGTGCTGGCTCGAAGGGCCGAATGGCCAACTCCTGCATCTATTGTCTATTTATCTATCTATCTATCTATCTATCTATCTATCTATCTATCTATCTATCTATCTATCTATCTATCTATCTATCTATCTATCTATCTATCTATCTATCTATCTATCTATCTATCTATCTATCTATACATAACTAAAACTCTGATCTTGTCATCTTCCGGTTTGCGCGGTCTTTCTATTTGTGCAAAAACGGTACGTGGTAACGCTACGATGTTTCACCAGCTCACTCACCGTTCTCCTGTGCTGCGAGTGTACAAAGATTCGTTCCAATCAGTTGAATGGTGTCAAAGTTAGCAAGGTTTAAAAATCTTAAAACCTGCATGTGCGCAGATCGATCTCTTCTGCCAGTTCGCGCCACGTGGATTAGTCTCTTCTCCTGTCACTCCCTGGGATGGTCCGCCCCTTTCTGCGCCATCGCGTCTTTACTGGAGCTGAGGGATGCTCTGGATGTCCCGGCGGAGATCTCTGACACAATTTTCGGAGGGACCGGATGTAGCCCAGCCCAGCCAAGCCTGAAGTCGGAGATGTCACCAAACGGAAAGTGGGGACTCTGATCCCGGCAGAGGAGAACGACCGGCGACCAGCGCCCGGTGTGATTACCCGTAGCACCGCCAGCTCCAGCCCCTGCCCCTCTGGTCCCCCTAACTGGCTCCTGCCCCCTCTCCCCCGTGGCTCTTCCGTCTTTTCTCCAAGCTCTCTCCCCCTCCCTCCCCCGCACACACACCCACCTCGCCCCACAACCCGCCCCCCGCCCACACCCACCCCCCCCCCACAACCCCCCAAGGCTTTGTGTCTCAATGCGAGGAGCATTCGTAATAAGGTGGGTGAGTTGAAGGTGCAGATAGCGATTAATGACTATGCTATAGTTGGAATCACGGAGACTTGGCTCCAGGATGACCAAGGCTGGGAGCTGAACATCCAGGGATATTCAATATTCAGGAGGGATAGACGAAAAGGAAAAGGAGGTGGGGTAGCGTTGCTGGTGAGAGAGGAGATTAATGCAATAGAAAGGAAGGACATTAGCGTGGAGGATGTGGAATCGATATGGGTAGAGCTGCGAAACTCTAAGGGGCAGAAAACGCTAGTGGGAACTGTGTACAGGCCACCTAACAGTAGTATTGGAGTTGGGGATGGCATCAAACAGGAAATTAGAAATGCGTGCAACAAGGGTAACACGGTTATAATGGGTGACTTCAATCTGCATGTAGATTGGGTGAATCAAATTGGCAGGGGTGCTGAGGAAGAGGATTTCCTGGAATGTATGCGGGATAGTTTTCTCAACCAACATGTGGAGGAACCAACGAGAGAGCAGGCTATTCTAGACTGGGTATTGAGTAATGAGGAAGGGTTAGTTAGCAGTCTTGTTGTGCGTGGCCCCTTGGGCAAGAGTGACCATAATATGGTTGAGTTCTTCATTAGGATGAAGAGTGACAAAATTAAGTCAGAAACAAGGGTTCTGAACTTGAACAAAGGTAACTTTGAAGGTATGAGATGTGAATTGGCCAAGATAGACTGGCAGGTGATTCTTAAAGGGTTGACAGTGGATGTGCAATGGAAGGTATTTAAAGACTGCATGGATGAAGTACAAAAGTTGTTCATACCAGTTTGGCAAAAGAATAAATCGGGGAAGGTGGTGCATCCATGGATAACAAGGGAAATCAGGGATAGTATAAAAACAAAGGATGAGGCATACAAATTTGCCAGAAAAAGCAGCCTACCGGAGGACTGGGAGAAATTCAGAATCCAGCAGAGGAGGACAAAGGGCTTAATTAGGAAAGGGAAAATAGATTATGAAAGGAAACTGGCAGGGAACATAAAAACTGACTGCAAAAGTTTTTATAGATATGTAAAGAGAAAGAGACTAGTTAAAACAAATGTTGGTCCCTTGCAGTCAGAAACAGGTGAATTGATCATGGGGAACAAGGACATGGCAGACCAATTGAATAACTACTTTGGTTCTGTCTTCACTAAGGAAGACATAAATAATCTGCCGGAAATAGCAGTGGAACGGGGGTCAAATAAGATGGAGGAACTGAGTGAAATCCAGGTTAGCCGGGAGGTGGTGTTGGGTTAATTGAACGGATTGAAGGCCGATAAATCCCCAGGGCCAGATAGTCTGCATCCCAGAGTACTCAAGGAGGTAGCCACAGAAATAGTGGATGCATTAGTGATAATTTTTCAAAATTCCTTAGATTCTGGAGTAGTTCCTGAGGATTGGAGGGTAGCTAATGTAACCCCACTTTTTAAAAAAGGAGGGAGAGAGAAAGCGGGGAATTACAGACCAGTTAGTCTAACATCGGTAGTGGGGAAACTGCTAGAGTCAGTTATTAAAGATGGGATAGCAGCGCATTTGGAAAGTGGTGAAATCATTGGACAAAGTCAGCATGGATTTACGAAAGGTAAATCATGTCTGACAAATCTGATAGAATTTTTCGAGGATGTAACTAGTAGAGTGGATAAGGGAGAACCAGTGGATGTGTTATATCTAGACTTTCAGAAGGCTTTCGACAAGGTCCCGCATAAGAGATTAGCATACAAACTTAAAGCACACGGTATTGGGGGTTCAGTATTGATGTGGATAGAGAACTGGCTAGCAGACAGGAGGCAAAGGGTAGGAGTAAACGGGTCCTTTTCAGAATGGCAGGCAGTGACTAGTGGGGTGCCGCAAGGCTCAGTGCTGGGACCCCAGCTATTTACAATATATATTAATGATTTGGACGAGGGAATTGAATGCAACATCTCCAAATTTGCAGATGATACCAAGCTGGGGGGTATAGTTAGGTGTGAGGAGGATGCTTGGAGGCTGCAGGGTGATTTGGATAGGCTGAGTGAATGGGCAGATGCATGGCAGATGCAGTACAATGTGGATAAATGTGAGGTTATCCACTTTGGTGGCAAAAACATGAGGGTAGACTATTATCTGAATGGTGGCAGATTAGGTAAGGGGGAGATGCAACGAGACCTGGGTGTCATGGTACACCAGTCATTGAAAGTAGGCATGCAGGTGCAGCAGGCAGTGAAGAAAGCAAATGGTATGTTAGCATTCATAGCGAAAGGATTTGAGTATAGGAGCAGGGAGGTTCTACTGCAGTTGTACAGGGTTTTGGTGAGGCCACACCTGGAGTACTGCGTACAGTTTTGGTCTCCAAATCTGAGGAAAGACATCCTTGCCATAGAGGGGGTACAGAGAAGATTCACCAGACTGATTCCTGGGATGTCAGGACTTTCATATGAGGAAAGATTGGATAGACTCGGTTTGTACTCGATGGAATTTAGAAGATTGAGGGGGGATCTTATAGAAACCTACAAAATTCTTAAGGGGTTGGACAAGCTAGATGCTGGAAGATTGTTCCCGATGTTGGGGGAGTCCAGAACAAGGGGTCACAGTCTAAGGATAAGGGGGAATTCCTTTAGAACCGAAATGAGGAAAACATTCTTTACACAGAGAGTGGTGAGTCTCTGGAATTCTCTGCCACAGAAGGTAGTTGAGGCCAGTTCATTGGCTATATTTAAGAGGGCGTTAGATGTGGCACTTGTGGCTAAAGGGATCAGGGGGTATGGAGAGAAGGCAGGTACGGGATACTGAGTTGGATGATCAGCCATGATCACATTGAATGGCGGCGCAGGCTCGAAGGGCCGAATGGCCTACTCCTGCACCTATTTTCTATGTAACCCGCCCCCCGCCCACACCCACCCCCCCCCCCCCCCCCCCCCACAACCCGCCCCCCGCCCACACCCACCCCCCCCCCACAACCCGCCCACACTCCCATCTATCACAACCCCCCGCCCACACAACCCTCTGGCGAAATTACAGATTTGAATTTATAATAAGGTGAAAGCCTGCTGGAGGAACTCAGGTCGAGCAGCATCTGTGGGTGGGGGATGGGACACACACATTATCGACGTTTTGGGTCCAAACCCTGCATCAGGACGGTCTCTGATGCTCAAACTGAACCGTTTTTGCCCCACAGACGCTGCTCGAGGCGCTGAGTTCCTCCAGCAGATTGTTTGTCGCCCCAGATTACAGCATCTGCAGCCTCATGTGTCTCCTCCAGGGTTAATGTCCGGTGCATTGATAGGTCTGGGAACTGTCCGGATCTGAATCTCATGTCCTCCTCAGTGGGGCGTGCCTCTGTACAGTTGCTGAACTTCTGCCGGACGATGTGAGTCGGACAAAAGCCTGAATGAGGTCATTACCGAGCAGTCACTGTTGGATCTTTCTGAGAGCAGGATGCGAGCCGTGTACAGCTGCCTTCTGTTGGGTATGTGAAGTGATATTTATCTCCGTGTAACACGCAGTCTCACCATTTTTATACAGTTAAACGTTGTATCTTTGTCTGTAAGTATTACTCATGGTCTTCTCAGCTTTACGATTTCCTTCCTTCATGTACATAGAAAAGGTTTCCTTCTCTTACCTCATAAATCATGTTGAGACCGGATAATTAGACTTGTGGCTAACACAAAGTGCTGGATGGAGCAGCATCTGTGGAGGGAATGACCGGGTCGGGACCTTTCCGATTGGGACCTTCCTTGACATTTGTAATTGACTCTCCCAACGTGTCGAGGTTGTTATTCCAAGTCTCTTTCCCTGTCACCACCACCTTATCTATATCTCTACATCTATCTTTGATTGAATCTTTATTCATCGTGGTGACTTTTCCTCTCTCCCTGCCCCATCTCAGGGTAACTCCGTTTCTGCACATCCCATTTTCCGCACTCTCTCCCGAGCGAGTGAATGTTTTCACCAGCTGCCGGAGCAGCCCTGTGCACTAAACATAGTCGCGGTTTCACTCGCACAGTGGTGGGGGTCTCCAAGAAGCCCACAGCTTGCTGGCAGTTGTAGCGGTCAGCGCACCGTCAAACTGTTCTCCCTGCAGTGTTGCAATACAGAAAGTGATCGCCGTGAACTGTGGAAGCTCATTCATGAATACAAGACAATTGTAGACTCAATAGTACGTGGGGGAAAGCTGGTAGATGATGTGGTCCTCAGGCAGTGTGTGGGTGGCACTTCTTAACAAATATGAGTTTGAAAAGATGCGCGCTCCACTCGAAGACCATTAGTGAAGGCGTGAGTGAGCCCCACATGTTCCGCTGCTGTGTCGCTGCAATGTCGCCTCTGCTTTCGCCGAAGATAGACACAAAAAGCTGGAGTTAGCGGGCCAGACAGCATCTCTGGAGAGAAGGAATGAAGGAAAGGGTCGAGACCCTTCTTCAGACTGTCAGGGGCTTGCTTTCGCCGACTCTGCATGATCATTATGGCTGTATAAAACAACGAGAGGCATCGATAGGGTAGACAGTCAGAACCCTTTTCCCAGGGTGGAAATGAAAAGCCGAGAGGTTATAGTTTTAAAGTCTGATCTCCCGGTTGCTAAACAGTTTAATTCTCCTTCCCATTCCCACACAGACCGTTATGTCCAAGGTCTCCTCCATTGTCAGAGTGAGGCTAAACGCAAATCTCATATTTCGCTTGGGCAGCTTACAGCCCTGTGGTATGAATATCCATTTCCCTCACTTCAAGTAACCATGGCATTGCCTTTATTTCTATCCTTTCCCCACCCAAGTCGCACTAGCTTTTCGTTTTTCACCCAACAAACAGCTAACAATGGCCAGCTTCCTTTATTATCGTTAGTTTTTTTGCATACATTTCATTCTTTATCTCTACATCATAGTCTATATCTCTCATTTCCCTTATCTCGACCCAAACTGAAGAAGGGTCTCGACCCGAAACGTCACCCAATCCTTCTCTCCTGAGATGCTGCCTGTCCCGCTGAGTTGCTCCAGCTTTTTGTGTAGATAGCGTGAGCGTGAGCGGGCAAAGGTGAGCGGGCAAAGGTTTATAGAGAAGCTTAAAGAAGATGTGCGGGGCAAGATGTTTAACAGTGTGTTGGGTGTCTGGAACGTTGCTGCCAGGGCTGGTGGTGGAGGTAGATACAATTGTGGTGTTTAAGAGGTTTTTAGATAGGCTCATGGTTATGCAGGGAATACAGGGATATGCATCGTGCAGACATGCTCTATGTTCTATGACCATGGGAAGCGACTTCAGCAGGTTTGATCCCAATTGACGAAAATGTCTATAGATTTAATAATTTACAGATTATTGCATTTGAATTATTACGTTGAGTTTTGAAAACCCTACCATAGCAAAGATAAGTTGAGTTTTCTCCAGGTATTCCAGTTTCATCCCACATCCCAAAGACTTGTTAATTAGCCTCTGTAAATTGCCGCGCATATGTAGGGTGGATGAGAAAATGGGATAATATAGAACTAATGTGAAAGGGTGATAGATTGATGATCCGCATGACTCAAAAGGCCACAGGGCCTGTTTCCGTACTGTATCTGTAAACTCAACTCAACTTCCAAAAGAATGTTATAGTAATGGTGAGAGTGCAGAAAAGTTTAACCAGGATGTTGTGTGAGAAAGGTCCCGACCCAAAATGTTGCCTCTCTATTTCCAGCCACGGAGAATACCTGAGTCAGTCTTTTTCCACAACGCTGTTGAATATACAACTTAAGCTTTTGATTTAAGATGAGAGGGGAGAAATTACAATGTTTAAATTGGTTTGGACAAGTGCTTGGAAAGGAAAGATGGAAGGGAATACCGGCTTGATCCGGGTAATTGGGATCAGCGTAGATTGGCATCATGGTCAGTGTGAGCGTGGGGGACGGGGGTGGCAAGAGGGTCCTGTTCTCTGCTGGTTTCCAATACTTTGCTCAACGGTTTGACTAAACTTTTCATTTTTCTATTATTACAAGAGAATCAATCTTTCAAATTCATGGATTTCCCAGTTCTCACGACATCAGCTCCCTTTTCCACGCTGTATCTCTAAACTAAACATTCTTCCCATATCTGTATCATGCTTACCAGATTCTCTCTGCCTAAGTGATGATGTGCTGATAATAGCCCTACTCCAACTAATCTCGGCTCTGTGGCTTACACTCGGTGCGGAGACCATGCCCAGCCAGTGTGCCTTCCAAAAATTCAATAGGAAATGATTCTCTGGGAGAGACCTGCAGTGTGATTTTACAAGGGTCCCTTTGTCAGAAGTTCCAATGTAAAATGTTAACGGCGTCTGAATCCAGAAGGCCAGAGTTCCATAAAGTTTTGTCATGATGTCCACTTAACGTACTCGGAACTGACCGGCCCTTCTGTGGGTCTTGCTCATTGACTTTAGTATCCCCACAGGTCATTACGGACATGGTTACTAAATCTGTCAAATAGCAACTCAGTGGGTCAGGCAGCATCTGTGGAGGGATTGGACAGATTACATTTTAGGTCGTGACCTTTCAGACTGATGGAGTAGTGGGGAAAAAGTTGGGAAAGATGGATGGGCGTGGGGCCTGGCAAGTGATGTGGATATATGTGGGGGTGGGGTGATTGGCAGATGAATGCAGTAAATGATGGATATGAAAAGGAGACAAAAAGCCTGTCAGATAAGAAGGGGACAGGAGTGAATTGTGAGGGGGGGAGGAGACGGGCAGGGGAAAGGTGGAATGAAATGGCAATGGGATAGTCAGGGATGCGAGACGAGTCTTCAAAGGAGGGGTAAAGAGCAGAGTCAATGTCAAGAGTGTTTTTATTGTCATATCTCCCGGGCGGGACAATGAAATTCTTACTTACTGCAGCACAACAGACTATGTGAATATGTAAACATATATATAACGGGGAAAATAGAAAAAGTTCCATAAATAACATACACAGTGCAAATAATAATAAAGTATTTTGCAGCGGTAGGGTGAGAGATAATGGGGGAAATGGGTACGCAACAGTGCCGGCAGGGAGCACAGGACAGAGAGAGATGGTAAGGAGATATCACTTGGAATTGGAGAATTCCATGAAGATGCCGATGAGTTGTAAGCTACCCATGTGGTATATGCTCCTTGTCGAGTGGACTCATCTGCCAAGTTCACAGCACAAAAGCTGAGAACTGTTGACGGATAATGCGATATGATATCTTTATTTACCCCGGGGGGGGGGGGGGGATTAGTCTGCCAACAGTTCTGAAACACAAGAAGATACATGAAACATGAAATTAAAGTGAGGAGTGGAAAGTGCAGGATTGAGGATGTGCAAATAATGGGGTGGCCAGCCAGCCTTCCTGATGAGCTTGATAATTCTGTTTCCATCCAAAGCCTTTGCGCTGCTACCCCAAGCACACGACAGCGTAGAAGATGGCATTGGCCACCACAGATTGGTAGAACATCTGCAACATCTTACTGCAGATGTTGAAGGAGTGGAGCCTCCTGAGAAAGTACAGATGGGTCTGACCCTTTTTATACAGTGCCTCAGTGTTCCTGGACCAATACAGTTTACTGTCCAGTAACACTCCAAGGTACTTGTACTCCTAGATGAAATGCACATCTACACCCATGATGGAGTGGGGACAGTGGTGTTCCTCTCCTCCTAAAGTCCACAACTAACTCCTTAGTCTTGTCGGTGTTGAGCTGCAGGTGATGCCGCCCACACCACCCAACAAAGTCGTTGACTACACCTCTGTCCTCAGCTTCCCTTCCCTCACTGATGTAGCCCACAATTGCAGAGACATCTGAAAAGTTCAGCAGGTGGCACAAGTCCGAGGTGTATCTGAAGTCTGAGGTGTAGATGGTGAACAGGAAGGGACAGAGGACCTATCCAGGTGAGCATAGGAACGATGGACCAGGTGGATGATGGCGTCCTCCACCACCACCTTTGTTTGTTAAGTGAACTGCAGGGGGTTAAGGTGGGGTTTAACCTGGGGTCGCAGGTGACTGAGGTCCAGCCTCTCCAGGGACTTCATGATGTGTGAGGTCAGCGCCACTGGTCTGTAGTCATTGGAGGAACAGGGACACGTCCTCTTTTATACACAGTCCGGGCAGTATGTCTTCCACATCACAGGGACCTTCTCCAGGCTCAGGCTCAGACTCAGGTTGACGATATGCTGGAGATGTGAGACCATCTCCAGTTTTCTTGATGAAACCCATGTTGGTGGCTGTGGTGCAATGAATGGTCAGTTGAGTGAGGTGGCTGCTGGCATTGGCCAGGCTGAGCCCAGTGGCCAGGACCCAGGGATGTTTGTGAGGAATCAGGGGCAGTGGGGTAAAGAGTAAAATGTTGCTGCAACGGGATTCCCTCCATAACCGACAGAGACTGATGTCAGTCTGATTTTGGATGCAGACTCTGACTTAATCTCCATGACATTCAAATATCACAGTGCAAGTTACTCCATCTCCACCACGGCCCTTCAGAGATCCAGAGGCTGGCCAAGCTCGATCAGCTGACTGCCCCAGCGACTCAATGCCAAATGTACAAAAACCTTTAATTTAGTCCCACGACTCCAGTTTGAAAATCACCATTGCAGGAAGCTGCTTGCTGCCAATCACTGGCCGGTCCAAATATTATCCCTGAGGGCAACCTTGCGTATACAGTGACCTGCCGGTCACCTCTTCCTCTCCCTCACCCCTCCTCGCAATAGTGACCCCCCTCACCTCCCTTGTCTCCCACTGAACACCCACCCCTCTCCATATCCTCCTCTCAACACCAACCTCCTCGTCTTTCCCCTCTTCCTCCTCCAACACCAATCCCCTCCTCTCCCCATACCCCTCTCAACACCAGCCTTCTCTGTCCTCTCCTGCTCCTCCCCCTCTCTCAACAAACCCATTCTGTCCTCCCCCTTACCCCCTCCTCTCAACACCAACCTTCTCCACTTTCCCACTCTCCCTCCCCTTAACCCCATCCTTTCCCTCCCTCCCTCCCTTCCCGGGGCCCCAGAGGTCACAGCTCCAGTTCCCCTATTTACACCCTTCCCCCTCTCCGCTTCTGCTTCAGCTTGTGTGAATCTGCTTTCCTTCAGCTACTTTCCACAGCTTGTTTGCTCTCACTTCTGTTAACCCTTTCCCACCCACCTTGACCTTTCTTGCTTTCTCCACACTACTACACACTGTCTGAAGAAGGGACCCAGCCCGAAATGTTGTCTGTCCATTCTCATCAAAGTTGCTTCCTGACCCACTGAATTCCTCTAGCATTATATGTTTTGTATAAACTAATTGCTTCTGCTTAAAAGTGTTTAATTGTCAAATGGAACGGATGTGAACCGGAACAATGAAATTCTTACTTGCTGCAGCTTTACAGACACATTAGCTGTGGCATCAACAATGTACAATGACTTATCAGTTATTCTCAATATTTATAACCACGGTGGCACAGTGGTGCAGCGGTAGAGTTGCTGCCATACAGCGCCGGTGACCCGGGTTCGATCCTGACTATGGGTGCTGTCTGTACAGACGTTGTTCATTCTCCCCTTGACCATTCCACGCCACCCATTCCTTCCCTCCAGAGATGCTGCCTGTTTTGTGCGTGGGAATCACCCTGGTGTGGAGGTTGGGGTCCGATGGCGGTGCATCACGGTCAGTGACTGTGGGGCGCTCCTGCGGGTGGAGATGGAGGTGGGAGAGGGGGGAGAGAGGGGGGGGGACAAGGGGGAGAGAGAAAAGTGGGGGAGAGAGGGGGGCAGAGGAGAGGAAGAGAGAGGAGGAGAGAGAGAGAGAGGAGGACAGAGAAGAGGGGGAAGAGAGAGAAGGGGGGGAGAGAGAGAGAGAGGGGGGAGAGAGAAGGGTGAGACAGGAGCGTGGGGGTCATTTTCCCACACAAGCCATAGGTGACTGGGCAATCTGAACCCAAGCACCAAGTTGAAAGCGGCCGAAGGTGTGCATCCCTCGGGGCTGCGGGTCGGGTGGAGCGGAGGTTTGGGACAATGTTCATGCCTTCACAGTGATGTGATGGACACGGGGGTTTGGACCAATCACTGACAAGTCCCGCTGCCCGGCAACGTCATGTCCATTGGACTTTTCTGTTGAGCGGCAGTCGGTCCTTTGGCCTGTAAGTGACGCCACCTTTCGGGTAGGTGGCAAGAGCGGCCATTCGGTAAGTTTGCTTTTAGGCGACGCAGCTTTTAAGTTCGTTGGCTTTTAGGCGTCCCGCCCTTTCGGTTAGTTTGCATTTAGGCGTCCCATCTATTCAGTTATAGGAAGGATGTCAACAAAATAGAGAGAGTACAGAGGAGATTTACTAGAATGTTGCATGGGTTCCAGCAACTAAGTTACAGAGAAAGGTTGAACAAGTTAGGTCTTTATTATTTGGAGCGCAGAAGTTTCAGGGGGGACTTGATTGAGGTCTTTAAAATGATGAAAGTGATAGAGTTGACGTGGATAAGCTTTTCCCATTGAGGGTAGGGAAGATTCAAACAAGAGGACATGACATGAGAATTAAGGGACAGAAGTTTAGGGGTAACATGAGGGGAACTTCTTTACTCAGAGAGTGGTGGCTGTGTGGAATGATCTTCCTGCAGAAGTGGTGGAGGCAGGATCAATTTTAATATCTAAAAGTAAAGTGGATAGGTATATGGACGGGAAGGGAATGGAGGGGTATGGTCTGAGTGCAGGTAGATGGGACTAGGGGAAAATAAATGGTCGGCACGGACTGGAAGGGCCGAGAAGGCCTGTTTCCGTGCTGTAATTGTTATATGGTTATTATATGGTTAGTAGGCGTTTCGTCTTCGGACTCTTTCGGTTTATTGGCGTTTTGACCTCGTTTCCATTCGGTTCTTTGGCTTCGACTTCTTTGCTTTGGCTTCTCGTCTGTCGGCGCCACATCCGCACACGGACACCCACAGTTATATAGACTACACTTCCTTCCACCCTGCCATCTGCTACTCTCAATTTCTCCATGTCCACCGCATCTGCTCCAAAGATGAGCCTTGCCATTCTAACACATCCAAGATGTCTTCATTCTTTTGTAAACGTGGTTTCCCACCTGCTGTCATGGATGAATCCCACGCGTGCGTCTCCTCTGTGTCCTGTAGTTCTGCTCTCGCTCTCCCCCTCAGAGGTGGAATGAGGATAGCGTTCCCTTGGTCCTTGCCTTTCATCCCACCCGCCTACCAACATATCATTCTCCTACATTTCCATCAATTCCAGCATGATCTCACCACCAGTCACATCTTCCCATCCCCACCTCGTTTCGCCTTCCAGAAAGACCACTCCCTCTACAACTTCATGGTTCACTCATCCCCTCCAGTCCAAACCATCTGCAGGAGATGCAACACCTGTCCCTATGACTCTTCCCTCACCTCCAACCCAGGACCCCAGCTGACCTTCCAGGTGAGACAGGTTTACTTGTACTTCCTCTGCTCCCGATGTGACCTCCCACATATTGGCGATACCACCCGTAGACTCAGTGATTGTTTCATCAAACAAGTGCTCGCTCTGCCAAGGCTGCTGGATCTCCCAGTTGCTAACCACTTTAACTCCTCTTCCCATTCCCATATCGACATTTCTACTCTCGACCTCGTGCTTTTGGATCAGGAGGATTACAGATCCTCTCCATTTCCCTAGGTGTATGCAACCTCCAGAACTTTCGCCAATCTAGAAGCCACAAACCTGTCAGACACTGACCAAGTCCAACAATGTAGGGTTGATATTCCTCAACTTGACATTCGATGGTATCACTATTACTGTCTTCTCTGCACCTTTTCCAGGCAAATGGCATCTTTCTCAATAACAGGGTGACCAAAATGAAACATAGTACTACAATATGTCCAGGGTCTCCTCTATTACAAGAGTGAGGCCACATGCATACAGGAGGAAGAGCACTGTATATTTGTCACTGCTAAGTTACTCCATCAATTTGTGTCTTTTTTTGAGATTAATGTTTCACGAGATAGAGTTGCCAGAGGAAGTTACAGAAACAATGACTCTTCCTAATAGATATTTGGACAGCGTTTTGGCTATGGTGGGTTTAAGGTTAAAGTGGGGCATCTGGTAAAGTTGCTTCCTCGCAGCACCTCGCAGACAGTCCGTGTGCGTTTCCTGCTGGCGCTTTGCTGTCCACCCACATCCCAAAGATGTGTAGATTTGTAGGTTAATTGTTTTAAATTGTCCCTAATATGTAGCGAGTGCATGAGAAACTGGTAAAACATAGAACATGTGTGAGCGGGTGATTGATGAGTCATGGGTTCGGTTGTCCAAAGGGCCTGTTTCCATGCTGTATCACTAAACTAAATGTGTTTGGCTCAAGTGCAGGCAAATGAGAATAACCTGGTCTGCAAACTTGCTCGGATGCACATGATGGGCCAAAGGGCTTGTTTCCATGCACAATAGGTAATCACGTCATATGCCACAGAAACAGGCCCTTCGGCCCAACATGCCCATGTCGATCAAGATGCCCCAACTACACTAGTCCCACCTCCCTGTATTTGGTCCGTATCCCTCTAAACTCTTCCTATCCATGTGGCTGTCCAAATATTTTTTCAATGTTGTTTTATTAACTGTTTCAACAACCTCTTTTGACTGGTCATTCCATACACACCATTCTCAGTGTGCAAACGTTTGCCCCTCAGGTTGCTATGAAATCTTTCCCCTCTCACTTTAAACCTGTGCCTATGAAGCTATGAAACAATGAAGAACTCTAATTCTTCATTCGCCTACTCTGGGTAAAAGTATACATTCACCCTATCTATTCCCTTCATGACTTTATACACCTCTACAAGATCATCCCACAGGTCAAGGAATAAAGTCCTAGCCTGCCCAACCTCTCCCTATCGCTAACGTCCTTGAATCCTGGCAACATCCTTGTAAATCTTCCTTGCACTGTTTCCAGCTTAACACCTTTCTATAACAGGGTGACCAAAACTGAACAGATTAATCCAATTGCAGCCTCACGAACATCTTGTATAACTAATATAACATCCTAACTTGCAGGGTTTTTGACCCTGTATGCGTTATTCAAGACTAACCATATCCTAAGGTTCTTCCAACTAATTAAGTCAATTTAGTAGAGCAGGAATCCCAGCAGCCAGGTTGTCCATAGCAGGCTTCACTGCAGGAGTGGGCAGACCATCTGTCTGAGCAGACTTGGTTGAAGATGATTATTGACCAGAAGGTAGACACAAAATGCTGGAGTAACTGAAGTGACGTTGCACGTCGAGACCCTTCTTCAGCCTGACATCGGTCTGAAGAAGGGTCTCGATGCGAAACATCATCGATTCCTTCTCTCCAGAGATGCTGCCTGTCCCACTGAGTTACTCCAGCATTTTGTATCACCCATCGCATTTTGAACCAGCATCTGCAGTTCTTTCTTACACACATTATTGACCAGAACTTCATCCTGTGAGAATCCAGCATCTTTTTTGAAACCTGATTTAGGCCTTTGGCCTAAGAGCAGGGTGGCATCCCTGGCACTGTATTACTGCACTGCCGTAATGTGCTGGCATCATTTATGTTTATATCTCTGGATAAAACCTTGAATCCATAAATTTCTACAGCAGCAGTGGTAATAGACAATAGGTGCAGGAGTAGGCCATTTGGCCCTTCGAGCCAGCACTGCCATTCAATGTGATCATGGCTGATCAACCCCAATCAGTACCCCATTCCTGCCTTCTCCTCATACCCCCTGACTCCACTGTTTTTAAGAGCCCTATCTAGCTCTCTCTTGAAAGCATCCAGAGAAGCCGCCTCCACCTCCCTCTGAGGCAGAGAATTTCACAGACTCACCACTCTCTGTGAGAAAAAGTGTTTCCTCGTCTCCGTTCTAAATGACTTGCTCCTTATTCTTAAACTGTGATATATTGCGATGGTGGTAATATTGCCACCTAGCTAACATCAGAGTTGACTGGACAGAGGTGCAAGAGGGTGGCAGGAAATGCAGGTACCATGGACTTTACTAACATTACCAAATCATGGGTAGTTCCCTCAGCATGTATGGGTGATATGACATGGGCTGGGTACAAAATAGAATTTCCTTTACTCTGTCCCATAAATATTGCTCCATCAAGCAATCTCCATGCAAAGACAACACTGGTAGTAAATATGATTTTGATTTAAAAATCTTGATTAGTACAGGGATCAGAGGTTATGGGGAGAAGGCAGGAATTAGGGGGGAGAGAGCGATCATCCATGATTGAATGGCTGAGTAGGCTTGATGGGCCGAATGGCCTAATTCTACCCCTATTCCTTATGATTAAGAATAATTGGTACAAATAAAGACATATTTATTGCAGGAAACAATATTTATAGGGACTGGATTAAAGATGACTGAGAACTTAATATGTGAACCGATCAGACATCTGCCAAAATTGTATTCACATCCTATCAGTCTGAACTTGTTCTGAACCTTAACCTCCTTTTAAAAATAAATTAAACATAAACAGGATCTAATTACCCAAAAGAACCAACATGATCTTCTCAACGTCGGGAGATAAGGCTTTTGTTCTGCACTACACGGAAATTATTTTTGAAATCTCCTGCATCAAACCCTGTCGACCTATAACCTGGTCCTGCTCACATTCAATTCTGATCTCCATCTGATCCCTTTGCTTGATAGCGTTACAGGGATATTTTTGGAAATTAAAGGCCAACCACAACCATAACCTAAACACAAATTCTCAGAGAACATACGCAACTGTGTCGTCAAACCCCCATTCAACTTCAGGCAAATTACCAATCTCAGCTCTGGTGCCACAAATTCCTAACTGACCCTCAATCACAGGTAACAGCTTCCCCCTCTTCATTCCATCAACTGTGCTTATGAAGACATTTTTTGAATCTCCCCTCAACAAGCTTTGCAATACAACTTCTGTATCCACAAAACAATTCCCCATCCTTTGTACCCAGTCTCTCCACACTCACCTAGACCTTGAATTCCTCTGTAAAAGCAATAGAAGTCTGACATACGCGACCATCTGTATAAAGAGAAACCTCCTCATACAGCTCCGACCTGAGTCTGCTTTAAAGAGCCTTACTGAAACATTCAGTTACTGTTGGGATTGTGAATCAGAGCAGAAGACATCTCATTATTTTTAATCATCACCAAGTGATCTGCAAGAGGAGGTAGTTGTGGCAGATACAATAACAGGAACACTTGGACAGGAATATGGATAGGAAAGGTTTAAAGGGATATCGGTCAAAGATGGGTGAATGGGACTAGCTTGAATGAAGCATCGTGGTCGACATGGATGAATTGAGCTGAAGTGCTCGTTTCTCTGCTCTATGACTCTATGACTGGTTGCACCAAACAACTGCATTGGTGCCGGGCTATTGGAGAGGCAGCTTTATGTCGCCCACTTCAGTGTGAACCAAGTCTAGGCAGATGAAGGAAAGCACACAACATTCTCTTCCAAAGCAAAGCTGGATTATTGACAGGGAGGAAGCATCATTGTTCTTCATCACAGTCTATTCATCCCCAATGTAATGTTTAGCAGTTATTTACATCTCAAGAACCTAAATTATATTTTTGATGGTTTAAACGTTCCTCAAATCCAATCAGCATGAGGAGCTTTGAGAATGGGTGAGGAAGTCGGATTTAAGAACTTCACTCTGGAATTCAAACCCCGGATTCTGGTTTGGACCAAGACTGTGATGAGATCTGGAGTAAGTGATTGTTGATTGAAAGACACAGCATGGAAACAGGCCCTTTGGCCACCGAGTCCACACTGATCATCTGTTCACACTGGTTCTATGTTATTCCACTTTCACATTCACTCCCTACACATTAAGGGTTAATTTACTGAGGCCAATTAACCGACAAACCTGCATGTCATTGGGATAATGAAGGAAACCTACGCAGTAATATGAAGAACATGCAAACTCCACACAGGCGGTGCCTGACGTCATTGTGACACAGCAACTCTACCAAACGCATCATTTTGCTGCCCTCGGGTAAAGACTTCACAAAACCCAAACTGGAAGCTTGGATTTCTTCCCGCATCCCAAAGATGTGTGGATTTGTAAGTTAATGGCCCTGAGTGATTGGTGAATGATAGAATCTGGGGGGAGTTGGTGAGAATATGGGGAGAATTAAAATAAAAGGGATTAATATTGGATTAGTGTTTGATGGTTAGTGAACTCGTGTTATTTTGTCTGGCACAGAACCACACGTATCTGCAATGCTCCCAGTGAGGTGTCATTGCTAAGGTACTGGTTACATGGCAGCAAGTTTGTCCAAGAGACGTGGTGGAAGCTCTCAATACACGAGGAAGCTTCACCATCTGAGCCTCCAGCTGATGGAGTATACTGCCACCTGGTGGGTAGAGTTTAGATTATTATCACATGTGCAGATACATGATGAAGGAAATAACGTTTTGTGCATGATGAAGTCTGATTAATGATAAACAGAGGGTCTTCAATGAGACAAATAGTATCTCAGAACCGCTCACCAGTTCTAACCATTTTAGTTTCTTGATAACAGCTGGGAAGAAAAAGTTCCAGACACAAAAAACTGCAGATGCTGCAACCTTCAACAAAACACTGTTTTAGAGGAACTCAACAGGCCATTGCAGCGTCTGTGGGGATTTTTCTATTTATAGTCACTCAGCACAGAAACAGGCCCTTCAGCTCAACTCATCCATGTCGACCAAGGTGCCCCATGTAAGCTAGTCCTATTTGCCCACGTTTGGCTCGTATTCCTCTAAACCTTTCCTATCCATGTATGTACGTATCCTCTTTCTATTCTGCTACTTAAATGCACATGCAATAAAAGCCAACAGACATTAGCCTTCTTAACTGTTCACCCACTACACCCAAATGCCAGCTCAGTGACATATGCAAGAAGCTTAGTTTGAGTTTAGTTTATTGTCAGGTGTACCAAGGCACAGATACAGGATAAAGGGAATAAAGATTAGTACATGACAGTCCAGTAAAGGCCGATTAATGATAATCTGACGATCTCCAATGAAGGTAGATGTCTGCTCAGTTGGTGTCCAGTTGGTGCTAGGATGGTTCAGTTGCCTGATAACAGCATGGAATAAACTGACTGAATCTGGAGGTATGTGTTTTCAAACTTATGTACCTTTTACCTGATGGGAGAGGGGAGAAGAAGGAGTGTCTAGGGTGAGACTTGTCCTTGATTATGCTGGTGGCCTTGCAGAGGCAGCGTGGGAGTGTAGATGGAGACAATGGAAGGGAGGTTGGTTTGTGTGATGGTCTGGACTATGTCCACAATTCCCTGTAATTTCTTGCAGTCTTAGATGGAGCTGTTCACAAACCGTGCTGTGATGCATCCTGATCAAATGCTTTTTATAGCGCATCTGTAAAAGTTGGTGAGAGTTGTCAGGGACATGCTGAACTTCCTAAGCCTCCTAAGGAAGCAGAGGTGTTGGAGTGCTTTCTTGGCCATTGCTTTCCTGTGGCAACTCCAAGACAGATTGCTGATTTACTCTTAGGAACTTGAAGCGTTATGAAGTGAAATTGAGGACTGTTTATTTGAGATGCCACACCACCAGGGCTACAGAACAGGGCGGGTATCTAGCCCAATGTCTGTTGTTCAACTACCAACAGATTATAAGGCGGATATTCAATGGTTCAATTGTTATTTTATTGTTCACGTACAAATACCGCAGCCGACCTTGAGGACATGATAGGCCAAACCTCCGTTCCCTCTCCTCTCCTACCAGCCTTGCTCCTCGCCCGTCACGCCCATCGTCATCACCGGTTCCATCCTCTCTGTCTCTGTTCCATGGGGGATGAGCAGGGTACAGCTCAGCAGGCTCCCCCTTCCAGGCCACAGTTCGCCAGGCCACCAAGCAAGGGCAGGCTCGATGGCTTCCTCCTGCGGGCTGTGGTCTGCCGGGTCTTGTGCTCAGCTGAGGAAAGGCTGAGGCCATTTGGGGGCAAGATGGCCACGCCGTTGTTTTTGGCTGCCCGTCATCTCCCGCCTGAACAAATACCCTTTCTAGGTCATCTCTACCGTTTGTCCGGCCTGCAGTCAAAGCTGGCGTACAAACGGCAGGCATTAATATTAATCATGCCTCGGTCGTTGAGGTCTTCACCCGAGGCCCCGGACCGACCACCGGATGAAGCCCCGCACCGAGCCCCAGACGAGGCCCCGCATCGAGCCCCGCACTGAGCCCCGGGCGAGGCCCCGCACCGAGCCCCGGATGAGGCCCCGCACTGAGCCCCAGAAGAGGCCCCGCACTGAGCCCCGGACGAAGCCCCGCACTGAGCCCCGAACGAAGCCCCGCACCGAGCCCCGGACGAGGCCCCGCACTGAGCCCCGCACTGAGCCCCGGACGAGGCCCCGGACGAAGCCCCGCACTGAGCCCCGCACCGAGCCCCGCACTGAGCCCCGGACGAGGCCCCGCACTGAGCCCCGCACTGAGCCCCGGACGAGGCCCCGCACTGAGCCCCGCACTGAGCCCCGCACTGAGCCCCGGACGAGGCCCCGGACGAAGCCCCGCACTGAGCCCCGCACCGAGCCCCGCACTGAGCCCCGGACGAGGCCCCGCACTGAGCCCCGCACTGAGCCCCGCACTGAGCCCCGGACGAGGCCCCGGACGAAGCCCCGCACTGAGCCCCGCACCGAGCCCCGCACTGAGCCCCGGACGAGGCCCTGCACTGAGCCCCGGACGAGGCCCCGCACCGAGCCCCGGACGAGGCCCCGCACCGAGCCCCGGGCGAGGCCATGCACCGAGCCCCGGACGAAGCCCCGCACCGAGCCCCGGACGAAGCCCCGGACGAAGCCCCGGACGAGGCCCCGGATGAAGCCCCGCACTGAGCCCCGCACCGAGCCCCGGACGAGGCCCCGGACAAAGCCCCGCACTGAGCCCCGCACTGAGCCCCGGACGAAGCCCCGCACTGAGCACCACACCGAGCCCCGCACTGCGCCCCGGACGAGGCCCCGCACTGAGCCCCGGACGAGGCCCCGGACGAAGCCCCGCACTGAGCCCCGCACCGAGCCCCGCACTCAGCCCCGCACTGAGCCCCGCACCGAGCCCCGGACGAGGCCCCGGACGAAGCCCCGCACTGAGCCCTGCACTGAGCCCCGGACGAGGCCCCGGACGAAGCCCCGCACTGAGCCCCGGACGAGGCCCCGGACGAAGCCCCGCACCGAGCCCCGCACCGAGCCCCGCACCGAGCCCCGCACCGAGCCCCGGACGAGGCCCCGCACTGAGCCCCGCACTGAGCCCCGCACTGAGCCCCGCACTGAGCCCCGGACGAGGCCCCGGACGAAGCCCCGCACCGAGCCCCGCACCGAGCCCCGCATTGAGCCCCGGACGAGGCCCCGCACTGAGCCCCGCACTGAGCCCCGCACCGAGCCCCGCACTCAGCCCCGCACTGAGCCCCGGACGAGGCTCCGCACTGAGCCCCGGACGAGGCCCCGGACGAGGCCCTGGACGAGGCCCCGCACCGAGCCCCGGACGAGGCCCCGGACGAGGCCCCGCACTGAGCCCCGGACGAGGCCCCGCGCTGAGCCCCGGACGAGGCCCCGGATGATGCCCCGGACGAGGCCCCGGATGATGCCCAGGATGAGGCCCCGCACGAGGCCCCAGACGAGGCCCCGCACTGAGCCCCGGACAAGGCCCTGCACCGAGCCCCGGACGAGGCCCTGCACCGAGCCCCGGACGAGGCCCCGCACTGAGCCCCGGACGAGGCCCCGCACTGAGCCCCGGACGAGGCCCCGCACTGAGCCCCGGACGAGGCCCCGCACTGAGCCCCGGACGAGGCCCTGCACTGAGCCCCGGACGAGGCCCCGCACTGAGCCCCGGACGAGGCCCCGCACTGAGCCCCGGACGAGGCCCCGCGCTGAGCCCCGGACGAGGCCCCGCGCCGAGCCCCGGACGAGGCCCCGCGCTGAGCCCCGGACGAGGCCCCGCACTGAGTCCCGGACGAGGCCCCGCGCTGAGCCCCGGACGAGGCCCCGGATGATGCCCCGGACGAGGCCCCGGATGATGCCCAGGATGAGGCCCCGCACGAGGCCCCAGACGAGGCCCCGCACTGAGCCCCGGACGAGGTCCCGCACCGAGCCCCGGACGAGGCCCCGCACTGAGCCCCGGACGAGGCCCTGCACTGAGCCCCGGACGAGGCCCCGGACGAGGCCCCGCACTGAGCCCCGGACGAGGCCCCGCACTGAGCCCCGCATCGAGGCCCCGCACTGAGCCCCGGACGAGGCCCCGCACTGAGCCCCGGACGAGGCCCCGCACTGAGCCCCGGACGAGGCCCCGCACTGAGCCCCGGACGAGGCCCCGCACGGAGCCCCGGACGAGGCCCCGCACCGCGCCCCGGGCGAGGCCCCGCACCGAGCCCCGGGCGAGGCCCCGCACCGAGCCCCGGGCGAGGCCCCGCACCGAGCCCAGGACGAAGCCCCGGACGAAGCCCCGGACGAGGCCCCGGATGAAGCCCCACACTGAGCCCCGCACCGAGCCCCGGACGAGGCCCCGGACGAAGCCCCGCACTGAGCCCCGCACTGAGCCCCGGACGAAGCCCCGCACTGAGCCCCGCACCGAGCCCCGCACTCAGCCCCGCACTGAGCCCCGGACGAGGCCCCGGACGAGGCCCCGCACTGAGCCCCGGACGAGGCCCCGCACTGAGCCCCGCATCGAGGCCCGGACGAGGCCCCGCACTGAGCCCCGGACGATGCCCCGCACTGTGCCCCGGATGAGGCCCCGCACTAAGCCCCGCATCGAGGCCCGGACGAGGCCCCGCACTGAGCCCCGCATCGAGGCCCGGACGAGGCCCCGCACTGAGCCCCGGACGAGGCCCCGCACCGAGCCCCGGACGAGGCCCCGCACTGAGCCCCGGACGAGGCCCCGCACTGAGCCCCGGACGAGGCCCCGGACGAGGCCCCGCACTGAGCCCCGGACGAGGTCCCGCACCGAGCCCCGGACGAGGCCCCGCACTGAGCCCCGGACGAGGCCCTGCACTGAGCCCCGGACGAGGCCCCGGACGAGGCCCCGCACTGAGCCCCGGACGAGGCCCCGCACTGAGCCCCGCATCGAGGCCCCGCACTGAGCCCCGGACGAGGCCCCGCACTGAGCCCCGGACGAGGCCCCGCACTGAGCCCCGGACGAGGCCCCGCACTGAGCCCCGGACGAGGCCCCGCACGGAGCCCCGGACGAGGCCCCGCACCGCGCCCCGGGCGAGGCCCCGCACCGAGCCCCGGGCGAGGCCCCGCACCGAGCCCCGGGCGAGGCCCCGCACCGAGCCCCGGACGAGGCCCCGCACCGAGCCCAGGACGAAGCCCCGGACGAAGCCCCGGACGAGGCCCCGGATGAAGCCCCACACTGAGCCCCGCACCGAGCCCCGGACGAGGCCCCGGACGAAGCCCCGCACTGAGCCCCGCACTGAGCCCCGGACGAAGCCCCGCACTGAGCCCCGCACCGAGCCCCGCACTCAGCCCCGCACTGAGCCCCGGACGAGGCCCCGGACGAGGCCCCGCACTGAGCCCCGGACGAGGCCCCGCACTGAGCCCCGCATCGAGGCCCGGACGAGGCCCCGCACTGAGCCCCGGACGATGCCCCGCACTGTGCCCCGGATGAGGCCCCGCACTAAGCCCCGCATCGAGGCCCGGACGAGGCCCCGCACTGAGCCCCGCATCGAGGCCCGGACGAGGCCCCGCACTGAGCCCCGGACGAGGCCCCGCACCGAGCCCCGGACGAGGCCCCGCACTGAGCCCCGGACGAGGCCCCGCACCGAGCCCCGGACGAGGCCCCGCACTGAGCCCCGGACGAGGCCCTGCACTGAGCCCCGGACGAGGCCCCGGACGAGGCCCCGCACTGAGCCCCGGACGAGGCCCCGCACTGTGCCCCGGATGAGGCCCCGCACTAAGCCCCGCATCGAGGCCGGACGAGGCCCCGCACTGAGCCCCGCACTGAGCCCCGGACGAGGCCCCGCACTGAGCCCCGGACGAGGCCCCGGACGAGGCCCCGGACGAGGCCCCGCACTGAGCCCCGGACGAGGCCCCGCACCTAGCCCTGGACGAGGCCCCGGACCGAGCTGAGCCTCTGTCGTCGAGATCTTCATCCGTGGCCCCGGACAAGACCCCGGACTGAACCCCCGACAGACCCCTGGAAAAGGGATCACTTCCAATGGATGTATGGGATCGGCCTTGCAGTGGCCGCCACACATGCCGAGCCAGGAGGCGGATTAAACGCGCGGGTGCCCTGGTAAGGCTGAAGAACCTCGCCCGTGCCCGTTTGACATCTGCTTACCTCGCTCATTGCTGTGAGGATGGACCTGGTCGGCCCTACCGCTCCATCTATCGGCGCTCCCTTGAGCCCAGGTATGTTTTTCTCCGGTCGACCCTCCCGGTCCCAGGTCTGTCGGCCCGCGGGCTCCCAGCCAGGCCCTGTGTGAAGCACAGCGGCGTGGTCTCCCTGAACCTCTGCCCGCTGGCGTGGGAGCCGCTACTCACCTGCAGTCCCTGCAAAAGTGGCCTGATCAATGCGAGATCAGTGCTGAATAAAACCTTCGTCCTCAATGACTTCTGACCCGCACGTGGATTGGACTTCCTACTGATCACAGAAACCTGGCTTAATCCTGGTGAGCTTGCTCCACTCGTGGAACTCTGCCCTGATATCTATAACCTTTTCAGCTCGCCGAGGCTCTCAGGCTGCGGTGGGGGCCTAGCCGCTGTGTTTATGAAGAATTCCAACTGCCGCCTTCTGAACGCTGATCACGTCTCCAGTTTTGAACATCAACTTATCATAGTTGGTCTATTCTGTCCGCTTTTAATTGTTCTGGTGTATCGTCCCCCCAAAAGCAAATAAGGACTTTATCTCACAATTTGGTGATCATATCGCTAGCTTGTTGCCCAAATTTGACCGGGTCCTGATTCTTGGTGACTTTAACATTCATGTCTGCTGTCCCACGAAGCGAGTGAATTTATGAACCTGGTTGAGTCCTTCAATCTGTCTCTACTCACCACTGGACCCACGCATAAGTTTGGCCATACACTAGACCTAGTGCTTTCGTCTGGTCTCCCTACTTGTAGCACAGATACTATTGATGCCTGTCTGTCTGATCATAGTGCTATTTTACTTCGGAGTCACGTGAGTGATTCCGTGACGAACCCCGCCAGTGCGCATGCGCGTCAGTACGTCAGCCACATTGGCGCAAGCACCAGACTGGCAGGGCAACGCTCCTGCCGGCGGTAAGTTAAACCTAGAAGATAAGTTCTTTAGTTAAAAGACATTAGTTTTGTCTTTTTGCACTATTATTGTTTGTTCCTTTGATTGTGTGTATATACAAATATATATATATACAGTATATATACTGATTGTCTTTTTTTTATCCTTGTTCGATGCATACCGTGGCCCTATCCCCGAACTCTACCTCCGCTACATCGACGACTGCATTGGTGCTACCTCATGTACCCATACAGAACCATCCATCCAACACTCAAATTCACCTGGACCATTTCCAACATCTCCCAACCATTTCTAGACCTCACTATCTCCATCGCAGGTGACAGACTACTGACCAACATCTACTATAAACCCACTGACTCCCATGGCTATCTGGACTGCACTTCTTCCCACCCTGCTTCCTGTAAGGACTCTATCCCCTACTCCCAATTCCTCTGCCTGCGCTGCATCTGCTCCCAGGATGAGGTGTTCCAAACAAGGGCATTGGAGATGTCCTCATTCTTTAGGGGTTGGGGGATCCCCTTTTCGACTATAAATGAGGCTCTCACCAGGGTCTCTTCTATACCCTGTAACTCTGCACTCACTCCCCATTCCCCCCCCCACTCATACCAAGGGCAGAGTCCCCCTTCTCCTCACCTTCCACCCGACCAGCCGTCACATACAACAGATAATCCTCTGACATTTTCGCCACCTCCAACGGGATCCCACCACTGGCCACATCTTCCCATCTCCGCCACTTTCGGCCTTCCACAGAGACCGCTCCCTCCATAACTCCCTGCTCACTTTGTCCTTTCCCACCCAAACCACCCCCTCCCCTGGTACTTTTCCTTGCAAATGCAACCGCAACAATTGTTGCTTTACCTCCCCCCTTGACTCCATCCAAGGACCTAAGCTGTCTTTCTAGGTGTGGCAGAGGTTCACCTGCACCTCCTCCAACCTCATCTATTGCATCCGCTGCTCTAGGTGTCAGCTGCTCTACATCGGTGAGACCAAGCGCAGGCTTGGTGATCGCTTCGCCCAATACCTTCGCTCAATTCGCAATAACCAACCTGATCTCCCTGTGGCTCAGCACTTCAACTCCCCCTCCCATTCCCAATCTGACCTTTCTGTCCTGGGCCTCCTCCATGGCCACAGTGAGTCCCACTGTAAATTGGAGGAGCAGCACCTCATATTTCGCTTGGGTAGTTTACACCCCAGCGGTATGAACATTGACTTCTCTAATTTCAGGTAGTCCTTGCTTTCTCCCTCTTTCCCCTCCCGTTCCCAGCTCTCCCCACAGCCCACTGTCTCCGCCTCTTTGTATCTTCTTCCCGCCCCCACCACCCGCACACATGTCTGACGAAGGGTCTCGACCCGAAACGTCACCTATTCCTTCGCTCCATAGATGCTGCCTCACCCGCAGAGTTTCTCCAGCATTTTTATCTACCTAAGATTTCTCCAGCATCTGCAGTTTCTTTGCACCTTCTTAATCATTTCTTTGATTGGGACATGTGACAATAAAACACTCTGGACTCTTGAGTTTGAGCTGAATTTGACCACACAGTCATGAGTGTTTTGGGAGTATAGCAGGGACTGAGAAGGGATCCAGTGGGACACCTGTGTTGAGAGTTATTGTGGAGGATGTGTCTTTACCTCTCCCTACTGATCGTGCTCTGGGTCAGAAGGTCGAGGATCAAGTGGCAGAGGAGTGTATATAAAATGTAGGATTAATGGAGGTGGGCGGTTGATTGTTGCACGGACTCAAGGGCCCGTTTCTCTGCTGTATGACTAAAAGCCCTGTCTCACGGTGCGAGTCCACCCACGAGTGACCCCAAGTGAAAGAAAAAAAACAGACTCGTGGTTATGCACCAGATTCAAAGTTTATGTTCAAGTATTTAACCGAGTTCCAACGGGTATGTCATTTCTGCGATGTTCCAAGGTGCTCTCCCGAGTTACCAAGTTCCTCTCCCGTTACTCTTGAGCCAACCGTGAATGAAGGTAAGTGTGTGAGGGTGTGAGAAGTCCATGCTGGGTGGCAGCCGGCCGGCCGGCCGCAGCCGCTGTTCTTTCATATCAGTTGCACATCAGATTGTTGGGAGACGGAGCTCAGAGTTCACCTCCTGGGCTGCATCGGTCTGGGTTGCAAGGCTCTTGGGTTAGGCTGGGATCATTCTCTGCGGGATGATCTTAGTGTGGGAGACATGTGTAGGAGAGGTGTACTGACTGTGTGGGCAGACACTTTGGTAGTGATTGTCCACCAGTCTCAAAAGCCGCAGTGTCTCCCTGTCCCTAGGATAGCAGGGGGCAATCAAACAGCACAATACCCCCCCCCCCCCCCCCCTCCACGCCAACACAAAGGGCAACGATCCCAAGGCTTAAGGGTCAGAAACAGCGGGCAGGCGACAATCACCCGCCATAACGCGAGAGAGATCATGCGCTATTGTAGGTCTCCTTTGCACGTCAGTGTTTCTGTCTTTCTCCATCTCATTGTTGGCCCTGTCTGTCGCCACCCCCACACCCACGCCTCTGCTTCCCGGCCATGTGTGTGACCCCTTCCCTCCCCTCTCCAGCTCCCCGCCCATTGCACTGGGCGCGGGTGCTTTGCAAGTCGGCGACGATCCCAAGGCTTTAGACGGAAGCTGGGGTAACAAGGGGACACAAAAGGCTGGAGAAACTCAGTGGGTGCAGCAGCATCTAAGGAGCGAAGGAGATAGGCAATGTTTCGGCCCGAAACCCTTATTTCCTTCGCTCCTTAGATGCTGCTGCACCCGCTTAGTTTTCTCCAGCCTTTTGTGTACCCTCGATTTTCCAGCATCTGCAGTTCCTTCTTTAACAGCTGGGGTAACAACGCGGGCCAGGTAACATCTCTGGAGAATGTGGATAGGTGACATTTCGGATAAGGGCTCGTCTTCTGAAAAAGGATCTCGACCCGAAAAGTCACCTATTCGTTCTCTCCAGAGTTGCTGCCTGACCCGCCAAGATACTCCAGCATTTTGTGTTGGGCATCAAACAAACCCTCGTCCTGTACTGACTAATCTATTTATTTTAAATGCCAAGCAACATATTTCCTACTGTTTCCCCTAATTCCCATTCCTCGAGAAAGGGTTGAAGCATTAACTTATCACAAAAGGTCACAAAATGTTACCTTTAACTCTACGGGTCAGGCAGCATCTCTGGAGAAAATGGATCGTTGACGTTTCGGGTCGGGACTCTTCTTCAGGGCCTTTTGTTTAGTTTAGATACAGTGTGGAAACAGGCCCTTCAGCCCACCGAGCCCATGCTGACCACAATCACCCGGACACTAGTTCCATCCTACACACTGCGGGGCAATTTACAGACGACAATTAACATACAAACCTGCACGTCTTTGGAATGTGGAAGGAAACTGGAGCACCCAGAAAAAGTCTACGTGGTCACTGGGAGAACGTGCAAACTCCGTACGGACAGCACCAGTCGTCAGGATTGAACTCGGGTCTCTGGCGCTGTGAGGCAGCAACTCTACTGCTGTGCCGCCAATGTGACATTCCAAGTTTTAGAATGAAGTTAGCCGCTTACAAATCCCATTCTCTGCCCAGCGTGGAGAATCATGAATTGCCAAGACACAAGGCACTGTAGATGTTGGTTCCTCTTTAAAAATCACGAATTCAAAGTTACCTATTCAAGAATAATGTAGTGTGGTTCGTTGGATTTGTCCATACTCAACTTAAAATTGTCCATAATCTAGAACTTAAATTTTTTTTAAAGCATTTAGTGAAACGCTACCCCTCCCCCCCACCCCCCACCTTTCCCTCCCAAGTCCAGTCCCGTCCCGACCCCCTGGGAAACAGAAGGGAGCGACAATCAACTGCCACGGATACAAATAATGTCATACACAAGAAAGGGCAGATGCTGGTTGACAAAAAGTGAACACATGGGGCTGGAGAAATTTGGAAAAGTCATCCCGTCACCCATTCCTTCTCTCCAGAGATGCTGCCTGCCCGCTGAGTTAAAGAGTTCCCACGGTAGACTCACGAATCACTAAGGTAAACGCACGGGCCACTGCGTTATTACAACGAGTTTAAATGTTTCAATTTTTAACTTGAACAGTAAATTTGACTTGTGGAAAATATCAAACATGTTTGATTTATTTCACAAGTTAACAAGTTTCACGGGTACCTGCCGTTAGCGCCACGAGTTGCTAAGTTGCACGCGCGAGTTCCGACGTTCCCGCTACGTTGATTGTACGGGATTACCGCGAGTGAAAACCAGGGGTCCCTCGTGGGACAACTCGCACAGTGAGACAGGCCTTTTACTCTAACTGGTCTATGACTAACTTTAACAGCTCTTTGCAGTTTTCTTCATCACATATTTGAGGAGCTGCTGAACTTTTCTGTTAATGTTGTCAATTGGCAAAGCATTAACCATAATCAATCTCCTTCTTTGCAGCTCTGTGGGAACGGAATAATGTATGGACATGGATTCTACAAATATCTGACCCTGTTCTGTTTGTTTTTGCAGTGATTTACAACAGCCATCTGACGTTTCCAATTCAAGCCACAAACTGCCCAAATGGATACTTGAAAGCAACAGATGGCAGGTGCCACGGTGAGTTAGAATACAATTTCACTTGAGAACGTTCATTCTATCGTTCTATTCTATCATTTGTATCACTACTTGTCAGCCAGGGCGTGACAAAAGAAATAAGCAACTCATTTTCTTGGACTATTCACAAGTAAAGGATCCCTTGGAGTTGAAGGTGAATGGGGAGGCTGTTGACTTACAGACTGGACCAGGGCAGGTGGGCTTCTGGGTATCACAGCAACAGAATGTGGAGCAGGAGCAGGCCATTTGGCCCAATGATCCTGTTCAACCATTCAGAATGGTCATGACTGATCACCCACACTGTGTCCAGTTGCATCTTTCTCCACAGCCCTTGTTCCCTTTAACCCCCAGAAATATCCAGCCACTGACATATATTTAATGATGTGGCTTCAACACATTTCAGTGGTGGAGAATTTCACAGAATCACCATTCTCTGGGAGAAGACATTTCCTGTCAGCCCCCTTCTTAACTGGCTGACCACTGACCTTTAGCCTGTGACCTCTGGCCCGAGAGTCCCTGACCATCAGGAACACCTTCCTGCATCCAGTTCTATTGGTGTTCAGTAGAGTCTATGACATCCCTCTCATTCTCCTAAACTCTAATGAAGGTGGCCCTAATTAATACAGTCTCTGCATTTATCAGTCTTGCCATCCAGGTATCTGCCAGAGAGCCAGTGCCATAGAGCATGAAAACAGGCCCTTCGGCCCAACTTGTCCATGCTGATCAAAGTTCTTCACATTTGGCCACGTTTGTCTCATATCCTACTCAACCTTTCCTATCCATCTACCTATCGAAGTGTGTTTAAATGTTGTTGATAGCACCTGCCTCAACTACCTCCTCTGGCAGCTCATTCCATATCCCTACCATCCTTGAGTGAACAAGCCTCCCTCAGGTTTGTGTTACCATCAACACGTCTCCTTGTTTTTGATTCCCCTGCTGTGGGTAAAAGACTGTGCATTCACTGTATCTATTTGGTTTAGTGATGCAGCATGAAAACAGGCTCTTTAGTCCACCGATGCTGACCATTGATCACTCACTCACATGAGTTCTGTTTTATCCCACTTTCTGATCCTCTCCCTGTACACTCGGGGAAACTTGTAGGGAGCCAATTCAACTGCAAACTTGCACATCGTTGGGATGAGGGAGGAAACCGGAGAACCCAAAGTAATCCCACACAGTCACAGGGAGAACGTGCAAACGTCACACAGATGACACCCAAGGTCAGGATCGAACCGAGGTCTGGATCGAACCTAGTTCTCTGACACTGTGAGGCAGCAGCTCGACCAGCTGTGTCAACCTAAATCCTTTCTGACTTTCTACATCTCTGGAGGATCAACCTCCAGCCTCCTAAGCTCCAATGAATAAAGTCCTAGACTGCCCAACCTCCCTATAGCTCACCCCCTAAAGTCATGGTAATATCCTCACAAATCTTCTCTGTCTGCTTTCCAACTTAATGACATCCTTCCTGTGGCTGGATGACCAAGACTGAAGTCAGCACTACACATGGGCACAAAGTAACTCAGCGGGTCAGCCAGCATCTCTGGAGAACTTCAATAGGTGACATTTCAGGTCAGGAACACTGATTGCAGAGGCCATTTAAAGAAGCAAGATCCTGAAGTTTGAAAAGTCTGATGAAGGATCGCAAACTGAAACATACTGCCCAACACATTGTTACTGCAGCACTTTGTGTTTTTTTTCATAAACCAGCACATGCAGTCCCTTGTTTCCCCATTCCAGTCCCCTATCACCTTGGCTCTGCCTGTCTTCACCCTTCCATTCTGTGACTCAGACCCACGCCCAATGTTACAGACCTGACTGCTCTGCTCTCCCCTGACCAGACATCCCCTAACTAAATATTATCCAAAAGGGCGTACCTGTTGTTAAGGGGAATGGCCACAGGGGATTACTGCACACTCTGCCTGCTCCCTTTCCTGGTGATCATCCGTCTACATTCTGCCCATACTCTCGGCATGACCACCTAACAGTAACTGTGCTATCTATGACCTCCTCAGTCTCCCAGATGATCCCTAGGTCATCCAGCTGCTGCTCCAGTGCCCTCACGCCACCTGTAAGAACCTGCAGCTGGGCACACCTCACCCAGGTGCAGGGACGTGCGGTCAGGGGAGGCAGAGCCTCACCGGTCATACTCCCAATGAAAATAGCTGTTCAGAAAAGTCAAGAAAAAGCATAATAAAATAAAATAAATATAAAGATTTTTCCACTGATCTATGTTATAAATGTCATTCCTATATGAATCTAATAATTGTTTATAGTCAAAATCGCAAATTTTTCGCAGCTCTGCTGCAAATACAGGAAGATATGAGAGGTGAGGCAGCGACGAGCTGAGCCTCCCCTCTGATTGTGAAACTGCATGGAGCGCGGGCAATAAGCGTGTGCCTGTTACTATCTCTATGTATGTCGCCAAAGTAATGTGTGTAAACCCCTTCATTACATGCCCTTTCCTTCCATAGTCCAGGTAATGTATTTCACATATAAAGATATTACATTTGTGCTCGCTAGTATAACATAAAACTGCAATAAAAAAGCTCCAGGGGAGGCAGCGATCACATCTGCCTCACACGGGGGCGTGTCTTGAACCCAGTGGAGGAAGAGCGAGCGTCCATTATGTAGGCTCAGCCCACGTAATTGACGCTACCTCACTCTACCTCCACGTTAGCAGTCGGGGAGCGCGGCGGCCCGGGGCTGCTCTTAGTGTTGTTACCGGTTAGATCCCTCGAATTGTCAGAGCCGAGACATCACTGGGCCGCCGTGAAGAAGGGTGCAATGGTGCGGTGGGGGGTTTGGCGCGGTCAGAATGGGACGGCTGCGGGTTATAACGTGCTATCATTTCTCTCTCTCTCTCTCTCTCTCTCCCTTCCCTCTCTCTCTCTCTCTCCCTTTTCTCTCTCTCCCTTTTCTCTCTCTCCCTTTTCTCTCTCTCCCTTTTCTCTCTCCCCCTTCTCTCTCTCCCCCTTCTCTCTCTCTCCCCATTCTCTCTCTCTCTCCATTCTCTCTCTCCCCATTCTCGCTCTCTCTCTCTCAATTCAATTTCAAATAATTCGTTATATTGCCAAAGTATAAAACATGACATACAAATTTCAAATGCATAAGTATAAATACAAGTATACAAGTATACAGTGCATGGATAAATATGTCCCTGTACATACATGCGCAATAGACCTATAGCCCTTTATTGATTGCTACACGTTCTTGCAGCTGCAAGCAGTACAACAGAATAGCAAGGGTTACACAAAAAGCTGGAGAAACTCAGCGGGTGCAGCAGCATCTAAGGAGCGAAGGAGATAGGCGACGTTTCGGGTCGAGACCCTTCTTCTATCCTTAGATGCTGCTGCACCCGCTGAGTTTCTCCAGCTTTTTGTGTAACCCTCGATTCTCCAGCATCTGCAGTTCCTTCTTTAACAACAGAATAGCAAGTTTAGCAATTCAATATTAATTTCTTAGTGTCAGTTAACGTAAATTAGCAGCAGTAGTAACTTGCTGGCTGAGGAGCTGAACCACTTTTTCACCCGTTTTGAGCTGAGTAGGGCGGAGCCTGTGCCTGCAGTCGCATCCAGCACTGACGACCTGGCACTCACTGTGAGCACAGAGGATGTCAGGAGAGTACTCCGCAGCGTCAACCCCAGGAAAGCTGCTGGCCCAGATGGCATCCCAGGGAGAGTACTGCGGGATTGTGCAGACCAGCTGGCGGAGGTATCAGCGACATCTTTAACCTCTCTCTGTCAACATGCACTGTCCCTAAATGCTTCAAGACTGCCACCATTGTGCCTGTTCCCAAAGAAACATCTATTACCAGCTTGAACGACTACAGACCTGTTGCTCTCACTTCAACTGTGATGAAGTGCTTTGAGAGACTGGTCCTGGCCCACATTAAATCCTCACTCCCACCCACCCTGGATCAACATCAGTTTGCATACAGAGCCAACAGGTCAACAGAAGACGCCATCAACATGGCTCTACATTCTACACTGACTCACCTGGAGCGCCCCGGCTCATATGTGAGGATGTTGTTTGTAGATTTTAGTTCTGCATTCAATACCATCATCCCCAGCAGAATGGTGGACAAACTGTTTGACCTAGGTGTAAATGCCAGATGGATCAAGGACTTCTTAACAGATCGCCCACAGACTGTCAGGATGGGGTCCAATCACTCCCCAGTCCTGACGCTCAGCACAGGGGTGCCACAAGGCTGTGTGCTGAATCCTATTCTGTACACAGTATACACTCATGACTGCACACCGACACACAGCACAAACTGGATCATTAAGTTTGCAGATGACACGACTGTGGTGGGGCTGATAAATAACAACAACGAGTCTGCCAACAGAGATGAAGTTCAAAAACTGACTGTCTGGTGCACTAACAATAACCTGGCACTCAACTCAACCAAAACAAAAGAACTGGTTATTGACTTCAGGAGGAGGAGAGAAGAACCTGCTCCTCTTTACATCAAAGGAGACATGGTGGAGAGAGTCACTGACTTTAAGTTTCTGGGCACATACATCTCCCAGGACCTTACATGGACAGTGAACACCATCACTCTCGTAAAGAAGTCACTACAGAGGGTCACTACAGAGGGTTATTAAAACAGCACAGAACATCACAAACGCTCAACTACCCTCCCTGGAAGACATTTACAAGGCCCGATGTTTACGACGGGCGACAAACATCACACAGGACTCATTCCACCCTGCCAACCACCTTTTCACTCTGCTGCTCTCTGGGAGGCGATACGGGTCTTTGAAGGCCCGCACTTGCAGACTAACTAACAGTTTCTACCCACGTGCCATTAGAGAACTTAACTCAAACAGATAACACTACGGGCAACACTACACAATTCGGGGTGCATATAAAAATCTGTCTGCTAGAATGTGCAATATAATGTGCATTTTTTTATTATCTATTACTTATTTTATGCATTGATCTTGTAGTAAATGTAAATGTAAGAGTAAATGGTTGTTTGTGTTATTGTGTTTTGTTCTTTTTAATCTTTTTATCCTGTGTCTTTTATTGTTTACCATTGAAGGGGATGCACATAAAATTTCGTTCTACAGGTGATGTGCAATGACAAATATATGTATTTGATTTGATTAGTGTGTGCGTGCATATTGGTCATTCACCGTCTCTCAGGTTATGGCATGCTGTTCCGTATTGTGCACCAAGATGTGCCGTATTTCCTTCACCAAAGATTAGTTTTGATATATCGTCTAGTTCTTTAAAATCAGGGTTTGCCAGACTAAGTTTGTCAAAGTAAGTTTTCCTTGTCTTGTCAAATTGTTTGCATTTTAGGAGGAAGTGCACCTCTGTTTCAACCTCATCTGTCAAACAGTGGCCACATATTCTATTTTCTCTTGGTTGCCAGAATCTCTTCTGTCTTCCTTTTTCAACTGCCCAATAGTGGTCGCTTAACCTGTATTTGGTGAGGGTCTGTCTCTGCTTTATGTCTCTAACAGTTGAGAGATAGTCTGCCAATTTATAATCTCTTTTTAGGGCACGGTAACATTCTAAAAGCTTTGGCTTTTGGTTTCTTTATCCCAATGTTCCAAATACGTTTCTTTACACTGTTTGATAATTTGATTCACTCTAACTGGTGATTGGGGATCAGTATTGATCTGAGGCTGGTCAGGGTTTAACTGGATAGGGTTTAAACTGAATAGAGGTAGTTAGTCTCAGTACCAACTGACACAGGGAACTCTTTTCTGGGCTCCCCTCGTGTGTTTGAAGGGCTTTAAACTGGAGGGTATCTGGGGGGCAGATTTAAGGTGATTCCAAAAATGTAGTGGTCTTTTCTGGATATTTATTATCAGTGGGTATCTGCCTAATTCCGCCCTACATGCGTTTGTTGGTGTTTTCCTTTGGATACGTAGGATGTTCCGACAAAATTCCGCATGCAGGGCCTCCGTTGTATGTTTTTGCCATTTACTATAACTATGGTGACTGGGCGGACCCCATATTTCACTACCATAAAGTGCATTAGGCTGGATTACACGGTCAAATATTTTAAGCCAGAATTTAATTGGGATTTGGATGTTGTAGAATCATCTTTTTATTGCATCAGAGCTCTTCGAGCTTTCTCTTTTCGTGCATTCACTGCCATATTGAAGCTCCCTGATGCTGCAACAGTTAGACCAAGGTAGGTATAGCTCATAGTGTGTTCCATAATAATACCATTGAGAGTAAAGTTGTATTTATCTTCCTGACATCTGGGTCTTGTCTGAAAAACCATGATGTTGGTTTTCTTTAGATTTTCTGCCAGGGCCCAATGTTGACAGTACTCATCAAGTAGGTCCAACTGTTGCTGCAGTCCCTGTTCTGTTGGGGACAGCAGAACCAAGTCATCCGCATAAAACAGGGATTTTACCTCTCCGTCCAGAAGACTGAGGCCCGGCGCTGTGCTCTGGTCCAACTTTACTGCCAAATCGTTGATATATACATTAAACATTGTCGGGCTCAGATTGCAGCCTTGCCGGACGCCTCTTCTCTGGGCGAAGAGATCAGTGCATTTGTCCCCAATTTTAACGCCACATTTATTATTCACGTACATTGATTTGATGAGGTCATACACCTTTCCTCCTATACCACAACAGAGGAGTTTGTAATAGAGCCCTTCGTGCCAAATTGAGTCAAATGCTTTCTCTAAGTCAATAAAACAGAAAAATATTTTTCCCATTTTTTGCTTGGTGTACATGTTTTTCAATGGGAGTGTGGAGGGTATAAATGTGGTCAGTGGTACGGGGTTTTGGGAGGAAGCCAATTTGGTTTTTACTGAGAATGTTGTATTTGTTAAGGAAATCCTGCATTCTGTTATTTATGATACTGCAGAATAACTTCCCTAGGCAGCTGCTGACACAGATGCCACGATAATTATTTGGGTCTAATTTGTTTCCACTCTTATAAATGGGTGAAATAAGCTCTTGACACCAAATATCAGGGAAATAACCTGAGCGTAGTGTGATGTTGAGCAGCCTAAGCTCTATGTCCTGCATCTCCGGAGTGCTGCACTTCAGCATTTCATTTTAATGCTGTCTGGACCACACGCTTTCTTTGAGTGAAGAGATTTTATTTTTATGGTCAATTCTTCCGGTGTAATTGGGGAATCAAGGGGGTTTTGATCATGTTTAATATTGTTTCTAGTGTTTGGAGTTTTTCTTTGATATGAGAATAATTTGAGTTTATTTTATTTATTGGGATGTCTTTATATAGATTTTTGAAATGTGCTCTCCAGATATCACCGTCTTGAATTGGTAATGTTTGTAGTTTTGTTGTGCTCACGTTATTCCACATATCCCAAAATTGGTTTTGATTTATGGAATTTTCAATTTCTTCAAGTTTTTTCTGAGTGTAATTTTGTCTTTTGTTCCTAATAGTGTGTTGATACCTTTTAAGAGTTTCATTATATCTAATACGTAAGTCTGGATTGTTTGGTTGACGCTGTTTTTGGTTCGATATTTTCCTCAGATCTTTTCTGACACTTTTACACTCACGGTCGAACCATTTTTCATGGTTGTGTTTTTTGATAATTTTTCTCTTCTGTTTCACAAGGTCAGCTTTGATAGCTGCCTTGTGAAAGATCATTTCATGTCATTTATAGCCATGTTTACACCATCTCTAGTAGTCTCATATGGGTTTGTCTTGAATTTCAGTATTTTATTTGTGAGATCAGGTGAGTTCAGGGCCATGATGAATGTATCTCCGCTATCTGAAGCCCATCTGTAAGTCGGATTTAGTTTATACAGGTTACTGGGTTCCTTTTTTACATCGTTAGATTGAACAGGAAATTTTAAATACACGTTGATTTGACTATGGTCTGAAAGAGGGGACTGCTGCCTAACAGTGAATGCACTGACAGTGCAGGGGTCTATGTCAGTAATTGCGTAGTCTACCACGCTAGACCCAAGAGCTGAGGAATATGTAAACCTTCCCAGCGAGCCCCCTCTGAGCCTGCCATTAACTACAGGCCCAAGGCTCGACAGAGATGCACTGCCTCTCTACCACTTTTATTTATTTCACGGTCAAGGTTGTTCCGGTTAATGATAGTTGGTGTGACATACAAGGGGGTTTGACCCAACACATGGTTGTTGCCCTGTGGGTCTATGGAATCGGGTTCACATCCGGTCCTTGCATTCAGGTCTCCACATAGTAGCACATTTCCCTGGGCCTGGAATTGATTGATTTCCATGTGGAGAGTTTCAAATATATCCTCTTCAAAATATGCCGATTCTATTGGGTATAGGCGGCACATAGATATATATCTTTTCCAATATTCCAATGTTTTTATCTAGTTTCAACCATACATGTGATTTTCCCTGTTTTATTGATGTAATGTGACTGTCTAGTTCTTCTTTGTACCACACCTAGACCCCCCCACCCCGGAGGTTCTGCCCTTATGTATATCAGTAGTTTTTACTGAGGGCACCATGACCTCATGGTACCCTGAGGGGCAGTGAATGAACGTATCCTGTCGGTACCATGTTTCTGTTAATATCATTATATCGGTGTCTTCTACAGACTTTAGGAACTCAGGGTTCCCAGTCTTCATCCCGAAGGTTGAAGAGTAGAGACCCTGGATTTTCCAGCAACCAATATGAAATGAACTCATTTATTTTGTATTTATAACTCTTAAAACATATATTTTTTAAATAACACCTATTTTGTGGGACAGGTGCGAAAACACTAGTTTTTTTTCTATAATTGGGGAATGTTAGGTAAAGTTTTGTATGCCTTGGTAAGGCAGACTCGTACTGCCACCTAGTAATAATAACTATATTAATAATAGCAATATCAACAGTATTAATAGTAATATCAATAATATCAACAGGTCTAATTCAGTGCAATCATATGCTGTTTTTATCAGTCACCCGGAAGGGACTGTATATATTTGTATCCTTTCTCTCAATTCTCTCTCTCTCTCTCCGTTCTTTCTCTCTCTCCCCTTCTCTCTCACTCTCTCTCCCTTCTCTCTCTCTCTATCTCCCCTCTCTCTCTCTCTCCCTCTCTCTCTCTCTCCCTCTCACCATCCTCTCTCTCTCCCTCTCCCCCTTCACCCCCCTTCTCCCTCTCTCCCCCTTCTCCTGCTCCCCCCTCTCCCTCTCTCTCCCCCCTTCTCCCCTTCTCTCCCCCCTTTGCCCCCTCTCTCCCCCCTTCGCCCCTCTCTCCCCCTTCTCTCTCTCTCCCCCCTCTCTCTCCCTCCCCCTCTCTCTCTCTCCCCCTTCTCTCTCTCTCCCCCTTCTCTCTCTCCCCCCCTTCTCTCTCTCCCCCCCTTCTCTCTCTCTCCCCCTTCTCTCTCTCCCCTTCTCTCTCTCCCCCCCTTCTCTCTCTCCCCCCCTTCTCTCTCTCTCGCCCCCTTCTCTCTCTCTCTCTCTCTCTCTCCTTCTCTCTCTCCCCCCCTTTCTCTCTCCCCCTTCTCTCTTTCTCTCTCTCTCTCTCTCTCTCTCTTCCCTTCTCTCTCTCTCCCCTTCTCTCTCTCTCCCCTTCTCTCTCTCCCTCTCTACCCCTCTCTCTCTCCCCCTCTCTCTCCCCCCCTCTCTCTCTCCCCCCTCTCTCTCTCCCACTCTCTCTCTCTCCCCCCTTCTCTCTCTCTCCCCTTCTCTCTCTCTCCCCTTCTCTCTGTCTCTCTTCTCTCTCTCTCTCTCCCCTTCTCTCTTTCTCTCCCCCTTCTCTCTCTCTCTCCCCCTCTCTTCTCTCCCCCTCTCTCTCTCTCCCCCCTTCTCTCTCTCTCCCCTTCTCTCTCTCTCTCTCCCCTTCTCTCTCCCTCTCCCCCTCTCTCTCTCTCCCCCCCTCTCTCTCTCTCCCCATTCTCTCTCTCTCTCCCCCTTCCCTCTCTCTCCCCATTCTCTCTCTATCCCCATTCTCTCTCTCTCTCTCTCTCTTTCTCTCTCTCCCTCCCTCCCATCCACGGCTCCACCCCTCTCTCTCCTCGGGGAGACGCGGTGATCAATACAGGGAGGGCTGGGCCACTGATACCAGCCAGTGCCTCCCCAGCCATTGACCTCACCGCACGTCACTGCCCAGGTGTAGTCCTCAGGGACACTGTAAGTCTCTCTGACTTCCCACATCCTGCAGGAGGAAGATGCCTCCTCTCCTCTTCCCCTAACTGCCGTCTCTACAGTACTAGACAACAGAAGATTTACAGAAGAAGGAAAAAGCACTGACCACACCTTATCCCACCATCACCCACCGCACCAAACCCTGTCGAGCTGAAGCCTCACAGTTACCTTCAGCACAGTCACTCCCAACAGGCCACTCCTCTAGTGTCTGCCTTCCTTATCATGCACCCGCTAGCAGCCGTCACTCCACGATGCAAACTGCTTTCAGCTGCAGAACTTAATGTGTCTCATGAAGTGGCTGCTGACTTCAAAGTTCCACTCTTTGTTCCTATTGTCAGTTGCTCCCTAAATATGATCTTCTGACCTTTTAATATTGTGACCTTCTCCTTTCAATTGCAAGAACTGAATGTTTTTCTTCTTTCAGCTGGAAAATCTGATTGTCTTGTAAACCTTTGCTGAATTTGTTCTGTAATCAGATCATCCATCCTCCGATATGGGAACTGCACACTGTACTCCTGGTGCACTCACAAGGGGCCTGTAGGTTGTTGCTCCTGAACTCAAATCCTCCCACGGCAAAGGCCAACTGATCATTTGGCACCCTATCAGCTGCTGCGTCTGCATGCTCCCATCCCGCCACTGGTGCACATGGACACCAGGTCTCATGGTGCCATCCCTTTTAGAATCTGACAACACTCAGTTAACTGGCCTTCCTGTCACTGCCACCAAAGTCCATCAGCCCACATTTATCCACATTCAACGGCATCTGCCAAGTATCTGCCCACTCTCTTGATCTGTTCAAATGAACCTGGAGCCTGTCTGCACCCTCCTCTCGGCTCTCAACCAGCTGTGTGTCATCTGCAAACTTGGAGAAGTCACATTTAATTCCCTCATCCACGTCTTTAATATAAACGGCAGCATTAGAGATGCATCTCTGTGCTACATAGCTGGTGTCCCAGCACTGAACCCTATGGTTCCCCACTGCCTGCCACTCAGAGAAATGACTGTTTAAATTTGCATGATAACTTCTTAGATGGGATGTGACCAATAACTGTCTGAACATGGACTGTATCCACTATTTCCCCCTCATTGCCAAACATAGTTTCCTGTTTCTGATTACGTTATCCAGTTCTGTCACTCTTCCCCAAGTGTTCCATTGTTGTATATTTTACAATTGAAAACGCTTACCACCAGACTCAGGAATAGCAACTTCCCCTCTGCTATCAGACCTGTGAATGGTCCATAAGCTGTCCCAATTCTCCAATCTAATTCATTGCCGACTTTGGACTTTTTCTCTGGAACAGTTGCGCTACATCACTAAGAATGTATCTTTTCTTCAGTCTACCTGTGGCACTTGCATTTATTGAATTGGATTGAATAGAATTGAATTTCCTTTATTGTCATTCAAACAAGTTTGAACTACATTTCGTACCATGTGCATGACAGAAAAAAGCAACAGGACACACAATGAACCAAATTTAACGCAAACATCCATCACAGTGAGTCTCCAGACACCTTCTCACTGTGATGGAAGGCAAAAAGTCTTATCTCTTCCTTGCTTGTTCTCCCGCTGTGTCGAGGCGATCGAGGCTCTCGATGTTGAAGCCCCCGCCGGGTGATGGTAAATCCCGCGGCCGATTTTAAACTCCGCGAACGGGCCGATTCAAACTCCGCGATTCGGGGCGGATGAAGCTGCTGTTGTGGGAGCTTCTGAAAATCGGTCACCAACCAGTGACGTGCGAGGTCCCGATGTTACCGTCCACAGGGCTCGCGACTGAAGCCTCCGAAGCTCCGAAGTCGGGTCGCAGCCACAGCACCACTACAGCCTCCGGTCAGCCAGCTCCGCGATGGTGAGTCCACAGGCTCTGCCACAGGAGCCCCCAAGGTCGATTCCAATTGGGGGCCGCCAGCTCCATGATATTAGGCCTCAGCGCAGACGGAGACAGAGATACGACAAGGAAAAGGTCGCATCCCCGTTGAAGGTAGAGATTGAAAAAAGGTTTCCCCCACCCCCCACAACTAAAAATAGACTAAAACATACATCTAACAAGACAACAAGAAAACAAAAAAGGAAAGACAGACAGACTGCAGACGAGCCGCAGCTGCTTGGGCAGCGCCGACACTTCCGCCACTGAGCTTGGTTGTATTCATGTCCAGTATTATCTGATGAGAAACTATATTCTTTCCGCTCCTCCTGTGACACCTGTGTTTGGATTGATTGTATTTGTGTATAGTTTTATCTGTTTTGACTGGATAAAGTGCAAATAAAAACCTTTTGCTGTAACTCTGTACACATGAAAATAATAAACCTAAACCTAATGACTCTTGCATTGTGCTCACCAATGATGTCAGACAAACGCGTCTCTCATTCTCTATTTTCTCATGACTGAGGTTTTAAAAAATATTGGTGTTACAATTGGTACCTTCTGGTCAATTGGAACTGTTCCTGAAATTAACACATTTGCTCTTTTAAGGATCAATTCCTAAATTACTCCGGGATGCAGATACCGGGCCCAGGCAATTTATCCCTACAATACCCCAAATTCCCCAATGGTACGGCTTTTATTTGGTTCCTTCCCTTTACGTGAACCCTGTATTTCTCAACATTTCTCGGAGACCATTAATATCCTCCTTTGCAAAGACAGTACAAAATCAGTAGATGACTTTAACTTCCCCATGTGGATTGGCACTTTCTGAGTACCAAGAGTTTGGACATGGCAGGATTTGTGAGCTAGATCCACAATGGTTTCTTGAAACAGTACATGGATAGTCCAGCCCGAGAAGGGAACATACTTAACCATTATTTGGCGATCGCTTCGCCGAACTCCTCCGCTCGGTTCGCAATATCCAACCTGATCTCCCGGTGGCTCAGCACTTCAACTCCCCCTCCCATTCCAAATCTGACCTTTCTGTCCATGGCCTCCTCCATGGCCAGAGTGTGGACCACCGTAAATTGGAGGAGCAGCACCTCATATTGCGCTTGGGCAGTTTGCATCCCAGCGGTATGAACATTGACTTCTCTAATTTCAGGTAGTCCTTACTTTCTCCTCCCCTTCTCAGCTCTCCCTCAGCCCTCTGGCTCCACCTCTTCCTTTCTTCCTCCCCCCCTCCCCCCCCCCCACCCTCACATCAGACTGAAGAAGGGTTTTGACCAGAAACATTGCCAATTTCCTTCGCTCCATAGATGCTGCCTCACCCACTGAGCTTATCCAGCATTTTTGTCTACCTGATTTTCCAGCATCTGCAGTTCCTTCTTAAACATACTTATCCATGTGTTGGGAAACAAATCAGGCCAGGTGACTGGTGTTACGGTGGAAGAGCATTTTGGGGATAGTGATCATCACTCCATGTTTTAGTTTGTTTTGTACAGGGATAAATTTGGATTTTGCTGTAAGGTACTAAATTGGAGTTGCACATTATGCTGTTATTAGACGGGAGCTCAGGAGGGAATAATGGAAGCAGTTTTTAGTAAGTCCACATTGACATCTGGCAGTCATTTAAAGGCCATTTGATTAAAGTTCAGGACCGTTCCATGTTCCAGTAAGCAGGAGGGATAAGGATTGCAAAGTAAGAGAACTTCCCCGTGGCCAAGCCGGATTCTCACCTATTTCTCCAGATCCCTCCCCTTCCATCTATTTACCTTTCTATGGCTTTATCATTCTACCGTTTCTATCCTCATCTCACATTGTTTGTCTTTTCATGCCTGGCCTTTGTCCAATTATCTGTCAATCAGCCCCCTCCCCACTTGTATCTACATATCACTTGCCAGGCTTTGTCCTGCCCCGAATTCTCTTCCAGCTTTCTCTCCCACCCCCCCCCCCCCCCCCCACCCCCACCACGACAACCCGAAATCTCACCTGTACCTGTTCTCCAGTGATGCTGCCTGGTCTGCTGAGTTACTCCAGCACTTTGTGTCTTTTTCTATAAGCCAGCACCTGCAGTTCCTGAATGGTGGATGGTACGAATGGTTCAACGCGTATCCATGACGCCAAGATGGGGAAAGCTGAGTCAAGGTCAGGGTACCTCACTCTGCCTCAAGTTTCCCAGTCTCCCCACCTTCATTCACCAGGTGTCTCTAACCCTATCAAGGGAAGACTGCTCATTCCGGAATCGCATTGCCTCAAGAGCCAGTGTATCAGCGATGGAAGCTTGGACAAAGCTAACCGCCCTTACTTTCAGATCACACCAAAGCCTTCGGTTGTGAAAAGTCCAAGAAAATTGTTCTATTTCTCTTATGATGAATATTTGAATGAGAGAGAAACATGAGGTGGTCTAGGAGGCACGAGAGATCGCAGATGCTGGAATCTGGCACAACAGAGGAGAGGTGTCAGTGGGTCAGGCAGCATCTGTGGTGGAAAATGGACAGGTTCTGACCTTCATGTGGGCAGAAACAGTAGGAGATAGCCACTGCAAAGAGTGGGGGAGGGCTTGGGGCAAGTGTGGCAAGTGATAGGTGGATACAGATGAGGAAGGGTTAATTAGTAGATGGAGTGAGGTGGGGAAGGGAAGGGTGGAGATAGAGACAGGGACCGGGAGGTGATGTGGAAACAAGAAAAGGCTGCGGATTCTGGAATTTGATAGGAATGCAAGGTGAAGAGGGAATCAATATGGAAGAGTAGTGGGGGATGGGAACAACGGAGGGGGGAGGGGGTCAACTGGGAGGGATGTGTGGTCATGGCCAGGTGGAGTAGGTGGGGGGAGGAGTGAGGGGTATTGTGAGAAGCAGGGGTGGGCAAGACTCCTTGTAATGACATAACACACTTCCCAAAATACAGAAAGAATCTAAGGTTGCTGATGTAGATGTGGCAGTAACAGAGGAGCAGAGAGGCAGCGGCTTTGTCCATTTTGGCCTGGGCTGAGGAAAGGTCCCTTTGCTCAGAAGGTTGTGAGTCTTCCTGTTCCTCACTGTGGAGCCACAGTTGTTGAGGACACACCAGGCTGACATTGTGAATGTTGATTGAATCAAGGGATGGTGGAGATGGAGGGACAGGTCACGATAGGACCAGGAATGATCAGCTGTGGAGTGTGAGGGCTGGCATGGGCAACAGACCACTCATCCCTTCTTGGTTTTTATTAAAGCTTGGATCTTTTTTCCCCTCCTCCGTCCAGATGAGGATGAATGTACGGGAGCTTTTGTACAAATACTGTGTGGCTCCAACACGGATTGTCACAACACAGAGGGAAGCTACTACTGTACCTGTAAGGCAGGATATTTGAACCTGAGCAAACAACGTAACATCACAGACGGCAGAGGCTGCGAAGGTGGGTGGTGACACTCATATGTTTGTATTTAATACTTTACTGTTTTGCCTCACTTGGGAGCTTGTGCTTTGAACTTAACATGAATGGGAAGAGGTAAGGCCAGAGCAGCTGGTTTCAGGTATATAGAGGAGTATTGGAAATCAATAGACAACAGACAATAAGCAATAGGTGCAGGAATAGGCCATTCGGCCCTTTGAGCCAGCACTGTCATTTCATGTGATCATGATCAATCGGTAACCAGTTCCTAGCTTCTCCCCATATCCCCTGACTACACTAGCTTTCACAGCCCTATCTAGCTCTCTCTTGAAAGTATCCAGAGAACCTGCCTCCACCGCCCTCTGAGGCAGATAATTCCACAGACTCACAACTCTGTGAGAAAAAGTTTTTCCTCATTTACGTTCTAAACGGCTTGACCCTTATTCTGAAACTGGCCCCTGGTTCTGGACTCACCCAACATCGGGAACATGTTTACTGCCTCTAGCGTGTCCAAATCTTTAATAATCTTATATGTGTCAATAAGATGCCCTCTCATCCTTCTAAATTCCAGAGTGTACAACCCCAGCCGCTCCATTCTCTCAGCATATGACAGTCCCGCCACCCTGGGAATTAACCTTGTAAACCTACGCTGCACTCCTTCAATAGCAAGAATGTCCTTCCACAAATTAGGGGACCAAAGCTGCACACAATACTCCAGGTGTGGTCTCACTTGGCCCTATACAACTGCAGAAGGACCTCTTTGCTCCAATACTCAACTCCTCTTGTTATAAAGGCCAACATGCCATTTGCTTTCTTCTCTGCCTGCTGTACTTGCATGCTTACTTTCATTGACTGATGAACAAGGACCCCCAGATCCTGTTGTACTTCCCCTTTTCCCAACTTGACACCATTTAGATAGTGATCTGCCTTCCTGTTTTTACTACCAAAGTGGATAACCTCGCATTTATCCACATTAAACTGCATCTGCCATGCATCTGCCCACTCACTCAACCTGTGCAAGTCACCCTGCATTCTCATAGCATCCTCCTCACAGTTCACACTGCCACCCAGCTTTGTGTCATCTGCAAATTTGCTAATGTTACTTTGAATCCCTTCATCTAAATCATTAATGTATATTGTAAATAGCTGCGGTCCCAGCACCGAGCCTTGCGGTACCCCACTAGTCACTGCCTGCCATTCTGAAATGGACCCGTTAATCCCGACTATTTGTTTCATGTCTGCCAACCAATTTTCTATCCATGTCAGCACTGTACTCCCAATACCATGTGCCCTAATTTTGCCCACTAATATAACCATATAAACATATAACAATTACAGCACGGAAACAGGCCTTTCGGCCCTTCCAGTCCATTTATTTCCCCTAGTCCCATCTACCTGCACTCAGACCATACCCCTCCATTCCCGTCCATATACCTATCCACTTTAAATTTAAATGTTAAAATCGATCCTGCCTCTACCACTTCTGCTGGAAGATCATTCCACACAGCCACCACTGTCTGAGTAAAGAAGCTCCCCCTCATGTTACCCCTAAACTTCTGTCCCTTAATTCTCATGTCATGCCCTCTTGTTTGAATCTTCCCTACCCTCAATGGGAAAAGCTTATCCACGTCAACTCTGTCTATCCCTTTCATCATTTTAAAGACCTCAATCAAGTCCGCCCTTAACCTTCTGCACTCCAAATAATCTCCTATGTGGGACCTTATCAAATGCTTTCTGAAAGTCTAGGTACATTACATCCACTGGCACTCCCTTGTCCATTTTCGTAGTTACATCCTCAAAAATTCCAGTGGATTAGTCAAGCATGATTTCCCCTTCGTAAATCCATGCTGACTCGGACCGATCCTGTTACTGCTATCCAAATGTGCCGTTATTTCATCTTTTATAATGAAATCCACCACCGATGTCAGGCTAACTGGTCTATAATTCCCTGTTTTCCCTCTCCCGCCTTTCTTAAAAAATGGGATAACATTAGCTACCCTCTTATCCACAGGAACTGATCCTGAATCTATAAAACTCTGGAAAATTATCACCAATGCATCCACGATTTCTAAAGCCACTTCCTTAAGTACCCTGGGATGCAGACCATCAGGCCCTGATGATTTATCAGCCTTCAGTCCCATCAGTCTACCCAACACCATTTCCTGCCTAATGTGGATTTGTTTCATTTCCTCTGTCACCCCAGATCCTGTGGCCACTAATATATCAGGAAGATTGTTTGTGTCCTCATTAGTGAAGACAGATCCAAAGTACCTGTTCAACTCATCTGCCATTTCCTTGTTCCCCGTAATAAATTCACCTTTATCAGTCTTCACCTATTTAGCTCTCTCTTGAAAGAATCACAGTCGGGCCTCCACTAAGGCACAGAATTCCACAGACTCACAACTCTCTGTGAGAAAAAGTGTTTCCTCGTTTCCGTTCTAAATGGCTTACCCCTTATTCTGAAACTGTGGCCCCTGGTTCTGGACTCCCCCAACATGGGGAACATGTTTCCTGCCTCTAGCGTGTCTAAACCCTTAATAATATTTTATGCTTTAATAAGATCCCCTCTCATCCTTCTGAACTCAAGAGTATATAAGCCCAGTCGCTCCATTCTCTCAGCATATGACAGTCCCACCATCCTGGGAATTAACCTTGTAAACCAACGCTGCAGTCCCTCAATAGCACGAATCTCCTTCCTCAAATTAGGGGACCAAAACTGCACACCATAAAATTCTCACCAATCCATCCACGATTTCTAGTGTCACTTGCTTAAGTATGCTGGGATGCAGACCATCAGGCCACTGGGGATTAATCAGCCTTCAGTTCCATCAGTCTACCCAACACCATTTCCTGCCTAATGTGGATTTCCATCAGTTCCTCTGTCACCCCAGATCCTCTGGCCACTAAAATATCAGGAAGATTGTTTGAGTCCTCATTAGTGAAGCCGGATTCAAAGTATCTGTTCAACTTCAGTCTTCAAGGGTCCAACTTTGGTCTTAACTAATTTTTTCCTCTTTACATATTTAAAAAAGCTTTTACTATCCTCCTTTATATTCTTGGCTAGCTTACCTTCGTACCTCATCTTTTCTCCCGTATTGCCTTTTTAATTCTCTTCTGTTGCTCTTTAGACATTACCCAATCCTCTTGCTTCCTGGTCATCTATGCTACGGTGTATTTCTTCTCCTTTATTTTTATACAGTCCCTGACATCCCTTGTCAGCCACGGTCGCCCATTACTCCCCTTGGGATCTTTCTTTCTCTTTAGAATGAACTGATTCTGCACCGTCTGTATTATTCCCAGAAATACCTGCCAATGTTGTTCCACTGTCATCCCAGCTAGGGTATTTTCCAGTCAATTTGGCCAGCTTCTCCCTCATGGCTCCATAGCCCCCTTTATTCAACTGTAACACCGACACCTCCGATTTACCCTTCTCCCTCTCCAATTGTAGATTAACCTCAAGTTCCCTTATCAAATCTGGTTCATTACATAACACTAAATCCAGAATTGCCTTCTCCCTGGTAGGCTCCAATACAAGCTGCTCTAAGATTCCATCACGGAGGCACTCCACAAACTCTCTTTCTTGGGTTCCAGTACTAACCTGCTTTTCCCAGTCTAGGGACTGCTTTCCCTGCTTTTCACAGACCACTCATCCCTTCTTGGTTTTTATTAAAGCTTGGATCTTTTTTCTCCTCCTCCATCCAGATGTGGATGAATGTAATGGAACTTCTGCACAAACACTGTGTGGCTCCAACACTGATTGTCACAACACAGAGGGAAGCTACTACTGTACCTGTAAGGCAGGATATTTCCACCCAAGCAAACAACGTAACTTCACAGACGGCAGAGGCTGCGAAGGTGGGTGGTGACACTCATATTTGTGTATTTAATACTTTACTGTTTTGCCTCACTGGGGAGCTTGTGCTTTGAACTTGGCATGAACGGGAAGAGGCAAGGCCATAGCAGCTGGTTTCAGGTACATAGAGGAGTATTGGGAAATTAATAGACACCAGACAATAGGCAATAGGTGCAGGAGTAGCCCATTCAGCCCTTCGAGCCAGCACCGCCAGTTAATGTGAACATGGCTGATCATCCCCAATCAGTACCCCATTCCTGCCTTGTCCCCATATCCCCCGACTAAGCTATCTCTGAGAGTCCTATCTAGCTCTCTCTTGAAAGAATCACAGACGTGCCTCCACTAAGGCACAGAATTCCACAGACTCACAACTCTCTGTGAGAAAAAGTTTCCTCGTTTCCGTTCTAAATGGCTTACCCCTTATTCTGAAACTGTGGCCCCAGGTTCTGGACTCCCCCAACATGGGGAACATGTTTCCTGCCTCTAGCGTGTCTAAACCCTTAATAATATTTTATGCTTTAATAAGATCCCCTCTCATCCTTCTGAACTCAAGAGTATATAAGCCCAGTCGCTCCATTCTCTCAGCATATGACAGTCCCGCCATCCTGGGAATTAACCTTGTAAACCAACGCTGCAGTCCCTCAATAGCACGAATCTCCTTCCTCAAATTAGGGGACCAAAACTGCACACCATAAAATTCTCACCAATGCATCCACGATTTCTAGAGTCACTTGCTTAAGTATGCTGGGATGCAGACCATCAGGCCACTGGGGATTAATCAGCCTTCAGTTCCATCAGTCTACCCAACACCATTTCCTGCCTAATGTGGATTTCCTTCAGTTCCTCTGTCACCCCAGATCTCCTGGCCACTAAAATATCAGGAAGATTGTTTGAGTCCTCATTAGTGAAGCCGGATTCAAAGTATCTGTTCAACTTCAGTCTTCAAGGGTCCAACTTTGGTCTTAACTAATTTTTTCCTCTTTACATATTTAAAAAAGCTTTTACTATCCTCCGTTATATCCTTAGCTAGCTTACCTTCGTACCTCATCTTTTCTCCCTGTATTGCCTTTACAGTTCTCTTCTGTTGCTCTTTAGGCATTACCCAATCCCCTTGCTTCCTGGTCATCTATGCTATGGTGTATTTCTTCTCCTTTATTTTTATACAGTCCCTGACATCCCTTGTCAGCCACGGTCGCCCATTACTCCCCTTGGGATCTTTCTTCCTCTTTAGAATGAACTGATCCTGCACCGTCCGTATTATTCCCAGAAATACCTGCCAATGTTGTTCCACTGTCATCCCAGCTAGGGTATTTTTCCAGACAATTTGGCCAGCATCTCCCTCATGGCTCCATAGCCCCCTTTATTCAACTGTAACACTGACACCTCCGATTTACCCCTCTCCCTCCCCAATTGCAGATTAAACTTGACCATATTATGGTCACTACTTCCTAATGGCTCCTTAACCTCAAGTTCCCTTTATCAAATCCGGTTCATTACATAACACTAAATCCAGAATTGCCTTCTCCCTGGTAGGCTCCAATACGAGCTGCTCTAAGATTCCATCACGGAGGCACTCCACAAACTCCCTTTCTTGGGTTCCAGTACCAACCTGCTTTTCCCAGTCTACCTGCATGTTGAAATCTCCCATAACAACGGTAGCATTACCTTTACGACATGCCAATTTTAACTCCTGATTCAACTTGCAGCCTCCCACCTCTCCGTACAGTGCTGCCGTATGTCAATTCCATTCCCCCACCTTTTACCTACAAGATGATTCCAATTCAAAAGCTTGGATGACTCGGTTTTTCCTCACATTCTTTCTGATATTTGAGCCGTCAACCAGTGTGAAATTAATAAGCTTCCCTCCGTCCACCTTGTTTGATCAGCATCAACTTTTCTGATATATTTTATGGTCTTTGAAAGTCCGTTGACTCTACCTTTCATAACATTGCTTCTACCCAACTGTGCCATGACTTGTGATTGACTTCAGTTGCATCAAACAAACCAGTCAGACAGGACATTATGGCAGGTTTGTTCCAAAATTCCATGTTCTACAGCCAGCGTGGCTTTTTATGTGAGAAATGAATCTGAGATTTTTCATGAAGTCAGCAAGAGGATTGATGGGGGTAGGGCAATGTTGGCTGTATGGACTTTGGAAGGTCTTTGACAAGGTCCCACATGGTAGACTAGTCAGGAATCCAAGGTGAGCTGGTGAATTGGACGTTGTTAGACAGATACTGCACATGGATAGGACAGGTTTGGAATCTGGCACAACAGAGGAGAGTTGTCAGTGGGTCAGGCAGCATCTGTGGTGGAAAATAGACAGGTTCTGACCTTCATGTGGGCAGAAAGAATAGAAGGGAGATACTCAAATACACTTGGACCATTTCCGACATTTCCCTACCATTCCTTGGCCTCACCATCTCTATTGCAGGTGATACACTCCTGACCGACATCCACTACAAACCAACTGACTCCCACAGCTACCTGGACTACTCTTCCTCCCACCCTGCTTCCTGTAAGGACTCCATCCCCTATTCCCAATTCCTCCGTCTACGCCGCATGTGCTCCCAGGATGAGGTGTTCCACACCAGGTCATCACAAATGTCCTCGTTCTTCAGAGAACGGGGTTTCCCCTCCCCCACTATAGATGAGGCTCGCACCAGGGTCTCCTCCATACCCCGCAACACTGCCCTCTCTCCCTATTCCCCCACTCACAACAAGGGCAGAGTCCCCCGATCGTGACCTTTTACCCCACCAGCCAACGCATACAACAGATAGTCCTCCGCCAGTTTCGCCACCTCCAGCGTGACCCCTCCACTCGCCACATCTTCCCATCTCCCCCCCTGTCTGCCTTCCGCAAAGACCGCTCCCTCCGCAACTCCCTTGTCAATTCTTCCCTTCCCTCCCCTCCCGCTCCACCCCTTCCCCGGGCACTTTCCCTTGCAACCGCAAGAGATGCTACACTTGTCCCTTCACCTCCCCCCTCCACTCCTTTCAGGGACCCAAGCAGTCCTTCCAAGTCCGACAGAGGTTCACCTGCACCTCCTCCAACCTCATCTACTGCATCCGTTGCTCCAGATGCCAGCTGATCTACATCGGTGAGACCAAACGGAGGCTGGGCGATCGTTTCGCCGAACACCTCCGCTCGGTCCGCAATAACCAACCCGACCTCCCGGTGGCTCAGCACTTCAACTCCCCCTCCCATTCCGTATCCGACCTCTCGGTCTTGGGCCTCCTCCACGGCCAGATGAGCAACACCGCAAGTTGGAGGAACAGCACGTCATATTCCGCTTGGGGGGTCTGCATCCTCTGGGCTTAAACATTGAATTTTCTCAATTCTGTTAACCCAGACTGACTCCTCCCCCTCCCCACCTCCCCCTCAGCCCTCAAGCCCTGACATTCCTTCTCCATCTCCCCCCCCCCCCACCCAAGTCGCACTAGCTTCTCATTTTCACACTACAAACAGCTTACAATGGCCTGTTTCCTTTATCATCGATACTTTTTTGCATTCCTTTCATTCATTGTTCTTTATCTCTCCACATCACTGTCTATATCTCTCGTTTCCCTGATCCCTGACCAGTCTGAAGAAGGGTCTCGACCCGAAACGTTGCCTATCTCCTTCGCTCCTTAGATGCTGCTGCACCCGCTGAGTTTCTCCAGCTTTTTGTGTAACCCTAGACACTACAAAGAGTGGGGGAGGGCTTGGGGCAAGTGTGGCAAGTGATAGGTGGATACAGATGAGGAAGGGTTAATTAGTAGATGGGGTGAGGTGGGGAAGGGAAGGGTGGAGATAGAGACAGGGACCGGGAGGTGATGTGGAAACAAGAAAAGGCTGCGGATTCTGGAATTTGATAGGAATGCAAGGTGAAGAGGGAATCAATATGGGAAGAGTAGTGGGGGATGGGAACAACGGAGGGGGGAGGGGGTCCACTGGGAGGGATGTGTGGTCATGGCCAGGTGGGGTAAGTGGGGGGAGGGGTGAGGGGTATTGTGAGAAGCAGGGGTGGGCAAGACTCCTTGTAATGACATAACACACTTCCCAAAATACAGAAATAATCTAAGGTTGCTGATGTAGATGTGGGAGTAACAGAGGAGCAGAGAGGCAGCGGCTTTGTCCGTTTAGGCCTGGGCTGAGGAAAGGTCCCTTTGCTCAGAAGGTTGTGAGTCTTCCTGTTCCTCACTGTGGAGCCACAGTTGTTGAGGACACACCAGGCTGACATTGTGAATGTTGATTGAATCAAGGGATGGTGGAGATGGAGGGACAGGTCACGATAGGACCAGGAATGATCAGCTGTGGAGTGTGAGGGCTGGCATGGGCAACAGACCACTCATCCCTTCTTGGTTTTTATTAAAGCTTGGATCTTTTTTCTCCTCCTCCATCCAGATGAGGATGAATGTAATGGAACTTCTGCACAAACACTGTGTGGCTCCAACACTGATTGTCACAACACAGAGGGAAGCTACTACTGTACCTGTAAGGCAGGATATTTCCACCCGAGCAAACAACGTAACATCACAGACGGCAGTGGCTGCAAAGGTGGGTGGTGACATTTTTGTATTTAATACTTTACTGTTTTACCTCACTGGGGAGCTTGTGCTTTGAACTTGGCATGAATGGGAAGAGGCAAGGCCAGAGCAGCTGGTTTCAGGTACATAGAGGAGTATTGGAAAATCAATAGACAACAGACAATATGCAATAGGTGCAGGAGTAGGCCATTCAGCCCTTTGAGCCAGCACTGTCATTTCATGTGATCATGGCTGATCATCCTCAATCAGTAACCAGTTCCTAGCTTCTCCCTATATCCCCTGTCTACACTAGCTTTAACAGCCCTATCTAGCTCTCTCTTGAAAGTATCCAGAGAACCTGCCTCCACCGCCCTCTGAGGCAGATAATTCCACAGACTCACAACTCTGTGAGAAAAAGTTTTTCCTCATTTCCGTTCTAAATGGCTTGCCCCTTATTCTGAAACTGGCCCCTGGTTCTGGACTCACCCAACATGGGGAACATGTTTCCTGCCTCTAGAGTGTCCAAATCTTTAATGATCTTATATGTGTCAATAAGATACCCTCTCATCCTTCTAAACTCCAGAGTATACAACCCCAGCCACTCCATTCTCTCAGCATATGACAGTCCCGCCACCCTGGGAATTAACATTGTAACCTACGCTGCACTCCTTCAATATCAAGAATGTCCTTCCACAAATTAGGGGACCAAAGCTGCACACAATACTCCAGGTGTGGTCTCACTAGGGCCCTATTCAACTCTTTGCTCTTATCCTCAATGCCTCTTGTTATAAAGGCCAACATGCCATTTGCTTTCTTCACTGCCTGCTGTACTTGCATGCTTACTTTCATTGACTGATGAACAAGGACTCCCAGATCCTGTTGTACTTCCCCTTTTCCCAACTTGACACCATTTAGATAGTAATCTGCCTTCCTGTTTTTACTACCAAAGTGGATAACCTCACATTTATCCACATTAAACTGCATCTGCCATGCATCTGCCCACTCACTCAACCTGTCCAAGTCACCCTGCATTCTCATAGCATCCTCCTCACAGTTCACACTGCCACCCAGCTTTGTATCATCTGCAAATTTGCTAATCTTACTTTGAATCCCTTCATCTAAATCATTAATCATGTAAGTAGCTGCGGTCCCAGCACCGAGCCTTGCGGTACCCCACTAGTCGCTGCCTGCCATTCTGAAATGGACCCGTTAATCCCGACTCTTTGTTTCCTGTTTAGCAACCAATTTTCTATCCATGTCAGCACTCTACCCCCAATACCTTGTGCCCTAATTTTGCCCACTAATCTCCTATGTGGGACCTTATCAAATGCTTTCTGAAAGTCTAGGTACATTACATCCACTGGCACTCCCTTGTCCATTTTTGTAGTTACATCCTAAAAAATTCCAGTGGATTAGTCAAGCATGATTTCCCCTTCGTAAATCCATGCTGACTCGGACCGATCCTGTTACTGCTATCCAAATGTGCCGCTATTTCATCTTTTATAATGAAATCCAGCATCTTCCCCACCACCGATGTCAGGCTAACTGGTCTATAATTCCCTGTTTTCCCTCTCCCGCCTTTCTTAAAAAATGGGATAACATTAGCTACCCTCTTATCCACAGGAACTGATCCTGAATCTATAAAACTCTGGAAAATTATCACCAATGCATCCACAATTTCTAAAGCCACTTCCTTAAGTACCCTGGGATGCAGACCATCAGGCCCTGACGATTTATCAGCATTCAGTCCCATCAGTCTACCCATTTCCTGCCTAATGTGGATTTCCTTCAGTTCCTCTGTCACCCCGGATCCTGTGACCACTAGTATATCAGGAAGATTGTTTGTGTCCTCATTAGTGAAGATGGATCAAAAGTACCTGTTCGACTCATCTGCCATTTCCTTGTTCCCCATAATAAATTCACCTTTTTCAGTCTTCAAGGATCCAACTTTGGTCTTAACTTTTCTTTTCCTCTTTCCGTACCTAAAGAAGCTTTTACTATCCCCCTTTATTGTTGTTCCACTGTTTCCGTTCTTGGGTATTTTTCCACTCAATTTGGCCAGCTTCTCCCTTATGGCTCCATAGCCCCCTTTATTCAACTGTAACACTGACACCTCCGATTTACCCTTCTCCCTCTCCAATTGTAGATTAAACTTGACCATATTTTGGTCACTACCTCCTAATGGCTCCTTAACCTCAAGTTCCTTTTATCAAATCTGGTTCATTACATAACACTAAATCCAGAATTGCCTTCTCCCTGGTAGGCTCCAATACAAGCTGCTCTAAGATTCCATCACGGAGGCACTCCACAAACTCCCTTTCTTGGGTTCCAGTACCAACCTGATTTTCCCAGTCTACCTGCATGTTGAAATCTCCCATAACAATGGTAGCATTACCTTTACGACATGCCAATTTTAACTCCTAATTCAACTTGGAGCCTCCCACCTCTCCTTACAGTGCTGTCGTATGTCAATTCCATTCCCCCACCTTTTACCTAAAAGATGATTCCAATTCAAAAGCTTATGGAATCGTTTTTTCCTCACATTCTTTCTGATATTTGAGCCGTCTACCAGTGTGAAATTAATAAGCTTTCCTCCGACAACCTCGTTTGATCAGCATGAACTTTTCTGATATATTTTATGGACTTTGAAAGGCCATTGACACTATCTTTCATAACATTGCTTTTACCCAACTGCGCAATGACTTGTGATTGACATCAGTTGCATCAAACAAACCAGTCAGAGCCCAGGTGGATTTCCTTCCGTTCCTCTGTCACCCCATATACTCTGGCCACTAGTATATCAGGAAGATTGTTTGTGTTCTCCTTAGTGAAGACGGATCCAAAGTACCTGTTCAACTCATCTGCCATTTCCTTGTTCCCCATACTAAATTCACCTTTATCAGTCTTCAACGGTCCAACTTTGGTCTTAACTTTTTTTTTTCCTCTTTCCATACCTAAAGAAGCTTTTACTATCCTATAACCATATAACCATATAACAATTACAGCATGGAAACAGGCCATCTCGGCCCTTCAAGTCCGTGCCGAACAACTTTTTTCCCTTAGTCCCACCTGCCTGCACTCATACCATAACCCTCCATACCCTTCTCATCCATATGCCTATCCAATTTATTTTTAAATGATACCAACGAACCTGCCGCCACCACTTCCACTGGAAGCTCCTTTATATCCTCCTTTATATTCTTGGCTAGCTTACCTTCGTACCTCATCTTTTCTCCCCGTATTGCCTTTTTAATTCTCTTCTGTTGCTCTTTAGGCATTACCCAATCCTCTTGCTTCCTGGTCATCTATGCTACGGTGTATTTCTTCTCCTTTATTTTTATACAGTCCCTGACATCCCTTGTCAGTCACGGTCGCCCCTTACTCCCCTTGGGATCTTTCTTCCTCTTTAGAATGAACTGATCCTGCACCGTCTGTATTATTCCCAGATATACCTGCCAATGTTGTTCCACTGTCATCCCTTCTCGGGTATTTTTCCAGTCAATTTGGCCAGCTTCTCCCTCATGGCTCCATAGCCCCCTTTATTCAACTGTAACACCGACACCTCCGATTTACCCTTCTCCCTCCCCAATTGTAGATTAAACTTGACCATATTATGGTCACTACCTCCTAATGGCTCCTTAACCTCAAGTTCCCTTATCAAATCTGGTTCATTACATAACAGTAAATCCAGAATTGACTTCTCCCTGGTAGGCTCCAATACAAGCTGCTCTAAGATTCCATCACGGAGGCACTCCACAAACTCCCTTTCTTGGGTCCCTTTCTAGTACCAACCTGCTTTTCCCAGTCTACCTGCATGTTGAAATCTCCCATAACAACTGTAGCATTACCTTTATGACATGCCAATTTTAACTCCTGATTCAACTTGGAGCCTCCCACCTCTCTTTACAGTGCTGCCGTATGTCAATTCCACCTTTTACCTACAAGATGATTGCAATTCAAAAGCTTTTTCCTCACATTCTTTCTGATATTTGAGCCGTCAACCAGTGTGAAATTAATAAGCTTCCCTCCGTCCACCTTGTTTGATCAGCATCAACTTTTCTGATATATTTTATGGTCTTTGAAAGTCCGTTGACTCTACCTTTCATAACATTGCTTTTACCCAACTGTGCCATGACTTGTGATTGACATCAGTTGCATCAAACAAACCAGTCAGACAGGACATTATGGCAGGTTTGTTCCAAAATTACATGTTCTACAGCCAGTGTGGCTTTTAATGTGGGAAATGAATCTGAGATTTTTCATGAAGTCAGCAAGAGGATTGATGGGGGTAGGGCAATGTTGGCTGTATGGACTTTGGAAGGTCTTTGACAAGGTTCCACATGGTAGACTAGTCAGGAATAGTAAGATTGAACGAGAACTTACCAGTTCGAAGGTTGATCGTTATTTCATGAGGAGTCGCGGTGAGGGATTTCGTGAAGAGCCCGCCGGCGCGCATGCTCGACATTCTTCAAAGTAGCGGTGTGGAATCACAGAAACCAATAACAGAAATGACTTAGCATAGTAAGATGAAAGAGACTCAAATTACCAGGTGAAGGCGATTGAGGGTTGGGCGTGGAGGGCACGAAATCCCTCACCGCGACTCCTCATGAAATAACGATCAACCTTCGAACTGGTAAGTTCTCGTTCAATCTTACTATTTCATTTCGGAGTCACGTGAGTGACTTCGTGAAGACTTCAAAGCTTCTGTGATTACACGCCCTGGACCACGTCCATGCTGACACACCACTAGCAGGGATGGATGGGAGGAACAAACTTGCTCAAATAGTTCATACTGCAAAACAAGAGCATATTTATTAACAACAAATCAAAAAAACCCTCATGCGGGGACACCTCCACGTTCTCGACCTGCATTCAGCACGGCTTCCGCGAACTGTAGAGGAGCAGCAACAGGCTTGTTATAAAATCGCTGAAACACAGCTTCATTAGCCCATCCTGCTGTGGCGAGAATATGGTCCATGGGCACCTCCATGACCCTCGCCGCCGACGTCGATGCAGCCCTGGTGGAATGAGACGTGAACACATTAGTGTCGATACCTGACTTACCCAAGACGACCCGGAGCCACCTGGATATCGTCTGGACCGTCACTCGATGATGAGGTCTTTTATGAGTGACAAGCAGGTATCTCTCCATTCCTCTGATGCCTGCCATCACCTTGACGTAGTGACGGATATGGGAGGCTAAACACAGCCTAGCATCTGCGGGGTATGCCGGGAACTTCAGCTGCAGCCCTGTGCACCCAGGTCTATGCTGCTTTAGTAGCTCATCAACGAAGAAGACTACTTCTGTAGGGGTAGACATCATTCTGTCGACACGTAGTTTATGGAGTGTCTGTACCCTCTGTGCTGAAGTCAGCGCTAGCAACATCACCAGCTTCATGGTGAGTTTGTCCAGCTGGAGCCCTTCCATGGGGGACCACGTCCTGAGCAGGGTTAAAACGTCCCTGACATCCCAGGTGATATTGTAGCGTGGTGTAGGCGGATTCATATTGAATATACCCCGCATGAGCCTGGACACTAGCCTGTTGGATCCCACCTCAATCTTGAGGTAGAATGACAGCGCGCTCCTGGCGCTGTTGATGGCACTGTAACTTAAGTGTTCATCATGGTGCAACCCCGCGAGGAATTCCAGGACGTCGGTTATAGTCACGGCATCGTACGTGATGCGAGAGCGGCTGCAGAAGGCTTCCCACTTCTTGATATGTGAGCGGTATCTTCGCCTTGTTGACTCTCGACACGACGCCGCAATGGTATCCATGATCCGAGTTGAGAGGCCGTATTGGGCTAACGGCCTGTTCAAAACCTGCAAGCCAACAAATGCAAATAGCCATGGCAGGGATGTGGCTCCCCTGAGACAGGGTGAGTAACTAATTCTGGGCAACCCTTCAAAAGGACCCAAGGCTCACTGAGCATGTCAAAGACCACCGGATACCACGGCTGTGTAGGCCAGTCGGGCATAATAAGGATGCCCTTAGCTGCATCCATCTGAATCTTTCGTAATACCTGACTGATGAGGCAAAACGGGGGGGAATGCATAGAAAAACCAATTCCCCCAGTCCAGCGAGAATGCATCTAGCGCCATAGCCCCAGGATCTGGTTCCCACGAAACGTAGGTTGGTACCTGATGGTTCAACTGGGACGCAAAAAGGTCAATATCCGGTTTCCCAAATTTGGCTGTGATTCTGGCAAAAATTTCAGGATGTAACATCCATTCAATATTGTCATTGAACTTGCGTGACCTGGCGTCCGCCACAGTATTAAGCTCACCTGGCAAATAGGTAGCTGAAATCCAAATGTCTCTCTGAACACACCAGAGCCAAATTGAGTTAGCCAATTTATCACATGAAACTGACCTGGTACCGCCCATATGGTTTAAATATGCCACCGCTGTGGTGTTGTCTATTTGGAGACGGACATGTGCCCCAAAAAACTTGGAACAATAAGCACGAAGTCCGTGGAATGCTGCAAGTAGCTCCAAATAGTTGATCCCATGTGACAACAACATAGTAGCCTCAAGGGTATCCCATCTGCCTCTGCAACTAAAGGAATGATCCGTAGCTCCCCAGCCATAAGAGCTCGCATCAGTTTGCAAGTATACCACCGGATTAGCCTCAATAATAGGCTTAAATGAGTTACTAACGTGACGCACCCACCATCGTAACTCATCTGTCGCTTCGGGCGGCAGCTGCATTGGTCGATCATAATGACCAGCGTGCTGTCTTAACGCAGCGATCTTGGCCCTTTGCAAATTCTGATAATGCAAAGGCCCATATCGGGCTGCCGGAAACAAAGCTACAAGTTTGCCAATTACTGTAGCTGTATGACGAATCGATGGTATACCAGCGGTGATTAAACCTTGACACACCTGGGTGACCTCCTCAACCTTATTAGGTGGTATGGTGACCCTCATGCGAATAGAGTCCACCGTAACCCCAGATAATGAATTACCTGGGAGGGGCAGAACTTTGATTTGGCTGGATGGACAATGAACCCCAGCTGCTGAAATAAATTGACTGCAGCTGCAACACCCTGTTGAGCCAATTCCAGGGTGTGGCCCACAATTAAGATATCATCTAAATAGGCCATTACTATATGATGTCGCTGTCGTAAATAGGCCATAATTGGCTTCACCAATTTAGTGAATAATCGAGGGGCTGTGGTAAGCCCATTGGGCAAAGCCCTATATTGCCAGAGTTGACCCATCCAGATAAATTTCAGAAACCTCCTGTAATATTTTTGAATGGATACAGTATAGTACGCATCTTGTAAATCAATGCATGCCATAAAGCAACCATGTGAAATCAATGATTTGGCTGTTTCAAAAGTGTCCATTTTGAAATGAGTATATGTTACAAAAGTATTTAAACTAGTCAGGTCAATGATGACTCGACAGCCTCCATCCATCTTGGGTCGAGTGAATATATTTGAAACAAATTCCACGGGCTCATGAACCGTTTTCTCTATCACTCCCTTCTGTTCTAGCCTCAAAATTTCCTTATAGCCTGCTGCCTGTTCTGCAGCAGACAATTTAAATGTTCGACCAGGCCTGTGCTGGGATGGAGGAATGTCCCCATTAAGAAACTCAATGCTATGACCCTGAACATTTTGTAACACATACTCATCACCAGTAATATCACCCCATGCACCCAAAAAGAACCGAAGGCGCCCACCAACATGTGAGGTTAGACAAAGAGAAAAGAGAGAACCAGACCGCCTCGCCTCCGTGGTTACCAGCGGTCCTTGACACGTGTGGGTGGATGTGGAGGTGCTGGGTTGGCTTGAGGGCGCGGCGTCCTCATCTTCCACCAGGGTCTCTGCCGACCTTGTCCTAAAAAAGCCCCCTGGTGCTGGGGCGGTTGGTAACGGGGTGGAGCTGGAGGGTAGGTCCTCGTAGAGGTGCTGGCAGACCCTCGTGGTCGAACAAGCGGAGCTTTCGAGCCCGACGGCGTGGGGGCACCGCGAGGGCGCATGAGTCCCACCGTTTTGGCTTTGTCAAGCTCTTTGACCCTCTTAGAGAGATCCTCGCCAAAGAGCTGACGGGGCGGCTGCGGCGGCGGTGGTTTGCACAACCCTGCAAACTTAGGGTTGAGCGCCGGGCGGATGCTGCTTTTGCGGAACCCATTGATTTCATGTTGAGTTGCGCACAATAGAGCCAGAGCATCCTCCTGGTCCAAATTTAAGTCATCCCCAACAACCGACTGCACAAAGACGGTAATACCGGCCGTGAGGAGCTTCAGGATCCGCTGAATTTTCAGCTCCTGTTGACGGATAGCCGCACTGATGTTGCCCCATATCGGCGTATTGACCACAGGCACGTTGAGGGAGTTGCAGTTGGATGGAGCCTTGTGACGGCTCATGGCCTGAATGAGAACCTCCTCCTGGAGCTGATGGTTGTTGAGGAAGTCCACTGTGGCTGCCAATTTCGAGTTGAGGGGAAGCCCAGACGAGTGTGGGGCCGCGAACTTAGTGGCCACATCGAGAAGGCCCTCCGCTGGTAAATCGGACGGAGGTGGGATGGGATCGACCAAAACCTCCTCTTCCTGCTGCTCCAGGCTGATGGTGGAAGTTGGTGAAACAGCCCTGTACCTGTCGCTGCTGGACGCTTGCTGCTGTTGACCGTGAAGCAGGAGCTCCAGCAGCCGCTCCATCCGGTCAATACGCCCTTCACCCTGAACACTCAGGTGGTCGGAGTCCTCCGGCTCTGAAAAATGGCCAGGTCCCCTATCATCGGCCCGCACCTCATCGAGGCCCACCCGGTGCCAGTAGTCGTCGCTAGCAGCCGCCGAAGCGAAACTGCGCGATTCCTGCGCGGGCGTGTTCAACCGCCTCCGTTTAGCGGGAGCGGACGCCGCTGCCACTAAGGACACTTGCGGCGTGATGTCGGCACCAGCCGCAGCCTGGATACCCGATGCCCACGCAGGCTTGCCGGCAGCCCACGTCGTGGACCTCGCCGACGCATGGTCTCGCCCACCCATCCATGGGGGGCTCGGCGACCGCGACGAGACCCGACCCAACCGACCCGTCCCGGCGTCGAGAGTTGGGGGGCGTCGACTGGACCTCACAGCCGCCCCGGGTCTCGCCCTGGAACCTGACCGCTCCTCGGCGGCAGGTAAAGCCTTAGCCCCGACAGGGTTAGACTTCCGGGCTCCTGCCCTTCCCCTCCGCGGAGGGCTGGGTGAAAAGGGCCGTGCAGCCGCACGCACACTTCTGCTCGAGGCCGCCAGCAAGCCTGCTGACGACCTGACTGCCATGGCAGGATCCTCCTGCTCTGGCGGCACACCACACTCCTCCTCGTCGAACTCCTCCGAACTGTGGTGTGCTGGCGGATCCGGACCTGTAAACACAGGGCTCACCGACATTTCCGCCCCTGTCCCGGCCTGCGCTGCAGGTACCGCCGATATCACTGGCTCCGGGACTGTTGACCGGCGACTTCGTCCAGACGTTCTCCGGCCTTTAATGCTCCCATCCATGTCCTTGCTGTGAAAACAAAACACAACAAGAACCACCAACTTAAGGTAGGATACTTACCTTAGTGGTTCCCTTATGAAGGGCTGGCGAGGAGCGCGCTCCACCGCCAGCCGTCGCAGCAACGCGATAGACGATATGACGAGCATGCACGCCGGCGGGCTCTTCACGAAGTCACTCACGTGACTCCGAAATGAAATCCAAGGTGAGCTGGTGAATTGGACGTTGTTAGACAGATACTGCTCATGGATAGGACGGGTTTGGAATCTGGCACAACAGAGGAGAATTGTCAGTGGGTCAGGCAGCATCTGTGGTGGAAAATAGACAGGTTCTGACCTTCATGTGGGCAGAAAGAATAGAAGGGAGATAGCCACTGCAAAGAGTGGGGGAGGGCTTGGGGCAAGTGTGGCAAGTGATAGGTGGATACAGATGAGGAAGGGTTAATTAGTAGATGGAGTGCGGTGGGGAAGGGTGGAGATAGAGACAGGGACCGGGAGGTGATGTGGAAACAGGAAAAGGCTACAGATTCTGGAATTTGATAGGAATGCAAGGTGAAGAGGGAATCAATATGGGAAGAGTAGTGGGGGATGGGAACAACGGAGGGGGGAGGGGGTCCACTGGGAGGGATGTGTGGTCATGGCCAGGTGGGGTAGGTGGGGGGAGAAGGGAGGGGTATTGTGAGAATCAGGGGTGGGCAAGACTCCTTGTAATGACATAACACACTTCACAAAAAGCAGAAAGAATCTAAGGTTGCTGATGTAGATGTGGGAGTAACAGAGGAGCAGAGAGGCAGCGGCTTTGTCCATTTTGGCCTGGGCTGAGGAAAGGTCCCTTTGCTCAGAAGGTTGTGAGTCTTCCTGTTCCTCACTGTGGAGCCACAGTTGTTGAGGACACACCAGGCTGACATTGTGAATGTTGATTGAATCAAGGGATGGTGGAGATGGAGGGACAGGTCACGATAGGACCAGGAATGATCAGCTGTGGAGTGTGAGGGCTGGCATGGGCAACAGACCACTCATCTCTTCCTAGTTTCTATTAAAGCTTGGATCATTTCCCATCCTCCTCCATCCAGATGATGATAAATGCCTATTCCTTCGTACCATAGATGCTGCCTTACCCGCTGATTTTCTCCAGCTTTTTAGTCCACCAATGGGATCCCACTACTGGCCATCTCCTCCCCTGTTGGCTTCCCGCAGAGACCGCTCCCTCCGTAACTCCCTGGTCAATTCGTCCCTTCCCACCCAAACCACCCGCTCTCCTGGCACTTTCCCTTGCAACCGCAAGAGATGCTACACTTGTCGCTTTACCTCCCCCCTTGACTCCATTCAAGGACCCAAGCAGTTTTTCCAGCTGCGGCAGAGGTTCAGCTGCACCTCCTCCAATCTCATCTGTTGCATCCACTGCTCTAGGTGTCAGCTTCTCTACATCGGTGAGATCAAGCGTAGGCTTGGCGATCGCTTCGCAATAACCAACCTGATCTCCCGGTGGCTCAGGACTTCAACTCCCCCTCCCATTCCGAACCGGACCTTTCTGTTCCGGGCCTCTTCCATGGCCAGAGTGAGGCCCACAGTAAATTGGAGGAACAGCACCTCATATTTCGCTTGGGCAGTTTACACCCCAGCGGTATGAACATTGACTTCTCCAATTTCAGGTAGTCCCTGCTTTCTCCTCCCCTTCCCAGCTCTCCCTCAGCCCAGATGACAATAAAACACCCATGACTATTGAAAGTCTATCACCTCCATGATACCCGTGACAGTGTGTCCCAGGCACCCACCATTCCCTTTGTGACAAAAACAAACTCTCCAATTTTCTGAATATTGGCCCATTTATGGATATCAACCAATTCAGTCAGAATTTTCTTCCCAAGGGTGGAAATGTCGAAGACTAGAGGTCAGAGCTTAAAAGTGAAAGATGCAAAGTTTAAAGGAGATATGCTGGGCAAGTTTAATTACACAGAGAACGGTAGGTGCTGGAATGTGCTGCCAGGGTTGGTTGTGGAGGCAGATACGATATTAGAGTATAAGAGGCTTTTAGATGGGCATGTAGATAAACAGGAGGGATATGGATCATATACAGCAAAGGACACTCGTTTATCTTGGGAGACACAAAATGCTGGAGTAACTCACCGGGTCAGACAACATCTCTGGAGAAAAGAAATAGGGGACGTTTCGGGTCGAGATGCTTCTTCAGACCGCGACCCGAAACGTCACCTTCTCTGGAGATACTGTCTGACCCACTGAGTTACTTCAGCTTTTTATGTCTATCTTCGGTTTAAACCAACACCTGCAGTTCCTTCCTACTTTGACCTTGTTGTCATGTTTGGCTTGGACATTGTGGGACTAAGGGGTCCGTTCCTGTGCTGAACTGTTCTATGTTCTATATGTTCTCCCAGCCGTATCCCTTCTCTTGTAGTGTCTATATGTTCTGCCTGGAAGACTTTCTGTTCAATTTATCTGCAGGGGAAAACTTAGGGCCACTTGTCAGAGTACACGTTGGACAAAAGTGGAGAATCAGGAGTGTTTCCACTGAATCCTGTGTCGATGAGGCATGCAGTCATAGAGTCATACAGCACGGAAACAGGCCCTTCGGCCCAACTCATCCGTGCTCCATCTAAGTTAGTCCCATTTACAAACATTTGGCCCATATCCCCCTGAGCACTTCTTATCCATGTACCTGTCCAAGAGTCTGTTAAATGTTATTATAGCATCTGCCTCAATTACCTCCTCTGTCACCTCATTCCATATATCAGCCCCCCTCTGTGTGATACAGTTGCCCCTCAGCTTCCTATTAAATTTGCCCCTCTCTTAAACCTGTGTCCTCTGGTTTTTGATTCCCCTGCTCTGGATAAAAACTGTACACTCACCCTATCTATCCCCATCATCATTTCATACATCTCTATAAGATCAGCCCTCAGTGTGGGGTAAGACCATGCCGGGCAGAGAGTGGGTGAAGAGCAACAGGGATGTGAGAGTGAGCTCCTGTCACACTCCGTGCATCACTCCCTCGTCACTCGCAGTCTCTCGCTCATCACCATCTGTGCTGTCGATGTTTGTATCTCTGTCCCTCTCTGCAACAGATGTGGACAGATGTGGGCATGGGCACCAGTGCAGCGCCAACATGACCTGTCGCAACACCTTTGGGAGTTTCCTCTGTGTCTGTGGAGCGGGATCTCACCCAGGGCCGGGACAGACGCACCAGACCTGTCAAGGTAAGCGCAGACTTCGGATGAGAGCGGATGTTCAGGGAATCAGAACTGGAGATGACGGAAACACTCACCAAGTCAGGCAGAAGCTGCGGAAGGGACGGCAGGGACAGATTAGTGACGGTTAACATGGCTCTGGGTGGGAAATTGTGGATTACAAATTTGATTGGGTGCTTTGAAAAGGTGACGAAGAAGGCACTTGCCATGTTTGCCTTTATTGGTCAGAGCATTCAGTACAACAGCTGAGATGTTGTGTTACAATTGTGCAAATGTTGGTGAGACCACACTTGGAATATTGAGACCACTTCAGGTGGCCCAGTCTGACGCTGCACATGGTGGGAGCACCATGGTGGAGCTCTGGGTGAGGGGCAGAGGTGAGGTCTACTCTGCCCGATGGGTGAACATCAGGAGGGTGACTGGTGGAGTCTACAGGCGGCACTGACATCTCTTTCATGTCATTCTTACACCAGTCGATCCGCTCAATTGTTCCGACTCGGGAAAGCAGAGTTCCACAGTGCTGCGGTGCAGTCCCAAGCAGGTACGTGAACGGCCTCTGACTTCCACAGAGACACAGCGATTAGATCCACACTGCTGGAGCGACTCAGCGGGTCAGGCAGCACCTGTGGAGGGAATGGACAGATCACATTGAGTGTCGGGACCATCCTTCAAGGTTTCACATTGTAGTATCCACTACAATCAGACTGAAGAAGCTTCACCACCTCGAAACATCACTATCCATGTTCTCCACAGATGCTGCCGGACCTGCTGAGTTACTCCAGCACTTTGTATTTTACACTATACACCATACCCTGTAAAGTACATGTCGCTCTACAGGACTTTTGTTCGGCTAAATTCACTGGAGTTTAGAAGGATGAGGGGAGTTCTTATAGAAACATATAAAATTATAAAACAACTGGACAAGTTAGATGCAGGAAAAATGGTCCCAACGTTGGGCGAGTCCAGAACCAGGGGCCACAGTCTTAGAATAAAGGGGAGGCCATTTAAGACTGAGGTGAGAATACATTTTTCACCCAGAGAGTTGTGAATTTGTGGAATTCCCTGCCACAGAGGACAGTGGAGGCCAAATCACTGGATGGATTTAAGAGAGAGTTAGATAGAGCTCTAGGGGCTAGTGGAATCAAGGGATATGCGGAGAAGGCAGGCACGGGTTATTGATTTGGGACGATCAGCCATGAATGGTGGTGATGGCTCGAAGGGCCGAATAGCATCCTCCTACACATATTTTCTATGTTTCTAAATGTGGACCATTGCATACTGTTCTGGTCACCACGTTACAGGAAGGATGTGGAGGATTTGGAGAGGGTGCACAATGATGTCTAGATAAGGTGGTGTTAGCTGTAAATAGGCAATTTACAAACTCTGAAAGTGTTCAACACATTTTAATGATAGCACAAGGTATTACATACATCCTCAAATACTGGCTACGTTCTTCTAGTGAACCGTATCCAGGAAGGGGAAGGCGTTATGATTGATGTTAACTAGGCGGGGTTAATGGTACTGAGGTAACTATGTTATTGGTTGCATGCAAAACCATCTACATCCTTCCCCTTAGAAAATTTAAAAGAAACAGACCGTTGTCACTACAACAGAATTAAACAGAATTAAACAGAATCGCCATAACGAACAGGTGGCTTGCTGATCCGGCCCGAGCGCGTACGGATGCCTCCCCCTTCCCCCGGAGGAGCAGAAAAAACAGGGGAACCCGAGACAGCAGGGGAACCAGGGAAGGGCGGTGGGGTTGGAGGAACAGCGGATGGAGAACCGCGACCGCCAACAGGTGACCCGCGCAGAGGGGAACCGGGCGCTCGATATGGGGACCGAGGCATGCAGGGAACGTTGGCTGGGACAGGAGCCGGCTGCTGGTATGAGGGCGGCGGGGCATAGGGGCCCGGGGCCTGCGGCTTCGGCTCATTAACCGCAAGCAGGTGTTGTCGGCTTCTACGGTAGATGGTTCCCTCATAGTCGACCAGATACGAACGAGGTGAGTCGGCCACCCCAACCACAGTAGCCAGACGGGAGTGACCACTGGCGGTTTGCAATCGAACAACCTGTCCAGGCAACAGAGGATCGAGTGGTCTGCACGACCGATCGTGGGAACGCCGCTGGCTGTCATGTTTCTCTTGAATGCGCCTCTGCACAGAGGCAGGCTCCAGCACCCGAGGTTTCAGCTGGCGCTGGGCAATCGGGATGGTAGATCTGGTTGTTCTGGACATCAGACGCTGAGCAGGGGACCCCATGGCCGGATCTCTGGAAACATTCCTGAGGTTCAGGAGATCCAAATACAAATCAGAGTTAGACAGTCTCGCTTGTTCCATCAGAAGCTTGGCGCTGCGGACGGCCCGTTCAGCAAGGCCGTTGCTCTGTGGGTACTCCGGGCTGCTGGTGAAATGTACAAAATTCCATTTGTCAGCAAAACTTTTGAACTCACGGTTCGACTTGAGACAGTCAAACGCCTGCTGGTGCTGTGGGAGCCAGACCCAGGCGATATCCTTTTTTGTCAGCTGCCGCAGGGGAGCACTCAGCTCACTGAGATTTGGTACAAACTTCCCAAGGCAGTTCACCATGCCCAAGAAACGTTGTAGACCTGGCACGTCGGTGGGGGCTGCCATCTCAGAGATGGCCGCTGCCTTCAAAGGGTCGGGTTTTAGTCCGTTAGAGGTGAAAACGTGTCCAACATACGTGACTTCTGAGACACGAAACTGGCACTTCTTTGGGTTCAGCTTCAGGTTGGCCTTTCGCGCCCGATCCAGGACGCGGCGGAGGTTCTGGTCATGTTCGGCAATGTCCTTCCCATAGACTAAGATGTCATCCACGATGATGGCACATGGCAGGCCCGAGAATATCTGCTCCATCGTTCGCTGGAACACCTCACTAGCGGAATTGATGCCGAATGGCATTCGCAGGAATTTGAATCTGCCGAATGGTGTGGCGAAGGTTGTCAGGTCGGAAGATGCTTTGTCCAACGGGATCTGCCAGAACGAGTTCTTAGCGTCTAGGACCGAAAAGACGGTGGCTTGCCCGACCTGAGCCGCCACGTCCTCAACAGACCGCATGGGGTAGTGTGGTCGCCTGATGGCAAGGTTTAAGTCCTTGGGGTTGATACACACACGTATTTCATTCTTGTCTTTCTTTATCGTGGCAACCATGGTGGAGACCCAATCGGTGGACTCGCTGACCGCTTCTAGCACCCCCTTGTCGACCATGTTGTTAAGCATCGCCTCGACCCTGTCTTTCATGGCGTGGGACACCCTCTGAGGTGCGCGGACCACGGGTTGTACATTTGGGTCAATGGAAATATGGTATGTCAGTGGTAACTTTCCCAGGTCATCGTTGAACAGGTCCTGGTATTCTGCAATCGGGTTAAATGACAGTTGCACTTTGTGGACCGTGTGGTCGAAGGACACCAGGCCAAGATCTTGGCACGCACGGTTTCCCAGCAGGGTAACACAGTCAGAGTTCAAAACATAAAAAATCAAGTTTCTCGTGGCCTTCTGTAGCCTGCAAGTTAAAGTGGCCCTCCCCACAGGCCTGAGAATTTCTCCACCATAGGCATGCAGTGTAGCATTGTCAGCGACCAAGGCCTCATTAGTCCTTATCTTGTTGAAAAGATTTATTGACAAAACATTGACCTTTGCCCCAGTATCTAACTTCGCAAGGAAGGTTACATTGTTGACAGTCACAGACACGGAGGGATCAAGACGTTGGCCAGGTGCCTGGAGGAGGGTAAACACATTCGAATCCTCGGGAGAATTAATTGGATCTGCATCATAGGATTCAGCAACATCGGGCTGTGGGTTGGAACAGCTATCAGATTGTTTAAGCATGTTTAGACTGGGTCTGGAAATCTGTACCTGTCTCCCACGAGAACGGAATGAGCGGCAGGCAGAAGCGAAATGATTCAGTTTGTTACAAAAATTACAAGCCTTGCCATAGGCAGGGCACGTCGACCGTCTGTGGTGCATGTAGTTACAGTTAGGGCACCTTTTTGGGGGCACATCAGCAGGACCAGGGTTGGCACGCGGCAGAAAAGCATTGTTTCCCCTCTGAGGCGGGGCTCTACTAAATCCAGTCTGGTGAACAGACTTATCTCCCAAGTCCCGGTGATCATCTGGCAATACAACGACCTCAGACAATCTGCAGGCATGCATGGCTTTTTCTAATGTTAGATCTGGATCCCTAAGAAGCTCACATCGCAGCTTCTGGTCACGCATGCCAGTTACTAAAATGTCTCTAGTGAGCTGGTCTGTCATGTCACCGAAACGGCACCGCTGGGCGAGATAACGCAAATCGGCAATAAAACATTCAGCAGGTTCCTCCGGCAGCTGTCTCCTTGTAAAGAACCGTGCCCTCTCTAGAATGCGGTTCGAGGGCAGGTCACAAATCTCCCTGAACTTACGTAGCAGGCAAGCAGGGTCACTGGCAGATTCTGCAGGGGTAACCACCACGTTGTTGTCGTCCAGGACCGGTGGAGCATAGACGAAAGTTCTGGCTCTCTTCATGGCATCAGGTCCGACAAGGTTGAGTAGGAGGGAGGCTTTGAGGGAGTCAGGATCATTGCGGTGAGCGACGTTGACAAAGTGGGTGAAATCAATTTCAAACGTAGCCCAGCGCTCAGAAATATCAGCATCAAAGACAAGCTGCGCGGGCTTTCTGCACGAGGATGCCATGGTCAGAGAGATAAAGCACAAAAGGCACAAATCAAATAAAAGAAATAAAACCCGATGGACAGGTAGGCGCAAGTATCTTCCAGCTCCGACACCATGTAAATAGGCAATTTACAAACTCTGAAAGTGTTCAACACATTTTAATGATAGCACAAGGTATTACATACATCCTCAAATACTGGCTACGTTCTTCTAGTGAACCGTACCCAGGAAGGGGAAGGCGTTATGATTGATGTTAACTAGGCGGGGTTAATGGTACTGAGGTAACTATGTTATTGGTTGCATGCAAAACCATCTACATTAGCCACAGGAGAGACTGGACAGACTTGGATTGTTTTCTGGAATACCAGAGTTTGAGGGGAGACCTGATAGAAGTATATAAAATGATGAAAGACATGGATGGGATAGACAGTCAGCTTTAGGGCAAGAGGGGCAAAGTTTCAAGGAGCTGATCGGGGGGCAAGTCTTTTACACACGGATAGTCGGTGCCTGGAACACACTGTTGGGGGTGAGGGTGGAGCAGATATGACCATGGTGTTTCAGATACTTTTGCATTTGTGCATGGATGTGCAGGGAATGGAGGAATATGGGTTATGTACAAGCAGATAAGTTGGTCTTATCATCGTGTTCAGCACAGACATTGTGGGCCGAAGGGCCTGTTCTTGTGCTGTACCCTTCAGTGTTCTGTGTTTACAAAGGCAACCCTTCTATATAAGCAACTCCTTGATGTGATTGCCACTGTTTAAGCCGTGAGGTCCATTCAGAGTTGCCATGGTACATGACACTCACACTACCCCTGTACACAAGCAGTTTTACAGCCTTTATAGTCAGACATTAACAAGTAGATTTGGAAGACTCTTTTTCCGATTGCTTGTAACGTTTGACTAATTCCCCAGCACGGCCAGTCGAATACATCTAACTGTTGTCTTGTTCCATTGTCCAGTTAACCTCTGCAGAAGACGTGCTGAATATAGCCGCTTGCTTCCAAGAGAAAATGTGTCAGAATTTCAGCGTGGAAAGCGATATCAAGGTAAGGTTTTACAAGATTTCGGGTAAAAGTGGTGAGCATCTGAGATAGAGAGAGTCATGAGGTTATTTACAAAGATTCTGTGGGCGGCACAATGGTGCAGCTGGTAGAGCTGCTGCCTCACAGCGCCAGACACCGGATTTGTTCCTGACCTTGGGTGGAGTTTGCACGTTCTCTCTGTGACTGTATGGGTTTGCTTTCCTCCCTCATCTGAAAAGTGTGGGTTTGTTGGTTAATTGGCTTCTGTAAGTTGCCCCTAGTGTATCGAGAGTGGATGAGAAACTGGGATGACATGGAACTAGTGTGAACAGGTGATCGATGATCGACGTGGACTAGGTGGGCCGAAGGGCCTGTTTGCGTACTCTTTCAGACTTCCAGCATTCAATATGATGGAGACATTGATAAAGGAAACAGGCACTTTGGCCCAACTCGTCCATGTTGACCAAGATGCCTCATCTAAGCTCGTCCCATTTCCCCAGATAACAAATATAACCATATAACAATTACAGCACGGAAACAGGCCATCTCAGTCCTTCTATTCCATGCTGAACACTTACTCTCACCTTGTCTCATCTACCTGCACTCAGACCATACCCCTCCATTCCTTTCCCTTCCATATACTTATCCAATTTATTTTTAAATGATAAAATCGAACCTGCCTCCACCACTTCCACTGGAAGCACATTCCACACAGCCACCACTCTCTGAGTAAAGAAGTTCCCTCTCAAGTTACCCCTAAACATCTGTGCCTTAATTCTCAAATCATGTCCTCTTGTTTGAATCTTCCCTACTCGCTTATCCACGTCAACTCTGTCTGTCCCTCTCATAATTTTAAAGACCTCTATCAAGTCCCCCCTTAACCTTCTGCGCTCCAAAGAATAAAGACCTAACTTGTTCAACCTTTCTCTGTAACTTAGTTGCTGAAACCCAGGCAACATTCTAGTAAATCTCCTCTGTACTCCCTCTATTTTGTTGACATCTTTCCTATAATTTGGCGACCAAAATTGTACACCATACTCCAGAATTGGCCTCACCAATGCCTTGTACAATTTTAACATTACATCCCAACTTCTATACTCAATGCTCTGATTTAAAAAGGCCAGCACACCAAAAGCTTTCTTTACCACCCTATCTACAAGAGATTACACCTTCAGGGAACTATGCACCAGATCCCCCTGTTCAACTGCATTCCGCAATTCGCTACCATTTACGTCCTATTTTGATTTGTCCTCCCAAGATGTGGCACCTCACACTTATCCGCATTAAACTCCATCTGCCATCTTTCAACCCACTCTTCCAAATGGCCTAAATAGTAAGATTAAATGAGAACTTACCAGTTTGAAGTTTGATCCTTATTTTATGAGGAGTTATGATGAGGGATTACGTGAAGACCCCGCCAGCACCCATGAGCGACATTCTTCAAAGCAGCGGTGTGAAATCACAGATAGTAGAGTTGACTAAAACTAGTAAGATAAGAGAACTAACATACCAGTTGACCTATATTATAGAGGGTTGGGAGCGGAGGGCACGTAACCCCTCATCGTAACTCTTCATAAAATAAGGGTCAAACTATTTTACTTCGGAGTCACGTGAGTGACTATGTGAAGACTACAAAGCTCTGTGATTTCATGCCCTGGAAACAAGTCCATGCTCACACACTGCCATTAAAACCAATGGAGGAAGTATGTTAACGTATTTCAGACATGAAACTGCTGAAAAACAATAATGTATTTATTAACAAATAATAATAACCCCTAACTTCGGGGAAAATTATAATACAGAACTCAAAATCGTGTCTGCAAATGTCTCAGGCGTGGCCACAGGTTTCTTATAAAACCGATAGAAGGTTCTTTTATTAGACCAACCCACCGTTGCAAGGATGTGGTTTATAGGAACTTCCATCATCCTTGCTGCCGATGTAGCTGCAGCCCTGGTGAAATGGGATTTAAAAACATCAGTGTCCACCCCGCTGCACCTAATACCACCCTAAGCCATCTTGAGATGGTCTGCACGGTTACTCTTTGATGAGGACATTCATGGCTTATCAATAGAGCCATTTCCGTGCCCCTGAGACTTTTGGTGACCTCCAGGTAATGTAGAAGGCGGGTCACTATACATAGGCGACTATCTACGGGGTAAGCCAGGAACTCCAATTTGAGGCCAGATGATCCAGGCCTGTTCTGTTTAAGTAACTCATAAATGTGGAAAGTTACCTTATTTTGTGATGTTACCATGGCGTCCAGTCTTAGTTTGTGCAGAGACTGAACCTGCTGCGCCGTTACAAGAGCCATCAGCATCACCATTTTATACATGAGTTTAGTTAGTGAAAGGGACGTAGCTGGTGCCCAATCTCTGAGCAGGGTTAGGACACTGCCAATATCCCAGGTCTGGGAATATCGAGGCCTGGGGGGATTCGAGTTGAAAATACCCTCATAAGTTTTGACACCAGAGGGTGAGATCCTCCTCCGTGGTGTTCTAACCCCTGTCCCAGGTATGAGGATAGGGCACTTCTAGCACAGTTGATGGCACTGTAGTTCAAGCCTTCATCGAAATGTAGGCTCGCCAAGAACTCCAGCACATCCGTAATGGTGGCTGTGTTGTAAGTAGTGTTTGTCCTGGTATAAAATACCTCCCATTTTTTGATATAGGTGAGGTACTGTTTCCTGGTGGACTCTCTGCATGATGCCGTGATGATGTTCATAGTTCGGTCCGATAGTCCAAATTCCAGGAGTGGTCTTTTCAAATCCTACAAACCAATAGGTTCATTCGGTCATGGCATGGGTGACTCTCCCCTGTCACAGGATGTACCAGCAAACTTGGGAGTTTGGAGATTAGAATATATGGTTCTGAGACCATGTCGAGTACCACAGGGAACCATGGCTGAGTAGGCCAATTGGGTACAACCAAAATACCCAATGCAGAGTCTTGTTGAATTTTTTGCAAGACCCAACTGATGAGGCAGAAGGGGGGAAATGCATAGAAAAACAAATCCCCCCAGTGTAGCGAGAAAGCGTCCATCGCTACTGCCCCGGGGTCTGGTTCCCTTGCAACATATGTTGGTATCTGGTGATTAGGTCTGGATGCAAAAAGGTCAATATCTGGCGTTCCATACCGAGCTACAATGTCAGTAAATACCTGGTGATCCAACATCCATTCGGTGTTGTCATTGAATTTGCATGACCTGGTGTCCGCCACTGTATTGAGCTTACCCGGAAGGTAAGTAGCTGATATCCCACAAGTCACCCACAGGTTTTTCCCATATTCTCTCAACATTTCCGAACCACATAACTGGAATGTTTTGCTTTTCATTATATTGAGTGTTCTCTTCACCTGCAGGACATGGAAACCTTTACAAACACAGTTCTCAATCACTCACTGCTGGAAACCATGAACACAAATGAAAGGCTGAAGGTAGTAACAGCCACATTGGACCTTGTGGACAATATGGCCATGGCAATAGCTCTCACTCTGCCCAGTTCACAAGTGAAGACCATCACAACAGATTCATTTGGTAAAGTACTCTCCGTGGGAAACATTCACCATCGCAACAAAGGTTCTCGTTGCTAGTTACCGAGTGTGTTAAACTGGATTTAAGTGAAGGGGAGGCAATGAGGAGTTTACTTTAAAATAATCAGCTTTGAGCCTGAAGTGCCTGTTCATCACTTGGTGTTGAGTAGATGAAGATGGATTGATTAAGATGTTGGGTCTTGATATCAATGTTACCGCAATATTTCCTGAGGCAGAAAATCAACAGAACTGCAGATTGAAGGGAATTTGGGGGGAAAGTCCCAGAAAATGCTGGAAACACTCGGCAGCTCAGGCAGCATCTGAGGCAAGAGAAACGGCCGATGTTTCAGGTTAAAGACGTGAACTCTTTCTCTTTCCAATCGTTCTGCCTGAGCTGCTGAATCCAGCTCCTGCTGTGTTTTGATGTCAGAGTTGCTGAGACTGCGTGGGAAGGGCTTGGTGAAACACAACACACCTGGAATGGTGAGGTGTCCTGTCTCCGGTGATGTACCTGTTGCCACAGCTCCGTAGGAAGGTCGCTCAGGTCACTGTCAGCTGGGGTTCCTGTTTCGTGTAGGAACGAACTGCAGATGTTGGTTTAAACCAAAGATAGACACAAAAAGCTGGAGTAACTCAGCGGGACAAGCAGTATCTCTGGAGAGAAGGAGTGGGTGACATTTCGGGTCGAGACCCTACTTCAGACTAGTTAGAGATAAGGGAAATGAGAGATATATACAATGAAGTAGAGAGATTAAGAACAATGAATGAAGGATATGCAAAAAAGTAACGATGATAAAGGAAGCAGGCCATTGTCAGCCGTTTGTAGGGTGAAAACAAGAAGCTAGTGCGACTTGGGAGGAGGAGGGATAAAGAGAGAGGGAACGCCGGGGATACCTAAAGTGAGAGAAATCAATATTCATACCACTGGGCTGTAAGCTGCCCAAGCGAAATATGAGATGCTGTTCCTCCAAGTTGCATTTAGCCTCACTCTGACAATGGAGGAGGCCACGGACAGAATGGTCTGTGTGGGAATGGGAAGGAGAATTAAAGTGTTTGGCAACCGGGAGATCAGGTTGGTTCAGGTGGACTGAGCAAAGGTGTTGAGCTAAACGATCTCCCTGGTTCCCCGCACTGTGCAGTGGTGACTGGAGCTCGCCTGTGCTGTACTTATACCCACAAACTCTAACTGTACGTGCAGTAGCTGTTTAGCTGCCCACTGTTCACACTCAACTCACAACCTCCTCTAAAGAAAACAATGCCTCCTTCTCTGGCCTGTCCATGGGACTGGAGTTCCTCAGTGACTGGATATTACCACTAAATCTTGCCTGCTCTCTCTCTAAGGCCACATCTTCCCTCATGCTCAGTACCCAGGTGCAATATGACTGAACCATCTTCATAGCAATTCAATGATGCTTCAACAGTGACATCCATCAGGACATTGAGAGAGACACAGGGTTGAGGACCAGTCAGCCCAGACTCTGTGCTCAGGGTGTGGAAGTGGGACAAGAGCACCACCTCAGCCACGGCTAACAAGTCCTGGCAATACATAGAAAACATAGAAACATAGAAAATAGGTGCAGGAGTAGGCCATTCGGCCCTTCGAGCCTGCACCGCCATTCATTATGATCCTGGCTGATCATCCAACTTAGTATCTTGTACCTGCCTTCTCTCCATACCGTCTGATCTCTTTTGCCACAAGGGCCACATCCAACTCCCTCTTAAATATAGCCAATGAACTTGCCTCAACTACCTTCGGTGGCAGAGAATTCCAGAGACTCACCACTCTGTGTGAAAAATGTTTTCCTCATCTCGGTCCTAAAGGAATTCCCCCTTATCCTTAGACTGTGACCCCTTGTTCTGGACCTCCCCAACATCGGGAACAATCTTCCTGCATTTAGCCTGTCCAACCCTTAAGAATTTTGTAAGTTGCTATAAGATCCTCCCTCAGTCTTCTAAATTCTAGCGAGTACAAGCCGAGTCTATCCAGTCTTTCCTCATATGAAAGTCCAGACATCCCAGGAATCAGTCTGGTGAACCTTCTCTGTACCCCCTCTATGGCAAGAATGTCTTTCCTCAGATTTGGAGACCAAAACTGTACGCAATACTCCAGGTGTGGTCTCACCAAAACCCTGCACAACTGCAGTAGAACCTCCCTGCTCCTATACTCAAATCCTTTCGCTATGAATGCTAACATACCATTTGCTTTCTTCACTGCCTGCTGCACCTGCATGCCTACTTTCAATGACTGGTGTACCATGACACCCAGGTCTCGTTGCGTCTCCCCTTTTCCTAATCTGTCACCATTCAGGTAATAGTCTACCCTCCTGTTTTTGCCACCAAAGTGGATAACCTCACATTTATCCACATTGTACTGCATCTGCCATGCATCTGCCCACTCACCCAGCCTATCCAAGTCACCTTGCAACCTCCCAGCATCCTCCTCACACCTAACACTACCCCCCAGCTTGGTATCATCTGCAAATTTGGAGATGTTGCATTGAATTCCCTCGTCCAAATCATTAATATATATTGTAAATAGCTGGGGACCCAGCACTGAGCCTTGCGGTACCTCACTAGTCACTGCCTGCCATTCTGAAAAGGACCCGTTTACTCCTATCCTTTGCTTCCTGTCTGCCAGCCAGTTCTCTATCCACATCAATACTGAACCCCCAATACCGTGTGCTTTAAGTTTGTATACTAATCTCTTATGTGGGACCTTGTCGAAAGCCTTCTGAAAGTCTAGATATAACACATCCACTGGTTCTCCCTTATCCACTCTACTAGTTACATCCTCGAAAAATTCTATAAGATTCGTCAGACATGATTTACCTTTCGTAAATCCATGCTGACTTTGTCCAATGATTTCACAACTTTCCAAATGTGCTGCTATCCCATCTTTAATAACTGACTCTAGCAGTTTCCCCACTACCGATGTTAGACTAACTGGTCTGTAATTCCCTGTTTTCTCTCTCCCTCCTTTTTTTTAAAGTAGTGTTACATTAGCTACCCTCCAATCCTCAGGAACTACTCCAGAATCTAAGGAGTTTTGAAAATTATCACTAATGCATCCACTTTTTCTGTGGCTACTTCTTTGAGTACTCTGGGATGCAGACTATCTGGCCCTGGGGATTTATCGGCCTTTTATCCGTTCAATTTACCCAACACCACTTCCCGGCTAACCTGGATTTCACTCAGTTCCTCCATCTTATTTGGCCCCCTGGTCCCCTGCTATTTCCGGCAGATTATTTATGTCTTCCTTAGTGAAGACAGAATCAAAGTAGTTATTCAATTGGTCTGCCATGTCCTTGTTCCCTATGATCAATTCACCTGTTTCTGACTGCAAGGGACCTACATTTGTTTTAACTAATCTCTTTCTCTTCACATATCTATAAACACTTTTGTAGTCAGTATTTATGTTCCCTGCCAGTTAATATAATAATAATAATATTAATATATTTTATTGTCATTGCACAGAGCTACAAAGAGATTTGGTATGCAGCTTCCATCCGATGTAATAACTTAATTAGCTAAAAAATTAGACAGGCAGAGAAACATGATTTAAAAAAAAAAACAAAAACAGTTAATCAGTATAAAGTGCAAATAGGTCTGTGTCGGCTCGATGTGCAACGTGACCATCCGAGGGAGGCAGTTCATGGGGGGGGTGGGGGCACTCAGCAGGGCCGGTTCAGTGCAGCTATAGCTCTGGGGATGAAGCTGTTCCTAAGTCTGGAGGTGCGGGCGTAGAAGGCATTGTAACGTCTGCCGGATGGTAGAAGTTCGAACAGACTATTGCAAGGGTGTGAGGAGTCTTTGTGAATGCTGATGGCCTTCCTGAAGCACCGTGTACTGTAGATGCCCTCCAAGGCTGGTAGCTGTGTCCCAATTATCTTCTGCGCTCTGTGGACGACCCGCTGAAGAGCTCTCCTCTCCGCCTCCGTGCAGCTGAGATACCACACAGAGATGCCATATGTTAGGATGCTCTCTGTGGTGCAGCGGTAGAAGGTTGTCAGCAGCTGTTGGAGCAGACCAGTCTTTTTCAGTGTTCTCAGGAAGAACAGTCATTGCTGTGCCTTCTTGACTAGCGCAGCGGTGTTGGTGGGCCATGTGAGGTCCTGTGAAATGTGTGTGCCCAGAAACCTAAAGCTGGACTCTCTCCACACTGTCCCCGTTGATAAAGATTGGAGCGTATTCCCCATTATGTGTCCTTCTGAAGTTGACAATCAGCTCCTTGGTCTTAGAGTTCTTTAGGGACATCTTGTTAGGCCTTGGGGATTGTTGCAAAGCTTGGGGCAGAGCGAGAGGGGGAGAGAGGGAGAGAGGGAGAGAGGCAGAGAGGGAGAGAGGGAGAGATCAGTTCTGTTGCCATTGCACTTTTCACAACATCTGATCTTTTCTCATAGTTCTGAAGATCCAGGTGATTGAAAAGAAGAATAGCAGTGCGGACCATTTGGTGGAGATGCAGGTTCTGAACAATTTCATGAAGATATTCTGGAGTTCAATCACTGGAGGCACTAACCCTGGTAAATGTTCCGTCTCTTTCCCATCCTTCCATACCTGGTGTGTAGATATCACAGGAACTGATGGAACATAGAAAACGACACAGCAGAGGAACAGGTCCTTTGGCCACAACCTCAGTGCAGAACATGAAGCCAAGATAAACTATCCAGCCTGACCATGATCCATATCCCTCCATTCCCTCCATAGCCATGTGCCTATCTAAAACCTCTTGCATGCCATTATTGTATCAGCTTACACTGCCACCCCTGGCAGCAAGTTCCAGGCACCCACCACCGTCTGTATTAAAAACTTGCCCCGCACATCTCCTTGAAACTTTTCCCTTTCACGTTAAAGCTGTGCCTCTAGTCTAGATATTCGCTACATTCATCATGTCATTCCACAGAAAGGCATCATCTAGATGATGATGGGCGAATGTCATAGATTCTTTTATCCAGAGTAGGGGAATCAAGAACCAGAGGGCATAGGTTGAAGGTGAGAGTGGAACCCAGGGGCAAAGTTTTCACTCATGGAGAGGTGGGTATGTGGAAGAAGCTTCCAGAGGAGGTTGTTGAAGCTGGTTCTATAAGAGCCGGTTGTTTAAAAGACACTTGGACAGATACATGAATACAAAACATTTGGACAGATATGGGCCAAACGCAGGGAAATGGGACAAGCTTAGATGGGGCATCTTGGTCGGCATGGTCAAGTTGGGCTGAAGGGTCTGTATCTGTGCTCTATGACACAATGACTCTCTCTTGTGTGAATGGCCATGTGTAACCACCCACAAGGCACAAGTCAGGACCGTGATCGATCACCCTCCATTTGCCTGGATGAGTGCAGTTGCAACAGCACTCAAACTAACCTGACACTGTCCTGGACAAAGCAGGCCGCTCGATGATCTCCCGATCCACCACTGTTTACAGCTGGTTTTAATGCTCAGAGCGCTTGTACAGAGCACCACTGGAATGGGTGGCGTGTGCTGTAGACCTGCCTTCATGTCCAGTTTCTGGAGTCTTACACCTGACGTTTCCCCACACTCACCAATGGTTGAACTGTTATCTCCGGCAGAGTTTGCGGCTGTTTCCTTTCTTGTATTCAACGACATGGAATCCCTGTTGAACAGAGAGATTAAAGGAGGAAACTCAACTCAGAGGACGGCCCCACTGATCTCCAAGGTGGTCTCAGCCACGATCAGCAACAAAGTCGCCAGCTCCAAGCTGAAAAAAAAGGTCAATTTCACTCTGGAAATCAACCAGGTTTGTAAATACCACCCGAGGTGTTTCCCGGTGGATAATGGGCTTCCCCAAAGGTACAAATGGGAAATAGTTCCTGAACTCCGAATTAAACCCCTTCTGCCTCCATTGGGTAAGTCCCCATCAAATCTGGGTCACATAGTGCAGGAAATTGCATGGTGTTATCTAGGACTAACTGGCCAAGTAGATGAGGGAAAAGCTAAAGGTGCAGAGACTGGAATGAAATACAGAAATTGCCTGAAACACTCAGCAGGTCAGGCAGCATCAGTGGAGCGAGGAAGAAAGCTAACTTCTCATTGTCTGCGGAACCTGCCTGACCTGCTGAGTACTTGCACCATCTTGTGTTTACGTTAGACTCAGATGAGAGGATTGGCTGTGATTGCACACTTGGTGAATGAGGGAGAAGATGAGGAAGAACCTTTGCTCTGGGTGATTTACTGCTGGGAAGTCACCGTACACTGTAGGGATGGGTGTCCATGTGACCCTGGTTAACCCACCACACCCTGCAGTGTGAAGGTTGGGAGGGCAGCAGACACACTGAGCCTGGCTTCAGGCCTGATGTCTCCACGTAAGCTGGGTCTGAGCTGGTTCAGGTCAGTTTATGGTCACCTCTCCATTCACCGTTACTCAGGGCCAGTGCAAGGAGACCTGATGCAGGAAGTGGAAATGCCACATCTGAGGGAGAGGGGAGAAGAGTTAGAGATTGGTAATGAGACGGGTCACAGGAGGAGACCCTGTGTCACCATTTCTCAGCTGGTGGTGAAGCTGTAGTTTCAGATTACAGCCGCCATATCAATGAAAGACAATCGCTATCACTGCACTGTGCATGTGGGATGTCAGCTGGGATATTGTAGAAGGAGCTTCACTCTCGATACACTCTGACTGCCCTTCCCCAGACCAGTTTCAATGTGGAGGGAGCTTCACTCTGTATGTATCCAGTGCCCCACCCTGGGGCAGTTTGATGGGACAGTACGGTGAGGTTGGTAGCAATGGTGTTCCCTCTGTTGTGTTAAATGTGATCCTGTGGCCAGTTTCCCACCTGCAGGAGGTCACTGTGAATTGCTGTCACCAAAGGGACAGGACGGATCTGATGTTTTCTGTGCGAACACAACTTGGGGAAGAGTGAATACTCAACCTGTTATCAGAAAGATTCCATCCATGGTTAACAGTCTTTGCTCTTCTCAGCCGCAGGAACAGAAAGACAACGAGAAGCCAACGTGTGTGTTTTGGAAGACGACGGAAGGGGAAAGTGTCTGGTCCCGTGAGGGTTGTGTAACGTATGGTTTCAATCAGACATACGTGGAATGCCAGTGTGACCACCTCACAAGCTTTGCTATTTTAATGGCTCCTGTTGATCTTAAGGTACGAGGTTGTTCAACAGAAAAACTAAAGAGGGAACAAGTCAGAGAGTCACAGTGAAGGAGACACACAGCATTGAAACAGACCCTTCAGCCCACCATGTCCATGCTGACCCTCAAGCATCTATTGGTCTGAAGAAGGGTCTCGACCCTAAATGTCACCAATTCCTTCTCTCCAGAGATGCTGCCTGTCCCGCTGAGTTACTCCAGCTTTTAGCGTCTGTTAAATCTGCAGTTCCTTTCTACACAATGCTACTACTTGGTCTGGTGCCTTCTACACCTTGGTGATTTAAGTTGTACCTTAGAGCGCTGTGAGGTAGCTGCCTCTCCCACCCACTCAACCTGGGTGTCCCAGATCACAGGCACCCATCATTCCTCCTCAAATACTCCCCAAACCTCACACCCTTTACCCTACACCTATACCCTCTGGTTTTAGATGCCTGTGCTGTGGTATAAAGTTTCTCATTATCCACTTCATCTACACCCATCCCATTCATCATTTGTGTACCTTAATCAAGTACAATCAACCCTACGGGAGAGGAATCACGAACTGAGGGACATGGGTTGAAGGTGAGAGGGGAAAAAAATGATGGGAACCTGAGGGGCAGCTTTTCCACACAGTGGGTGGCAGCTATGTGAAAGTAGTTGAGACAAGTTCAATGGCAACATTTAAAATACATTTGGACAGTACAGAGGAATGTGGTCCAAATACGGGCAAATGGGACTCAAGGGTTCTTGAATGAGAGGTTGAATGGGAAGCATTCTAGAACACAATGAATGGTGTTCTAGAGGTTGACTGGGCCTGGCCCAAAGCTCCAGCCCGTTGTCCCTGGAGACACTGCGAGTATCAGAGCCTCAGGACATCAGGGTGACAAGGGTTCTTGATCACATGGGAATTGATGGTCAACGTTCTAGAACATGATGAGTTGGTGCCTGTAGATCTAGAACTCAAGGGGACCTGGCCCAGAGCTCCAGCTGTTGTCAGTGGACATTCTGGGGGTATCAGAGCCCCAGGCATCAGGGTTGGTGTTCACGAGGGAATTGATAGTTGACGTTCTAGCACATGATGAGTTGGGGCCTGGAGATCGAGCGCTCGAGGGGACAAGGCCCAGACTCCATCGTGTTGTCCCTAGAGACCCTGCCGCTGCTGTGGTGTGAATGTTTTTCCCACATTGTGCCCGCTGCAGGATGACCGGCTCTTGGAGGTGATCACCTACATCTGCCTCATCATCTCTCTGCTGTGCCTCGCTGCCTCCATCGCCATCTTTGTCAACTGCAGCTCCATCCAGAACGCCAACACCACCGTCCACAAGCACCTGAGCTTCACCCTCTTCCTGGCACAGTTCGTCTTCCTGATAGGAATGTGGATTAAACACAAGGTGAGAAATCCAAGCTGCAGCTTCAAATTCTCAGCTCTCTCCTGAATCTTGACCTTATCTACGCCTCTCATCATCTCACATACACCTCTTAGATCTCCCCTCAGCCTCCAAGTATTTCTGCAGAGAAAATAATACGTTTGTCCAACATCACCTTATGGCAAAATCCTCTAATCTAGGCAGCTTCCTGGTGAACCTCTTCTGCACCCTCTCCAAAGCCTCCACAACCTTCTCATCATAGACTTGGTTAACATAGAAACATAGAAAATAGGTGCAGGAGGTGGCCATTCGGCTCTTGGAGCCGGTTGACTTACAGATTTAGTTCATTATTGGTGGGATTGAAGTTCAAGTCCTGAGTCCAAGTCCAGCAATTGACCCATTCTGCTTGGCTGCTGGGATCAACAAACATGTGCAATTGATGACACCATTAGACCTTGCTGGAGATATTGGGACCCGGAACTCCTGCAGAACTCCAAATTCATCATTCCAAACTAGGTTTAGTATAGTTTAGAGATACAGCTCAGAAACAAGCCCTTTGGCCCACCAAATCTACGCCGACTAGCGACCCCCACACACTATACTACACACGCGGGACAATTTACAATCTTTTCTTACCCTCACCAGTTAACCTATAAACCTGTACGTCTTTGGAGTGCGGGAGGAAACTGGAGCTCCCGGAGAAAACCCACGCGGTCACAGGGAGAACGTACAAACTCCGTACAGACAGGATCTCTAGGCAGGCAGTAACTCTACCACTGCGCCATTGTGCCACCCTAATATCCAGTCACATGTGTAGTGACGATAGTTTCTCTGGGTATCTGCATGTGTGTGTGTCTCTGCCCACCGTATCTGACCATTGCTGCCTGTCTATGACCCACTCTGCTACCACCCAGTGCTGCCCACTAACCCGGCTGTTGCCATTGCCTTTAGGTGGTGTGCGGCCTGATTGCGGGCTGTTTACATTACCTCTTCCTCGCCGTCTTCGTCTGGATGTTCCTGGAGAGTTTGCAGCTTTTCATCATGTCCACACACCTCACCGTCACAAACTACAGTCGCACGCACGTCATCAAACCAAGATACCTCTACGTTTCCAGCTACGCCGTGCCTGCTGTGATAGTCGCTATCTCAGCAGCAATAAACTCCAAAGGCTACGGATCAGAAAATCAGTGAGTAACAACATGGACAAGAATGTTTCAGTGGGATTTGGGCCAAACGCTGGCAGGTGGGACTAGGGTGGAAAGCATGAGTAAATGGGGCCGAACGGCCTGTTTCCATGCTGTATGACTCTATGCCTCTGATAGGGAAATGTCACAGCTCCATAGCTGATTTATTCCGACACAGTGAGAGGCCATTTGGTCCATTGGATCCATGCAAGCTCCGAGCAGTCTGATCCCAGCAGTCCCATTGCCCCTCTCCTTATCTCCCTGCATCTTATTCACTCAGTAACTCTTTTCCCACCCACCTACACTGAGGGGGAATTCACCGCAGATCGTCATCTCTCCCTCATCTTTAACAACTCCAAAGACGGACAGGTTTGTCGGTTAATTGGCTTGGTTTTAAATGTAAAATTATCTTTAATGTGTGCAGGATAGTGTTATTGTGCGGGGATTGCGGGTCGGTGCGGACTAGGTGGGCCGAAGGGCCCGTTTCCGTGCTGTATCTCTAAACTAAACTAAACTATACAAAACAGTGACCCTGTGTGTGTCAGTGCCAGCTCACAGCACTGGGCCTTCCACAAGTACCTCATGAGCCCAGTGTGAGTCAGTCACAAAACTCTTTCCTCCTCACAGCTGTTGGCTGAGCCTGGAGTCGGGATTCCGCTGGAGTTTCCTGGGGCCGGTCTGCCTGGTGATCGTGGTAAGCTTCTCCCCGGTGACTCCCCCCAACCCAACAACACTTCACTAAACGCTTTGCTGCTTGCAGCTGGTGGCAACTCCATGGACTCATAGAGTCACGGAAAGATAGTGTGGAAACAGGCCCTTCGGCCCAACTCGCCCACACCGGCCAACAATGTCCCAGCTACCCTAGTCCCACTTGCCTGCACTTGATCCATAACCCTCCAAACCTGTCCTATCCATGTACCTGTCCAACTGTTTCTTAAACGATGGGATAATCCCAGCCTCAACTACCTCCTCTGGCAGCTTGTTCCATACACCCACCACCCTCTGTGTGAAAAAATTACCCGTCGAATTTCTATTTAATCTTTTCCCCCTCACCTTGAACTTAAGTCCTCTGGTCTTTGATTCCCCTACTCGGGGCAAAAGACTCTGTGCATCTATCCAATCTATTCCTCCCATGATTTTATACACCTCTATAAGATCTCCCCTCATCCGCCTATGCTCCATGGAATAGAGACCCAGCTTACTCAACCTCTCCCTATAGCTCACACCCTCTAGTCCTGGCAACATTCTCATAAATCGTTTCTGAACCCTTTCAAACTTAAGAATTGTTCTCCAGAATGCTGCCTGCATTAGAGGGGATTAGCTACAAGGGGAGGTTGGACAGACTTGGATGGTTATCCCTGGAATGCCAGAGGTTGAGGGGAGAACTGATAGAATTATATGGCATTATGAGAGGCATAGATAGGGTAGACAGTCAGAACCTTTTCACAGGGTGGAAATGTCAACGACTAGAGGACATAGCTTAAGGTGAGAGGGGCTAAATTTAAAGGAGATGAGTGGGTTGTTATTTTGCACAAAGAGTGGTGGGTGCCTGGATCGCACTGCCAGGGGTGGTGGTGGAGGCAGATAAGGTAGTGATGTTTAAGAGTGGTTTAGATAGGCACATGGATATGTGGTTATTGGATATACAAGAGGAGAAGGTTGCTGGTGAGAGGTGAGAGCCGGCAGGGTCTGGGACAGAGGGAGAGAGGGTCACGGGGAGAGCTGTGGAGCGGTGAGGAGAGAGTGTGAGTGGCAGCAGGAGAGAAGGGAAGGCACCGGAGGGAATTGTGAGTGGGATGTGGAGGATGCCAGCCTCAGGAGACTCTGTTTCTCTCCCTCTCCAGGTCAACACCGTGCTGCTAGCTTGGACGCTCTGCCTACTGAGGAAACACTTTGCCTCACGCAACAAGGAAGTGTCAAAGCTCAAAGAAACCAGGTACGTGGTGCAGAGAACATAGAACGGTACAGCACAGCAACAGGCCCTTCAGCCCATCATGTCTGTGCCGACCACGATCAACGTTGCAACTCATCCCATCTGCCTGCATGTGGTCCATATCTCTCCATCCTCAGCATGTTCAAGAGCCTGTCTGAATGTCTCTTAAATATGACCATGGTATCTGCTTCCACCTCCTGTCCTGGCAGCGCAGTCCAGGCACCCATCACTGTGTAAAAACAACTTGCCTCTCATATCCCCCTTAAACCTTCCCCCTTACACTTTAACCTATGCCCTCTAGCATTTGACCTTTCCCCCCTGAGAATAAAACTCTACCCACCTTATGTGTAGGAAGGAACTGCAGATGCAGGTTTAAATTGAAGACAGACAGAAAATGCTGGAGTAACTCAGCGGGACAGACAGCATCTGTGGAGAGAAGGAATGTGTGACGTCACCCATTCCTTCTCCCCAGAGATGCTGCCTGTCCCGCTGAGCTACTCCAGCATTTTCTGTCTATCTATCCACCTGATCTTTGCCTCTCATCATTTTAAGTGTTTCTATTGCGCATCACTCAGCTTCAGTCGTCCAGGGAACACAATCCAAGTTTGTCCAACCTCACCTTATTTCTAAATCTCTCTGATCCAGCCAACATTCTGGTGAATCTATTAAATCTCCTTTAACGTTTACCCACTGTGCGTGAAGCCATGCCCTGGTGACTGTGGGCTGAGGGAGGGCAGGGTCCCAGGGTGGGTCTCTGTCCATGGTGACAATGGAAGTGGGGAGGGAAGCTGGATTAGTTTACAGATACAGCTTGGAACCAGGCCCTTCGGCCCACCGACTCCATGCTGACCATTGATCACCCGTTCACACTAGTTGTATGTCATCCCACTTTCTCATCACTCCCTGCACACTTGGGGCAATTTCTAATTAACCTATAAACCCATTGTTAAAGAAGGAACTGCAGATGCTGGAGAATCGAGGGTTACACAAAAAGCTGGAGAAACTCAGCGGGTGCAGCAGCATCTAAGGAGCGAAGGAGATAGGCGACGTTTCAGGTCGAGACCCTTCTTCAGACTGGTCTCGACCCGAAACGTCGCCTATCTCCTTCGCTCCTTAGATGCTGCTGCACCCGCTGAGTTTCTCCAGCTTTTTGTGTAACCCACAACCTATAAACCCACACGTCTTTGGGGTGTGGGAGGATACCACGGCACCCGGAGAAACCCAGGTGGTCACAGGGAGAACGTTCAAACTCCACATGGGCAGCACCCAAGATCAGGATCAAACCCGAGTCTCTGGCGCTGGGAGGCAGCAGCTCTACCCGCTGCACCACTGTACCGCCCCTTAAGTCAGGATCAATTTCTTCATGATGATGTTCCCATTGACCTGCACAGGACGAGGCCCTTCGGCCCACGATATCTGCACCAATCAGGCTATTATAGGAAAGATGCACTGATTTTATAACTTGCTGTTGGGTGTGCAGAATGCCCCAAGAGTGTGAAAGCTCCCACATGGACGGAGTTTCTCCATGACAATGTTCCCATTGACCTGCTCTCTTCCCTCCTTGTGCACAGAACCCTGACCCTCAAGGCTGCCGCACGGATGCTTGTTTTGGGAAGCACCTGGATCTTGGGAATATTCCAGGTGCATGGGAGCACCATGGTGTTGTCCCACTTATTCACCGTCATCAACAGTCTGCAGGGGCTGTTTGTTTTTCTCATTTACTGCGTCTTCAACCGCCAGGTGAGGAGAACCTCCGCAAAGAAACCTTCCCTCCTCTGATGCTGCTCTTTGCACTCTGACACGGTCAATGTTCATGCTGTCTTTCAATCACCTACGGACTGAATCGCCCACTTGCTCCTTCACATTCCCTCCGCCATTTAATACGACCAGGCTGATCTGATTGTGATCTCCCACCTTCGTTCCCATCCACCCTCGATCACCCTTCACCCCTTCCTGATCCAGAAGCTCTCCATCTCTCTGGGAAGGTTTTCCAAGTGCCTGCTCCCACTACATTTTGAAGCAGATTGGTGGTGTTTTGGATGGTGAGGAGGGTAGTCTCAGGCTATGGACAGGTATTGATCAGCTGCTGAGGTGGGCAGTCCAAAGGCAGATGGAATTTAATCCACGATAAATGTGATGTGTTTTGGGAGATGATGTTACCAGGACTTGGGGTCTGTGCTATAGGGAGAGGTTGAGCACACTAGGACTAGAGTCCTTGGAGAGCAGGAGGATGGGGGGTGATCTGATAGAGGTGTACAAAATCATGAGAGAAGTTGTTTGGGGAGATGCACAGAGTCTCTTGACCAGAGTAGGGGAATCAAGAACCAGACGATATAGGTTTAAGGTGAAGGGGGAAAGATTTAATACAAATCTGAGGGGTACCATTTTCACAGAAAGGGTGGTGGGTGTATGGAACACGGTGCCAGAGGAAGTAGTTGAGGCAGGGACTATTGCAGGGTTTAAGAGAGAAGTAGACCAGTACATGGATAGGACGTTAGAGCGATATGGGACAAACGCAGGCAGGTGGGACCAGTTCGTCGACGTGGGCAAGTTGAGCCGAAGGGTCTGTGTCCACACTGTATGACTCTTAATGGCAGGATACACATGAATAATGGGGTACTCAGGGACAGAGAGACCTTGATGTACGAGTCCTTAGTCCACTGAGGGCCACGGCACAGGTGTGTAGGGTGGTAACGACGGAAACAGCTTGCCATCTTCATTGGTGGGACAAAGAATATAAGAGCAAGGATGGTATGGGGCAGCTTTATAAAGCATTGGTGAGGCCACATCTGGAACATTGTCTGCAGTTGTGGTCACCTCGGTCTAGAAATGACATGATTGCTCTGGAGATGGAGCGGAGGAGATTCACCAGCACGTTGCCCAGAGTAGTGTCTCAGTTATGGACCGACACTGGGTTTGTGTCCTTGGGGCATAGAGGACTGAGGGGGGACTGAGACAGGTGTACAAAATGATCAGGGGCAAGGATAGTATTAAATCTCCCTCACAGCAGAGATGTCCGTTATCGAGGGCAGAGGTTTAAAGGTATGGTTTAGAATGGATATAAGGAAGAATGTTTTCACTCAGAGTGGGTTGGAGTTTGGAGCCACTGCCTGAGGGACTGTGGAGACACGGACTCTCACAACATTTAGACAAACACTTGAATTGCCAAGGCATAGAAGGCTACAGGCCAAGTGTGGTTAAATGGGATCAGTATTGATAGTTACTTGACTGTCAGCATGGAAAGGATGGGCCGAAGGGCCTGTTTCTCTGCTGAACAACTCTGACTGAAGAGAGATCCAGAGAATCACGACCCTGTGAGAGAAAATGGTGGCCAGGCCAACCCCAATGGAGCTGGTAAGAAGAGGAAGCATCGTAGAGACCCGCTCCTGAGTGAGTGATCCCATGGAGATGCTAACGGCAGAAGCCACTGGATAAGTGTGAACTCTCACTTGACTTTGGGACAAAGCGCGTTGAACGGTTGGAAGTTTTTTCCATGGGTTGAAATATTCCCATTTTGTTGAAGGTGGCGACTGAATGTCGGAAATGGTTGACCAGAAAGCACCAGAGATTCACCACCGAATCCTCACAGATTGAGATGAACTCGACTGAGGTAAGAAGCTTTATCCGGAAACACAGAAATCCTCAGCAGGTCAGGCAGCGTCTGTGGAGAGAAAAAACAAGTGAATGACTCCGGTCGATGATCTCACATCAAAGTAATCAAGAATCGGCCAATCTCCAGCTTAAAAATATGCATTAACTTGGCCTCCACAGCCGTCCATGGCAATGAATTCCCCAGATTCACCACCCTCTGACTAAAGAAATTCTTTATCTCTTTTCCAAAGGTATGTCCTTTAATTCTGAGGCTATGGCCCAGTGCCGTTAAACGCTCATCATATGTTAGCCCAATCATTCCTGGGAACACTCGTAAATCTCCTCTGGACCCTCTCCAACACCAGCACCTCCGTCCTCAGATATGGGGCCCAAAACAGCTCGCAATACTCGCAATAAAGCCTCGGATCACTCTTCAGTCAGAGTTGTTCAGCAGAGAAACAGGCCCTTCGGCCCATCCTTATTAAGCCTCAGCATCACTTCTCTTTGTCCCGTTGTTGATTCCCAGTAGAAGATGCTCGCCTAATTATAGGGAGGATGTCAACAAAATAGAGAGAGTACAGGGGAGATTTACTAGAATGTTGCCTGGGTTCCAGCAACTAAGTTACAGAGAAAGGTTGAACAAGTTGGGTCTTTATTCTTTGGAGCGCAGAAGGTTAAGGGGGGACTTGATTGAGGTCTTTAAAATGATGAAAGGGATAGACGTGGACGTGGATAGAGTTGACGTGGATAAGCTTTTCCCATTGAGGGTAGGGAAGATTCAAACAAGAGGGCATGACATGAGAATTAAGGGACAGAAGTTTAGGGGTAACATGAGGGGGAACTTCTTTACTCAGAGAGTGGTGGCTGTGTGGAATGATCTTCCAGCAGAAGTGGTGGAGGCAGGATCGATTTTAATATTTAAAAGTAAACTGGATAGGTATATGGACGGGAAGGGAATGGAGGGGACGGGAAGGGAATCTGAGTGCAGGTAGATGGGACTAGGGGAAAATAAATGGTCGGCACGGACTGGAAGGGCCGAGAGGGCCTGTTTCCGTGCTGTAATTGTTATATAGTTATAAGATGCCCTACAGTGGCCATCTCCAACAAGTCCACATTCATCCACTGAGCTGTGACATTCAAGCACATTATCATTGTCGAATCCCCCTCCATCACGTCCTGGGGGGTCACCACTGGCTGGAAACTCTGGTAGATCAACAACAGAGTGAACAGAGGATCCTTAGGTCCATGATAGACACAGAAAGCTGGAGTAACTCAGCGGGACAGGCAGCATATCGGTAGAGAAGAAATAAGTGATGTTTCGGGTCGAGATCCTTCCTCAGACTGAGAGTCGGGGGAAAGGGAAATGCATCGGGTTTCATGGGGTCCATGAGGTTGGTCTCAACTGTGTGTGGCTAAGAACGAGACAAGTTATTGCAATCTCATTTTGTTTTATCCAGACTTATAAATCGTCATAAGCGGAAGGTTCAAGACTCAAGGACAAGATTTATCTCAGTGGATTTTCCTCCTTTCATGCTCTCTCAGTCGTTCCCCATCTCGCTCTGCTCTCCACCCCGAAGATTATGGATTGAAGTCACGCTCCAGTGGTGGGAGATTTACGTTTCAGGACTGCTCGCTCATCCTGGGCTTGTGAAAAGACACTGTAGAATGTGAGGCAGTGTCTGCAAGTGAGCTGATCAGGGATGTGTGGATGAGCACTGGCTTTCGTGCATGTGGCCACAAATATATTCCTGGACTTTTGCTCATTTTCCAAGTTTTGCCCAACCATCCCGTGTTATTCAGCATTATTCCCCCTGAGATACTCGGCAGTGCAGACGACACTCGGGCAACACTGTTGGCATCTGATCTGAAGTCAACGTCAGCCCAGATTTGGACTTGACCTTATCACAAACATTACAAACACGTATGGACTGGTGCATGTGCACGGTCCAGATACACACAGATCATGTACACACGTGTACACCACATACTTACAGATGCAACATACCTGCAAAACAGATCAGGACAGAACATGGACATGCACACAATTCATAGAGTACACAGACACAGGTACACACAAAAACAGACATGCACACACATGCATGTACATATAGACACATACACTCACAGATATGCACATACTCAGACCCACACACAGACATACACACACATGCACACACACAGACATGCGCACACAACACACACACACAGACCTGCATGCACAGACAAGCACAGGCACACAGAACCGCACACGCACATATACAAAGACATACTCGCAGACCCAGGGCCGGCCTTAAGCCGATTGGACCGATTTCTCCCAATTGGGCCACACGCCGAAGGGGGGCCCAGCGTTAATTTTCCGTATTTCATACGGACATACAAATTTGCTTTGTTAAATAAAGATTTAAAAAAAAACATTTGCCATATGGATTTGTTTACAAAACGAACATGGATAACAACCGCTGCACGACCATCAGACACAAACAATTTGTTAACTACTACTGTAGCACTTATTAACAGCTAGTAGTTAACAAGTAGTTATACAATGTGTCATCAATGCATCGATCCACATTCCGCAGTAAATGTAATAGTAAGATTAAATGAGAACTTACCAGTTTGAAGTTTGATCTTTATTTTATGAGGAGTTACGATGAGCGATTACGTGAAGAACCCCGCCAGTCCGCATGTGCGTCAATCTTCAAAGCAGTGGTGTGAAATCACAGAATAACAGTAATTGAAGTAACATAGTAAGATTATAAACCTAGAACTACCTGATGACCTTTGTAATATGCGGGTTGGGAGCGGTGGGCACGTAATCGCTCATCGTAACTCCTCAAAGATCAAACTTCAAACTGGTAAGTTCTCGTTTAATCTTACTATTTTACTTCGGAGTCACGTGAGATTTTATTGAGCAAGAGTCCTCACATCAATTCACCCGTCCGCCGACCAGGTAACCCTGCAAAGAGTCGCTACTTCCCTTCAGCAGATACTACCTTATATACTCTTCATACCAAGTTTTCCTCTTCCCCCTTTTTACCCAATTACATTTCTTCCACGTATCTCTTCATATCAGACATGATGTAAGGTGCAAATGCCATCGGCCACCTCCAAATATGGAGTTGGTTTTCACTTTCTGCTAAAAGCCAGTCATCTGCGGTTAGCCAGTCTGCACATCCACAAGTTGTGCAGATGCAGCAGTTCTGCTTTTTGTGTTAGTAAGCTCTTTTGCACATGCAAGCTTGAATCTTAAGGTTAATTGTTTAATGCCAAAACATCAATTTTAATGCTTCTAGAATTATTGGCACTGGCTGTCTAAATATTTCCATAGCAGGATTTAATACAATTCCTCAACAGGATGAGTGAATAAATAACAATGCATTGAACCCTGACATTGATTTGAAACGTTAACGGTTTATTTAACAAAAGAAACAATATCGACCCCTCTCTCCAAGGGGGAAACTATCAAAACAGAAGTTAAAATGGAGTGGGCGAATACCCCCGGTTCGGTAAGCGGCTTGTTATAGAACCTTTGAAAAGTCAGTTCATTTGACCATCCTGCGGCCACGAGGAAATGGTCTAGAGGTGCATCCATTGCCCTTGCTGCCGATGTTGATGCCGCCCTGGTGGAATGAGATTTAAAATCGCCGGTGTCCACTCCTGCACTCACAAAAACCTTTTTCAGCCACCTTGAAATGGTTTGAACCAACACTTTCATATGTGTTTTTTTGTGGCTAATAAGTAATGATGATTCTGAACCTCTGAGGCTCTTGGTGACCTTAATAAATCCGTGGGGTATGCCGAAAATATAACCTCGAACCCTGACACCCCTGGTCAGCTCTGATTAATTAAATCATAAATGTAAAACATTATGTTATTACCAGATTACACCATCCTGTCCAGTCGCAGCTTCTGCAATGTCTGGACCCATTGCGCTGAAACCAGCGCCATGAGCACGACCACCTTAAGGGTGATTTTGGGCAAAGACAGGGATGTGGCTGGACCCTACGGGCAAAGCATCGCGAACACCACGATCACATCCCAGATTTCTGAGTACCTGGGTTTGGGGGGATTGGAATTAAATATACCCCTCATAAACCAGGATATTAAAGGGTGAGATCCAATAGAATGTTGTTCCGACCCCAGCCATTAGTATGATGATAGGGCACTCCTGGCATTATTGATGGCTCTACAGCTCAATCCTTCATCAAAATATAACGTTGACAGAAATTCTAGCACATATGAGATGCCTGCCGTGTGATATGCAATGTTCCCCCGTGAACAGAACATCTCCCATTTCCTGACATGAGAGGTATACTGTTTTTTGATACTATGCCTCCAGGCCTCAGCAATCACATCCATGGTACGATCAGATAGTCCAAGGATGATTCGACATCCCCCATCCTTTTTTGGCCTAGGAAACATTTTAGACATGAATTGGTGAGGTTGATAATGTGCCTTCTCAATTATCCTTTTCTATTTCAGCTTGTACCTCCAAATTCTCTTTTTGTGAGAAAATGAGTGTCCGACTTGGGGTATGCTGTATGGGAGGACACAATTGGGAAGGAATTCAATCCGAAACCCTTGTATGCTATGCAGTATAAACAAATCAGATGTTATCCCATACCATTCCTTCAGAAACATGTGTAATCTTCCTCCAACTTGTAAGTGATTCCCACTTACTATGTTCCTACAAGAACCAGACCCACCTACCTCCATGGTTACCTGTGGGTTTTTCTGCCCCCTGTTTCTGGGAAAAGGCATGTTCGCCCGTGCCCCTGTCGGCATGCATCAGCTGCGCATATTGGTGAATGGCCGACTTGGTCTTTGACCTGTCCCGGTTTCAGCAAGCTGTTTAAAGGGATACTGCCGCCGCAGCGCTCTGGCACTCAACGGTGCTTTAATAAGTCTGACCGTCTTTGCCTCGTCGTCCAGTTCCTTGACTCTTTTAGCGAGGTCTTCACCAAACAGCAAATTTGGTGGCTGAATATTACTAGGTTTGCACAGAGCGGCGAACCTCGGGTTAATGGTGGGGCGGATGGCACTTTTCCTCAGACAGTTTATCTCGAAGTGCGTATTACACATGAGGGCCAGGGCATCCTGCTGTACATCAGACAGGTGCCCTCCATCCACTGACCTGGCAAATGCTATAATGCTCGAGGCGAGGAGCTTTAGCACCCTCTGAAGCCTCATTTCCTGAGCTCATTCCTACGCTCATATGACCCCATATGGCGTGGTTCACAGCCGGCACTTTGAGTAGGACACAATTCGACGGTGTCTCATACTTTCTGGCTGTTTCATCGATAGTGAGCTCTTGAAGCTGGTGTGAAGCCAGATAGTTAATACTTGCAGCCAACTCTTCACCCAGCGGCTCTCCCGAGTCTGATAGGATGGTAAATCTTGCTGTCAGGGATGGTACCTCTGACTCATGTCCTTCATCCCTTGGGGTATACTCCACGGCGATACCCTCAGACATGGCGTCAGAATAGCACTGACTCCGCACGCTCTCCTCCTCCAAGAGGGAGACATTAAGCAGCCCTGTTCCAGGTACTGCAGGCGCGGGCTCTCCCAGAGGCTGACGCTGACACAACTCTTCCTGTTGGAGTGCGTCTAGATGGAACATCCTCTCCATTAGAATCTCCATTCTGGATAACCATCCCAAGACGTTATCCATTTCCGGAGGGGAACCCTCCAGACCCGACTTGTCAGAGTCCATGGGCCGTGCAGACTTTTTGGTGGCTTTCCACCCCAATGGAGCAGCCACGGTGCTTTCAGGCACCAAGTCTGCAGTCGCTGGTTGTACCGCTAGCGACTCTGTAGGTGAGCTAGGCGGCCGCCCGCTACCCGCACTTCAGCGGGCTTCCATCAGCACTTTCCCGGCGGCTCGCATTGATTTCACCCGTGATGTTTTCTCCATACTTGCACTTGCTCCTGAAACAAGAATTTATCAAGTGCAGAAAACGACCTCCGAATAAGTTTTACACTTACCTGAGGCTTTTTAAAACTTACCGCTGGAGGAGCGATGCTCCACCCAACTGGTCGCTGCGCCATGTGTCAGACATAATGACGCGCATGCGGACTGACGGGGTTCTTCACGGAATCACTCACGTGACTCAGAAGTAAAATTGTGTTTTGAACAAGTATTAATGACTTTGAATACAATTCATGTGGCGTCATTAATACTTGTTCAAAACACAATTCCATTTAATGAGGAATGTAGATCGATGCATTGATGACACATTGAGAATTTCTTAAAACTCACCATCATGATTGAGGGGTTCTTCTTGATGAGCTTCTTGGTGTGCAGCAGGTTAGTCATTCAATTTACCTACCAACCCACGTTGTGTCTCTGTCTTTCGCTCTCTCCCTCCCTCTCTCTGTCTCTCACACTCTCTCTCTCCCGCTCCTCATCTCGCTCTAGCTCTCTCACTCCCTCTCTCTCTCACCCTGTTGCCTTAGCATTCCCGGAACCACTGATATTTTGCGGTAGACAAAATGCTGGAGAAACTCAGCGGGTGAGGCAGGATCTATCGAGCGAAGGAAATAGGCAACGTTTCGAGTCGAGACCCTTCTTCAGACACGGCCCGAAACGTTGCTTATTTCCTTCGCTCCATAAATGCTGCCTCACCCACTGAGTTTCTCCAGCATTTTTGTCTACCTTCGATTTTCCAGCATCTGCAGTTCCTTCTTTGACGTTTTGCAGTGACGGCTGCATCTGCAGTTCCTTTCTGTTAGGGGGTGGGGGTCCTGGCCTGTGGCAGCTCCTGATAAGTGATATAATGTTTAAGAAGGAACTGCAGATGCTGGAAACGCGAAGGTAGACTGTGGAGGCAGGTGCTGGTGGAAGGAGAGTGGTGCATTTGACAGCTGCCGTACGTGTTCGAACAATGGGCTGCCGTAATGGGCTTGCCTTGGCATACATTTCTTGCATTTGTTATGTTATTAGAAATATTAAGACCCAATAATAAATAAATAAAAATCTCCTGTGGCCTTGTCTCTCTGTGATACACGGAACCGTGTCCGTATGTGCTGCAGTGCAATACTGGAGGTCACCTGCCCTGTGTCAGCTTTTTTGACCGAGGTCAATATTAATAGTAAGATTAAACGAGAACTTACCAGTTTGAAGTTTGATCTTTATTTTATGAGGAGTTACGATGAGGGATTACGTGAAGACCCCGCCAGCACGCATGCGCGACATTCTTCAAAGCAGTGGTGTGAAATCACAGACAGTCACAATGACTAATATAGTAAGATAAGAGAGAACTTCCATACCAGGTGATCTTTATAATAGAGGGTTGGGAGCGGAGGGCACGTAATCCCTCATCGTAACTCCTCATAAAATAAAGATCAAACTTCAAACTGGTAAGTTCTCGTTTAATCTTACTATTTTATTTCGGTAGTCACGGGAGAGACTACGTGAAGATTTCAAAGCTCTGTGATTTCATGCCCTGGAAACTCCATGCTCACACACCGCTATGCTGGGATGAGAGGATGAACGTAATTCAGACATGACACTGGCTGAAAAACAAACAATAGGTATTTATTCATACCAAACCAAAATAAATATCCCATAGGGGTAAATTATTTGACAGTACTCAAAATCCTCCCTGCATAAGTGTCAGGGGAGGCCACGGGTTTGTTGTAGAAGCGTTGAAAAGTCCTTTCATTACTCCAACCCGCTGTGGCCAGGATGTGGTCCAATGGTACTTCCATCCTCCTAGCCGCCGAAGTGGATGCCGCCCTGGTGGAGTGAGATTTGAATATATTAGTGTCCACCCCCACCGCATCCAAAACCACCCTTAACCATCTAGAAATGGTTTGCACCGTGACTTTATGATGGGGCTTCTTGTGGCTTATAAGCAAAGCTGTCTCCGTGCCCCTGAGATTTTTGGTGACTGTGATATATTGTGAAATTAACGTGACGATGCAGAGTCGAGAATCTGCTGGATATGCCAGAAATTCCAAGGTATGACCAGACGCTCCGGGTCGATCTTGTTTCAACAGTCCCTGCACATGAAAAGTGACTTTATCATTGGTGATAGTCATGGGATCCAGATTAAGTTTGTGCAGAGACTGGACCCGTTGTGCCGTGATAAGTGCCATAATCATTACCATTTTGTATGTGAGCTTTGCCAAAGTGAGTCCCGTGTTAGGTGTCCATCCTCGCAGCATTGTTAGGACTGTGCTGATATCCCACGTATGGTTATATCTGGGCCTAGGGGGATTGGAATTGAATATTCCTCTCATTAGTTTGGACACTAATGGATGTGATCCAATTCCCAATTGGTCACTCCCCTGGCCCAAGTAGGATGATAGTGCACTCCTGGCACTGTTTATGGCACTGTAGCTCAGTCCCTCATCAAAGTGTAGGGTAGCCAAGAATTCCAGCACTTCTGTAATGGTAGCGGATTCATATGTAGTGTTGGTAGTAGCGCAGAATCCTTCCCATTTCTTGATGTAAGTGAGGTACTGCTTCCTGGTGGACTCCCTGCATGCCGCCGAGATGGTGTCTATCGTTCTGCTGGTGAGTCCGAATCCGCGAAGAGGCCGTTTTAGAATCTGCAAATTAACAGGTCCATGCGGTCATAACATGGGTGATGTTCTCCTGTGACAGGATGAACGAGCAGGCTAGGTCGTTTATTGACCAGAATGCAAGGTTCTGTGGCCATCTTCTGTACCGCTGGGAACCATGGTTGGGTAGGCCAGTCGGGCACCACCAAAATACCCGATGCGGAATCTTGTTTTATTTTCTGCAAGACCCGACTGATGAGGCAGAAAGGGGGGAATGCATAGCAGAACAAATCCCCCCAATGTAGCGTGAAAGCATCCATTGCTACTGCCCCAGGGTCTGGTTCCCAAGCAACATATGTTGGTAGTTGGTGATTTAATCTGGACGCGAAGAGGTCGATATCTGGTGTCCCATAACGTTCTACAATATCTGTGAACACTTTTCAATCCAACATCCATTCTATGTTGTCGTTAAATTTGCGTGACCTGGTGTCTGCCACTGTGTTTAGCTTGCCTGGGAGGTAAGTGGCTGAGATCCAAATTTCCCTTTGCAGACACCAGAGCCAGATATTGTTGGCCAATTCATCACACGATATCGACTTTATTCCGCCCATGTGGTTAATATAGGCCACCACCGTGGTGTTGTCAATTTGTATCCTAACAATAACTTTGTGCATGTTTGTGCAGTATGCCCTGAGGCCGTGAAATGCTGCCAGCATTTCTGAATAGTTAATTCCCAAATTTTTGAATAGGGTTAACTCTTGTGCACTCCATCTACCTCCACAACTAGAGGTAGTATTAGTAGCTCCCCAACCTTTGGCACTGGCATCCGTTTGTAAGGTGATCGAGGGATTGATGATAGTGATGGGTTTGGAACAATATTGGGCATTAGCCATCCACCAATTTAATTTGGCTTTTGCCTTTTCTGGTATTTTCATAGGCCTATCGAAATGGCCTGCATGACTTTTGAGAGCTATAATTTTGGCTCTTTGTAAGTTTTGATAATGTAAAGGCCCATATTGTGCTGCGGGAAAGGCAGCCACTATCTTCCCAATCACCCTGGCCACCTGCCGAATGGATAGGTCCTTGATGCCAATAAGGCTCCTGCAAGCCTCTATCAAGTCCTCCACCTTACTTAGTGGCAACGTGATAAACATTTGCACTGAGTCGATATTGAACCCCAAGTATTTCATGGTGGTAGAGGGTTTTAATATTGATTTATCTGGATGTATAATGAAACCCAGCTTCTGAAAGAGATGTTTCGTGGCTGTAACTGCCAATGTAGCCATTTCCAAACTTTCCCCAACAATGAGGATATCATCAAGATAGGCCATAACAGTATGATTCTGTTTCCTTAAGTAGGCCAAGGCTGGTTTTAATATCTTGGTAAACAATCTGGGTGCTGATGATAACCCATTAGGCAAGGCTTTGTATTGCCATAATTGTCCCATCCAGATAAATTTTAAATATTTCCTATGATCCTTGTGTATTGGTACAGAATAGTATGCATCTTTGAGATCAATGCATGCCATGTAGTACCCATAATCTATTAACTGTATAGCAGTGTCAAAGGTGTCCATTTTAAAATGAACATACTGAACAGAAGTATTCAGTTCGGTCAAATCTATGATAATACGGCAACCGCCGTCTTTTTTGTTTTTGGTGAATATATTAGACACAAACTCCTGTGGTTCTTTGGTAGCCTTCTCAATTACCCCTTTTTCAATTAATCTGTATAGTTCAGCATGCCCTGCTACCCTCTCTTTTTGAGAGAGTATGAATTTTCGGCTAGGTGAATGCTGGACCGGGGTAGGGAGTTCGTGAATAAATTCAATTTTGTAGCCCTGAATACTCCTGAGTATGAAAGGATCAGAGGTAAAAGTGCGCCAATTTTCATAAAACATGTGCAACCGGCCCCCTACATAAAGTGAATTTAGGCAAGATGTGTTTCTGGGGAAACCAGACCCACCTACCTCCATGGTTATTGCCGGTGTTGCGGTTTCTGTCCTTGTTTCCTTTGTTGATTCATCGTGTTGTAGGAGTGGCGCATCTTCCAAGAAGGCCGGGCTGGGCCATGGCCTAAAAAAGACCGCTGTGCAGGTTGGCCGGCCTTCGAGCTTTCACCACCGGCAGGTCTCTGATGGTATCTCTGTCCGGTGGGTGTGTAGGGGTGCTGTCTTTGTGGGTAATGAGGTTTGGTAGGTCCGGGAACCTTGATCAGGCCCAAGGCCTTGGCCTCCTCATCAAGATCTTTTACTTGCTTGGGAAGGTTATCCCCGAACAGCAAGCTTGGAGGCTGAGTCTTCCCAGGCTTACACAACCCCGCAAACTTGGGGTTAAGCGCCGGCTTTATGATGCTCTTTCTGAAATTGTTTATCTCATACTGTGTATTACACAGTAGAGCCAGGGCATCTTGCAGTTCTTCCGGCAACTCTATCCCCACTGCAGTTCTGGCCACTGCTGTGATCCCGGCGGTTAAGAGCTTTAGGATTTTTTGAAGTTTGATTTCCTGCCCTCTGCTCGAGGGGCTCATATTCCCCCAAATAGGGTTGTTCACCGCAGGGACATTAAGTGAGTTACAGTTTTCAGGAGCCATATATTTATCAGCTGTAGAATTTATGGCCTGTTCCTGTAGCTGGCTGGTCGCCATGTAGTTAATGCTGGCTGCCAGCTTAGGGTGGATAGGTAGGCCTTTCTGTGTCGGCATTGCATGTTTATTTACCATATCCAGATATTCTTCACACACCCCTGACACAGATGGTTGTTCAGCCAGCTCCCCTTCTTCTGGGTCAGCCCAGTTCTGACCCTCAATGCTCCCCTGCGAGGAGGGTGAGACATTTGGCAGTCCTTGGTAGGAATCTGCCGTGGGCCTGCGAAGAGGCCCACTGTGACTCTGCCCCTGCATTAGCAGGTCACGTTGGAGCAATTGCTCCATCATCCGCTCCATGCGGGTTAGACGACCTCCGTCGCTATCTGCGAACGGGGTGTCCTTGGGACCGGACCCAGCTGGGTCGCCGGCCCCGTCCGACTTCCGGGTGGGTTTGCCGCCCGACCGTGGAGTACCAACGGCCCTCATGGGCGAGAAGTCGGGAGCTGCAGGTAATACCTGTAGCTCTGGAGAGGCGGTTCGCTGGCTGCTCTCCATAGCAGCTGCTTTCGCCGCTTTCTTGGACTTTCGTGATTCCATTCCTATTTCTCGTCGACGCTCACTCCTCCGGTGAGACTTACCTGGCGTAAGTTATTTAAACTTACGCTGGAGGAGCCCCGCTCCTCCCGACCGTCGCTTCCGCATGCGTACGACGATATGTCGCGCATGCGTGCTGGCGGGGTCTTCACGTAGTCTCTCACGTGACTACCGAAATAAAATAACGCTCACGAGGCCGAAAGCTGCCACAGCCAACAATTGTCCATTCCTTCTCTCTGGGGATGCTGCCTGTCCCGTTGAGTTACTCCAGCTTTTTGTGTCTATCTGTAGCCTAGCGTTATTCGGCCGAGTGACCCTTGGTCTCTTCCTTATATGTTGTTTCCACGTTTATAATAAATGTTTTCGGTGAACATTACCTCCGCTGTTGGACACCCTGCCTCAGACGTGGTGCGTTGTGTATTACTGGCACTGCTAGTTACTTCGTCAAACGGTCACTGGAAACTACGTTTAGAAATGCTCGTGAAAGTAAGTGATATGTTCCCTCGCCCGGTGCTGCCTTGCCCGCTGAGTTCCTCCAGCACGCTGTGTTTATTGCTTGGCTCTGAAGTTGAAGGTGGAACCCCTGTGTCTACCTTCAACTCCCTGTCTGTGGTGGCTCAGCGGAAAGGGGAGGGGCTCTGGGGAGAGGGTTGTGTTTCTGGTCGAGACCCTTCTTCAGACAATCACAAGTATTCTCACCGACGAGAGTTCTGTTCAGTCTGAAGAAGTGTCTTCTCTCCAGAGTCACTGCACAGCCTGTCCTGCTGAGCTACTCCAGCTATTGTCTATCTTCAATTTCAGAGTTAGATAACATTTCTAATGGGAGGCTTATAGCGTCTTCCCCCCCCCCCACCCAATCCTTCCCAACCTCAGCCTCACAGATCTTAGCATACCCCTAGTTCCTCAAACCCATTTCCATCATGGATCTGGCATATACATTCATGACAGTAGGTCTCTTGCAGTCAGAAACTGGTGAATTGATCATGGGGAACAAGGACATGGCAGACCAATTGAATAACTACTTTGGTTCTGTCTTCACTAAGGAAGACATAAATAATCTGCCGGAAATAGCAGGGGACCGGGGGTCAAATCAGATGGAGGACCCGAGTGAAATCCAGATTAGCCGGGAAGTGGTGTTTGGTAAATTGAATGGATTAAAGGCTGATAAATCCCCAGGGCCAGATAGTCTGCATCCCAGAGTACTCAAGGAAGTAGCCCCAGAAATAGTGGATGCATTAGTGATAATTTTTCAAACCTCTTTAGATTCTGGAGTAGTTCCTGAGGATTGGAGGGTTGCTAAAGTAACCCCACTTTTTTAAAATGGGGGGAGAGAGAAAACTGGGAATTACAGACCAGTTAGTCTAACATCGGTAGTGGGGAAACAGCTAGAGTCAGTTATTAAAGATGGGATAGCAGCACATTTGGAAAGTGGTGAAATCATTGGACAAAGTCAGCACGGATTTATGAAAGGTAAATCATGTCTGATGCATCTTATAGAATTTTTCGAGGATGTAGCTAGTAGAGTGGATAAGGGAGAACCAGTGGATGTGTTATATCTGGACTTTCAGAAGGCGTTCGACAAGGTCCCACATAAGAGATTAGTATACAATCTTAAAGCACACGGTGTTGGCGGTTCAGTATTGATGTGGATAGAGAACAGGCTGGCAGACAGGAAGCAAAGAGTAGGAGTAAACGGGTCATTTTCAGAATGGCAGGCAGTGACTAGTGGGGTGCCGCAAGGCTCAGTGCTGGGACTCCAGCTATTTGCAATATATATTAATGATTTGGATGAGGGAATTGAATGCAACATTTCCAAGTTTGCAGATGACACGAAGCTGGGAGGCAGTGTTAGTTGTGAGGAGGATGCTAGGAGGCTGCAAGGTGACTTCAATAGGGTAGGTGAGTGGGCAAATGCATGGCAGATTCAGTATAATGTGGATAAATGTGAGGTTATCCACTTTGGTGGCAAAAACGGGAAAGTAGTCTATTATCTGAATGGTGGCTAATTAGGAAAAGGGGAGATGCAACGAGACCTGGGTGTCATGGAACACCAGTCATTGAGAGTAGGCATGCAGGTACAACAGGCAGTGAAGAAAGCAAATGGAATGTTAGCATTTATAGCAAAAGGATTTGATTATAGGAGCAGGGAGGTTCGACTGCAGCTGTACAGGGTCTTGGTGAGACCACACCTGGAGTATTGGGTACAGTTTTGGTCTCCAAATCCGAGGAAAGACATTCTTGCCATAGAGGGAGTACAGAGAAGGTTCACCAGACTGATTCCTGGGATGTCAGGACTTTCATATGAAAAAAGACTGGATAGACTCGGCTTGTACTCGCTAGAATTTAGAAGATTGAGGGAGGATCTTTTAGAAACTTACAAAATTCTTAAGGGGTTGGACAGGCTAGATGCAGGAAGATTGTTCCCGATGTTGGGGAGGTCCAGAACAAGGGGTCACAGTTTAAGGATAAGGGGGAATTCCTTTAGGACCGAGATGGGGAAAACATTTTTCACACAGAGAGTGGTGAGTCTGGAATTCTCTGCCACAGAAGGTAGTTGAGGCCACTTCATTGGCTATATTTAAGAGGGAGTTAGATGTGGCCCTTGTGGCTAAAGCGATCAGGGGGTATGGAGAGAAGGCAGGTACAGGATACCGAGTTGGATGTTCAGCCATGATCATATTGAATGGCGGTACAGGATCGAAGGGCCGAATGGCCTACTCCTGCACCAATTTTCTATGTTTCTATGTTTGTAACATTGCTAGAAAATGTACCTGCACCTTCGAGGCCGAAGGTTAGGTTGTTAGCCAAGAAAGATACGAGCCAAACGTGAGCATGTGAGACAATTGCAGATGGGGCATCTGGGTGGTCATGGGCAAGTTGGGCTGAAGGGCCAGTTTCCATGCTGTACGACTCTACAACTCCATGACTTGAACTGTCCCAAGATCTGTGAGAAACATTGTTGAACTACTTTCATTCTACTGTGAGTGATTCAGAGATGTTTCTATACATCAGCAGTGCTACATATATGAAAATACGTGTTGTCCTTCTGCAACACGCTGAATCATAAAAGGATCTGGTTCAGCACATCTTGTTATTTCCTTTTTTCTGCATTCTCGAAGTGTTCTGTAAGATTATATAGCAAGTAGCAAGCTTTATTTAGCGTATGGTTTGGTCCACCCAGGATGATAACATCACTTCCTCATTCTCTCAAAATAGACCATAGATATAGAGCTGTCAGAGCAGAACCGGTGAAAACCACACGTGCGCACAAACCAACTCAGCTGTAGAGATAGAGAAGGCCAATGGTCCTCGCCCACATTGTTCTGAACTGTGGTCAGCAGCATGTGCCTGCTACAACCCAGCACAGTTATGAAAGGACATTGAGCTTCATATGGAATCACATGGAATTTATAGTACAGGAGCAGCCCAGTGCGGTCAGCGAGTTATACAGCAGGGAAACCGGTTATTTTATATCAAAGTCACGTGAGTGACTACATGAAGAGCCCGCCAGTCCGCATGCGCGTCAATACGTCAAACGCATGGCGCATGGACTGGCTGGGAGAAACGTCGATTCCTCCAGCAGTAAGTTTAAACACCTCTCAGGTAAGTGTAAACTTGCTCTGGGTGTGTTTGGTATACTTTATTTTTTCAACAAGTCTCTAGGTTTGATTATGGAAAAACCTAGGACCAAACCAAGACGGGCCGCAGTAAAACCGGCAGCAGAAGACCGCGGCAGTGCGGGAAGCCAGCGGCCATCCATTTCTACCTCAGTCGCTGGCAGCTCAGTCTGCTCAGCTACCTCTGAATTGGCTCCTATAGGGAGCAGTTGGCAGCCGCGAAGGGAGTTAAGGCCAAAGCTGAAACAATGAGGCAAGTCCCGTCGGACGATTCAGGCCAGGAGGATTCTGCTCCCACATCCACGTCTGATGTGTTAGGCCGGTTGTCTTAGATGGAGCATGTTATGGAGAAGATGCTAGCAGACAATATGCTCCGTGCTGCGGAGGCATACTCAGGCAGTTTAATTCAAATGCCTGCTGCAGCTCCTGGCTAATGTCCACCCGCTGGGATGAGGGGAGTTTCATAGATCAGTATGCAGCTGACTCCCAATATGAATGTGTGCCGGAGGCCCCTGCTGTAATGCATGATGTGCGTGTATCGCATAAAGAAGAGCTGCCCGCTCTTGCCTGCAAATTTGCTGTTCCTTCGGGGACAGGCAAGCCACTCCAAGGGGAATTGGCCGGAAGCATTAGCTACCTCGCTTCCCACCAGCTGAAGGAAGTGACTATGGTGGAAACGGCTGCTAGATATCCCATTCCGGGAAATTGCGTAACCCAATCCGGATAGACGCCATCAAGCCAGAACTGAATCCAAAGTTCGCACATCTATGCAAGGCCTGCAATATTCAGCTTCCAAAATTCCTCTTCGGAGAAGACTTGAGCAAACAGGTCAAGGACTTGCATGAGGAGTCAAAAGCTGCTGGCATGATCAAAGCATCTTTTATGAGAAAGACTCCCCTCCTCCGGTGTCAGCACCGCTACGCCTCTACCAGCAAGAAGCGTTTTTCTGAGGCCAGTGGGAATTCCAGATTTGTCCTACCCGGTCACAGCTCTTTTTTAGGCCAAGGCCCATCCCGCCCATCATGGAAGATGAGGCAGCCTCACGTCCCAGCAGCTCAACCTTTCAGAGCGAGGGGGAAAAGACAGAACCAAAATTAAGGTCCGCTGGGCCTGGTGTCACACCACCTATAACCTTTGAGGTAGGTGGCTCTGGTTCCATCAGTCACACGGGGTGTGCGGAGGAATTTCAAGTTGGTGGTAGGTTAAGTTTGTTCTTGCATGAATGGCATCAGGTAGCTTCAGACCCGTTTATATTGCACAGTATAAAGGGTTTCAAAATTGATTTTTTGCCTAACTCATTGCCACCCACACAAGACACGACCAGTCGGTCGTATACTTGCTCCAAACAAGAGACTTTGGATATGTAAGCAGAAATACACGCATTGCACAAAAAAGAAGTAATTGAGAGATCAATTTATGAAAAAGATCAATACATCTCTAATATATTCTCCAGGGGGAAAAAAGATGGTGGATTCCGTATCATCCTAGATTTGGCAAAATTCAACATGTATGTGCAGTATAGACATTTTAAAATGGAGAATTTCCTTACCACTAAGCAACTAATTTTCGAGGGCATGTATGCATCGATCTCAAGGATGCATATTATTTGATTCTGATTCACAAGGATCACCGGAGATATCTGAAGTTTAGCTGGATGGGGCAGCTGTGGCAGTTTAAAGTGTTACCTAATGGTTTAAGCTCAGCCCCTCGGTTATTTACCAAACTGCTTAGACCAGTGCTCGGCTTGCTTAGCGCTCAAGGGCATATTATTATGGGCTATATAGATGATATTCTGATCATCGGGAGAACACTGCATCTGGCAAAACTAGCTGTTACTGCTGCCAAGCTCCTTTTTTTTTCAGAAATTGGGGTTTATCATCCATCCAGCCAAATCCAGATTGACACCAACGAGGTATATTGACTATTTAAGGTTTACTATCCTCCATGAAAATGCCTGTAAACCTGCACATGGGGAAAACACTAGATTTAATGGAAGTTTGTTATAATCTTCTGATTACAGAAGAGCCACCAGGTGGCTAGAGTAATTGGCAAAATAGTGGCTGGATTTCCAGCCGCTCGGTTTGGGCCTTTACATTATCGAAATCTGAAACATGCAAAGGATTAGGCAGTTAGATTCCACAAAGGTCATTTTGACAGACCTATGCAGTTGTTGCCAAAATCTAAAGCGGAGTTACAGTGGTGGATGGCCAATATTCAACATTGCTCCGGTGGTGTTTTGTCTATTAAACCTGCAGAGTGATGCAAGTGCACTGGGATGGGAATCTACCAACACCATCACTAGTTGCGGTAGCAGATGGAACATGAACGAGTTACCATTTAGCCGTAAATATGGTATCAATTACCTGGAAATGCTGGGAGCATTTTATGTGGGAAGCTATATGATGTGCATTTTAGACTTCAAATCGATAACACTACGGCAGTGTTATGACTCCCGAAGGCAGGTACCTCAGAGCCGTGTAACATAATCAAAAACCAGGTTCAAGTTTAAGAAAATAATCTTTAATTTAGTTAAGAGAAGACAAAAACCCGAACCTGATTTAAACAACACTGTCAGGGACAAGAATCATCCAACAAACAAATATAACAGTGCTCCAGCCAGCCTCGCAATGGACCGTTGAACCAGAGTCTCTAACCTGCCTAAATGGAGATAACCCTGAAACAAAATACACGAAAATCCTCAGGTCAGCCCTTATCCGTCCCAATACAACATTAAATGACAAATATAGTTAACAATACAAAAAGTTCTATGCCATGTGGCCAGGCCTCCTGCAGCTCAGACCGGCAGCCTGTTCACTTGTCAGGTTTGACGAAGAAGAGAGAGAATTCTGGGAATTCCCGGTATTTAAGCTTCCGATGAGTCACCCGTCACCTGACACAGCTTGGCCAATCAGGTACAGGAGCCCATAACCCGGGGAGCCGATGGTGAGAGAGGGTGGAGTTACCTGCGCTGTGAGTATAAATCTAGCGCAGGGCTTGCTTTTCACAGAGGCCCGGGGAGCCGTGGGTCAGGGAGGGTGGAGTTACCTGCGCTGTGAGTATAAATCTAGCGCGGGGTTTGCTTTTCACAGAGGCCCGGGGAGCCGTGGGTCAGTGAGGGTGGAGTTACCTGCACTGTGAGTATAACAACATCTGCAACGTTCCATCTTCCAGAGAGGGAATCTGGTGGAAGCCTCTGATTGGTTGAAGAGGACCAGAGGAAGCAGCTGATTGGCTGCAATCCGGGGTTTACATTTTTACATTTCTGCCTTCAGGTTTATGGATTCTGGGAGTTAAAGATTCTGGGAGTTAAGGATTCAGTATTTATTAGTATTTATTAGTAAAGTTTAAAGGATAACGTTTTGTGTTCAATAAAAAAAAAATATATATCTATATATATATATATTTTTATGGAACACAAAACTTTATCCTATATATATAAATCCTATATATCCTATATATATATATATCCTATATATAAACGATATATATATATATATATATATATATATATATATATATATATATATATATATATATATATATATATATATATATTTAATACAGAGTAATTTGGGAGTAAGATATGTCAGTAGCGATTGGCCCCATGGTTTGCTCAGCCTGCAACATGTGGGAGATCAGGGATATGGTCGGTGTCCCTGGTGACTACATTTGCAGGAAGTGTGTCCAGCTGCAGCTCCTGGCAGACCGCATTGAACGATTGGAGCTGCGGCTGGATTCATACTGGAGCATCCACGATGCAGAGAAAGTCGTGGATAGCACGTACAGCGAGTTGGTCACAGCACAGGTATAAGGTAAGAGGGCAGAAAGGGAGCGGGTGGCCAATAGCCAGCAAAGCAGTAGGCAGGTAGTGCAGGAGTCCCCTGCGGTCATCTCCCTACTCAACAGGTTTACCATTTTGGATTCTGTTGAGGGAGATGGCTCATCAGGGGAAGGCAGCAGCAGCCAAGTTCATGGCACCATGGGTGGCTCTGCAGTACATGATGGGGGAAAAAAGAGTGGAAGGGCTATTGTAATAGGGGATTCAATTGTCAGGGGAATAGATAGGCGTTTCTGCAGCCGCAAACAAGACTCCAGGATGGTATGTTGCCTCCCTGGTGCAAAGGTCATGGATGTCACTGAACGGCTGCAGAACATTCTGGAGGGGGAGGGTGAACAGCCAGTTGTCGTGGTGCATATTGGCACCAACGACATAGGTAAAAAAAGGGATGAGGTCCTACAAGGTGAATTTAGGGAGCTAGGAGATAAACTTAAAAGTAGGACCTCAAAGGTAATAATCACTGGATTATTACCAGTACCACGGGCCAGTCAGAGTAGAAATAGGAGGATATTGCAGATGATTACGTGGCTTGAAAAATGGTGCAAGGGGGAGGGATTCAAATTTTTAGGGCACTGGAACCATTTCCGGGGGAGGTGGGACCAGTACAAACAGGACGGTCTGCACCTGGGCTGGAATGGAACCAATGTCCTTGGGGGAGTGTTTGCTAGTGCTGTCGGGGTGGATTTAAACTAATGTGGCAGAGGGATGGGTACAAGAGCAGAGAGGCAGGTGTGTGTAAAGTGAGGGTAGAAGCAATAGGGAGCAAGGTGAAAAGTAAAAGTGGCAGGCAGACAAAACCAGGGCAAAAATCAAAAAGGGCCACTTCTCAACAAAATTGTATAAAGGGTAAGAGTGTTGTAAAAACAAGCCTGAAGGCTTTGTGTCTCAATGCAAGGAGTATTCGTAATAAGGTGGATGAGTTGAACGTGCAGATAGCTATTAATGAGTATGATATAGTTGGGATCACGGAGACATGGCTCCAGGGTGACCAATGCTTGGAGCTGAACATCCAGGGATATTCAATATTCAGGAGGGATAGAGAGAAAGGAAAAGGAGGTGGGGTAGCGTTGCTGGTTAGAGAGGAGATTAACGCAATGGAAAGGAATGACATTAGCTTGGAACATGTGGAATTGGTATGGGTAGAGCTGCGAAACACTAAGGGGCAGAAAACGCTAGTGGGAGTTGTGTACAGGCCACCTAACAGTAGTAGTGAAGTTGGGGATGGTATCAAACAGGAAATTAGAAATGCGTGCGACAAAGGCAAAACAGTTAAAATGGGTGACTTCAATCTACATATAGATTGGGTGAATCAAATTGGCAGGGGCGCTGAGGAAGAGGATTTTTTTTGGAATGTATGCGGGATAGTTATCTAAATCAACATGTAGAGGAACCAACGAGAGAGCAGGCTATTTTAGACTGGGTATTGAGTAATGAGGAAGGGTTAGTTAGCAGTCTTGTTGTGCGTGGCCCCTTGGGCAAGAGTGATCATAATATGGTCGAGTTCTTCATTAGGATGGAGAGTGACATTGTTAATTCAGAAACAATGGTTCTGAACTTAAAGAAAGGTAACTTTGAGGGTATGAGACGTGAATTGGCCAAGATTGACTGGCAATCAATTATAAAAGGGTTGACGGTGGATACGCAATGGAAGACATTTAAAGACTGCATGGATGAACAACAAAAATTGTTCATCCCAGTTTGGCAAAAGAATAGATCAGGGAAGGTAGTGCATCCGTGGATAACAAGGGAAATCAAGGATAGTATCAAAGCAAAGGATGATGCGTACAAAGTAGCCAGAAAAAGCAGCATACCAGAGGACTGGGAGAAATTCAAAGACCAGCAGAGGAGGACAAAGGGCTTGATTAGGAAAGGAAAAATAGATTATGAAAGAATACTGGCAGGGAACATAAAAACTGACTGCAAAAGTTTTTATAGATATGTGAAGAGAAAGAGATTAGTTAAAACAAATGTAGGTCCCTTGCAGTCAGAAACAGGTGAGTTGATCATGGGGATCAAGGATATGGCGGACCAATTGAATAACTACTTTGGATCCGTCTTCACTAAGGAAGACATAAATAATCTGCCGGAAATAGCAGGGGACCGCGGGTCAAATGAGGACTTCAGTGAAATCCAGGTTAGTCTGGTGGCAAAAATAGGAAAGCAGACTATTATCTAAATGGTGGCCGATTAGGAAAAGGGGAGATGCAGCGCGACCTGGGTGTCATAGTACACCAGTCATTGAAAGTAGGCATGCAGGTGCAGCAGGCAGTGAAGAAAGCGAATGGTTTGTTAGCATTCATAGCAAAAGGATTTGAGTATAGGAGCAGGGAGGTTCTACTTCAGTTGTATACGGTCTTGGTGAGACCACACCTGGAGTATTGCATACAGTTCTGGTCTCCAAATCTGAGGAAGGACATTATTGCCATAGAGGGAGTGCAGAGAAGGTTCACCAGACTGATTCCTGGGATGTCAGGACTGTCTTATGAACAAAGACTGCATAGACTCGGTTTATACTCTCTAGAATTTAGGAGATTGAGAAGGGATCTTATAGAAACTTACAAAATTCTTAAGGGGTTGGACAGGCTAGATGCAGGATGATTGTTCCCGATGTTGGTTAGGTCCAGGACAAGGGGTCACAGCTTAAGGATAAGGGGGAAATCCTTTAGGACCGAGATGAGAAGGACTTTTTTCACACAGAGAGTGGTGGGTCTCTGGAACTCTCTGACACAGAGGGTAGTTGAGGCCAGTTCATTGGCTATATTTAATAGGGAGTTAGATGTGGCCCTTGTGATCAGAGGGTATGGAGACAAGGCAGGTACGGGATACTGAGTTGGATGATCAGCCATGATCATATTGAATGGCGGTGCAGGCTCGAAGGGCCGAATGGCCTACTCCTGCACCTAATTTCTATGGTTGTATGATTCTATGATTCCTGACTCCCAGCCACGGGGCCTGCACTCAGGAGAGAAACAGAAAAGGTAAGTACATTGCATTCACCGGGGGGGAGGCGCCTAACAGGCAGTGGCATATATTAATCAGATGGGTGGAAACAAATCAGTATCCTGCGGTATCTCATTTGGAATTGGTGTATAGACAGGAGAATTTCGATCTCAGCTGCTTACTTGCCGGGTAGATTTAATGCGGTGGCAGATACTAGATCTCGTAAATTCAATGATCAGATTGAGTGGATGTTGAATCAAAAAGTATTTAACGGCAATATTGCTCGTTATGGAACACCTGATATTGATTTGTTCGTCTCCAGGCTTAATCACCAATTACCAAGATATGTAGCATGGGAGCCAGAGCCAGGGGTGGTGGCTATAAATGCTTTCTCTATAGACTGGGGGGGAAATGTTCTTCTATGCTTTCTCTCCATTCTGCCTCGTTGGACGATGCTTGCAAAAAATCATGCAAGACTTCGCATCGGGTATTTTAGTAGTGCCTAACTGGCCTACACAACCATGGTTCCCTTTACAGTTAGGAGTATTAACGGAACTGCCCATGATTGTTCATAGACATAAACATTTGCTTATTCAGCCCATTTCTCGGGAACATCATCCATGACAGAATCAACCTGTTAATTTGCAGAATCTGAGAAGACCTTTCCTGGGGCTTGGATTATCCGACCGGACGGTGGACGTAATCGCTGCAGCTTGGCGTGATGGCATTAAGAAGCAGTACAGCTCCTATATTAAACAATGGGAACATTTTTGTGTCAATACGCATATAAGTTACTTTACGACAGATATAGCCGATGTGGTGGAATTTCTTTCAACCTTATATTTTGACAAAAATTGAGTTATAGTGCTATTAATACTGCTCGTAGTGCTTTGTCGTCATATTTGCTGCTGGGACCTGGACACCATTCTGTCGGCTCTCATCCATTGGTATCCAAATTCATGGAGGGTATTTTTAACAAAAATCCTCCTAGGCTCAGATATCGAGAAATATGGAACGTTATAGTTGCTTCGCAGTTGGGCACCAGCTGCATCCTTATCTTTGGCCCAGCTCACCTATATTAGTCATGCTCATGGCGCTCGTTTCAGCGCAACGAGGCCAGTTGTTACAGAAATTAAGGCAGGATAAGGCAGTTCTATCCAATAATAAGGTAACCTTTTATATAGATGAGCTAATTAAGCAAAGTAGATCAGGTGCACTAGGATTTAAGTTAGAGCTCTTGGCGTATCCACCTGATTGCAGAATATGTGTCGTTACATATATTTCATTTCGGAGTTACGTGAGTGACTTCGTGAAGACCCCGCCAGGCACACATGCGCGACATATCGTCGACCGCATGCGAGCGACGGGCAGTGAGGAGCGTTGCTCCTCTACTGCAGGGACCTGCAGGTAAGAGAAAACTAACCTGCCGTTCTTCTTTCATTTCAGGGACTCTGTTCTTAGAGTACTCCAGGCCGCTTCGGCACTGACTGCGGACCGCGGGATGCGGTCAGTCAGCGGCGGCACTAATTGTATGGAGTCGGGAAGAGCCCGTTGACCCAGGTGGGTCCGGGTTCACACTCGCCGGCGGAGGATGGCAGAGGTAGCCCGACTCTACACCACAGCCCGCAGCACACCACGGGCTGGCGGCATGAATAAGGGAGTGGGGCTTGCAGGCTCGCCGTGCGCAGTGACCGACGGCAGAGCGACAGCCCGACTCTACACCGCAGCCCGCAAGGACTCTGTGGGCTGACGGTTTTACTTACCCGGGCAAGTTTGGGCAACTCATTGACCCAGTAGGGTCCGGGCTCGCACTCACCGTTCGCAGGCAGCGACGGCAGAGCGGCAGCACGAATCTACACCACGTGCTGACGGCAACGCTACCCGGAAGTCAGACAAGCTCGTGGACCAGGAAGGTCCGGGCTCCGAGACTGCCATTCGCGAGCAGTGAAGGCAGAGCAGGAGCTCCGACTCGACGCCACAGGCAGGTATACCGCGGACCAACGGCTAAGCTACCCTATAGAGGTAGTAGACAGAACCGGGGCCCCGACTCACACACAGGCAGGAGCCTTACCGTTAGCGGCTGTCTATGTCCCGCATGAGACTCTGGTCCCATTGGAGCTAGGGGGAGAGAGTGCGCTCCTCCGCCGGAACCTCATAAAGACCCTCAGGTAAGATACTAACCTTGAGTTGTTAGCTTCTGTACTAGACTTTGCTTACAGAAACAATGGATGGGAGACCAGAATGAAGGCATTGACGTATGCCTCCCAGGGCCATGGGACTTCGGATGGGAGCGAGCGCCCACTATTCCCGGAGTTGCCCGCAACGCCGGCAGCACCCGCTCTGCGGGCCGGGATAAGAACGTGGAAACCGGGCAGCCCTGCGCAGCCAGGACCCGATTCTCCACCACGGCTGGCCATGGTGCCGTAAAGTGGTAGGAGCATCACGCAGGAGCAGGGTAGGCAAGACCCTTACTCCCTACCACTGTCACCTAAGCATAGGGACAGTGGAGCAAAGGTGCGTAAACGTGTTATCTGCTCGGCGGCACGTTCTCTCCCCAATTATGCAGGTCACCAGAGGGAGGACCAGGGGAAGAATCGCACAACAGTCGCTGAGCCCCGCTGTAGGAGCCGGGGTCGACTTTCCACCGGAGCAGGCCGCCAGATCACGGACCGGTGAAGGATTGAGGCCTGGGTCTGCAAGGCCCGCATGTGCGGCCGGCACAGACTCATCACCGGGGGAGCCTGCCAGATTGCAGGCGGGTGGAGTCTCATCTCGGTCATCGCACCCCCCTTTAGCGGCAGGACGTGAACGGCGCCTTTGTCCTTAAGGAGGACAGGCGGCAAGCCCGCGCGGACATCAGGGTACCACGCTTCGGCGGCCGGGGCCGACTCATCACCACTCATGTCTTATCAGATTAGCGGGCCGCCTCCGTCCGGAAGATGACGGACTAGCGGCAGGTCCGCGTGGGAGTCGCTTAGCCACGCAGAAGCGGCAGGCAGCGACATCCTGTCTAGGCGCCCTTGTTATCACCTCGACGAGGTGCGGGGCGATGACAGAAGCCTCAGAGATTCTCCAGGACCTGAGGAAGTCGACTTGTCGTCCGCAGATACGGCGGCGGTCGCGTGGCTCGGATGGAGCGCGCAATGGAGCGTATCCTAGAGCACAATCTCTGCAGCTGGACAAGATGTCCTCCAGTCCTGGAGACATGCGGCTGGGCCACCCAGCATGTCCCCGTCATTGGTGGGGAATGCTACATGTTCCGCCTGTCCTCCTTGGGGACAAAGGCGACGTTTGGTTATGGCATGCCGCTAAAGTGGGGTGCGGTGTCCGAGAATGCAGTGTTATAATGTTAAAGTATTATAATGTTATAATGTGTGGTATATTATAGTGTGTTATAGTTAGTGATAGTGTGCTATATAGTACTATGTGGTATTATAGTTTGATGTAGTGTGTTCTAGTGCGTTATAGTACATTATATTCTGTTATATTGTATTGTGTTATAGTGTATATAGTTTTAAATTAAATATTTATTATAATGTGTAGTATAGTATTATAGGTTGATGTAATGTGTTATAGTGTGTATTATAGAGATAGTATTATAGTGTGTTATACAGTATTATAGTGTATTATAATGTTATACTATATAATGTTATAATATTTAATATGTTATGATGTATTATAGTGTTATACTATGTTGCATTGTGTAATTAAGTGTTAGACATAGACATAGAAAATAGGTGCAGGAGTAGGCCATTCGGCCGTTCGAGCTGACATCGCCTTTCAGAGAGGTTTAGAGGGATTTAGAGGGGTTTGGAGGTATTTCGAGGGGTTTAGAGTGGTTTCGAGCGGTTTCCAGGTGTTCAGAATGGTTTCATAGAAACATAGAAACGTAGAACATAGGTGCAGGAGAAGGCCATTCGGCCCTTTGAGCCTGCACCGGCATTCAATATAATCATGGCTGATCATCCAACTCAGTATCCTGTACCTGCCTTCTCTCCATACCCCCTGATCCCTTTAGCCACAAGGGCCACATCTAACTCCCTCTTAAATACAGTAAATGAACTGGCCTCAACTACCTTCTGTGGCAGAGAATTCCAGAGACTCACCACTCTCTGTGTGAAAAATGTTTTCCTCATCTCGGTCCTAAAGGGATTCCCCCTTATCCTTAGACTGTGATCCCTTGTTCGGGACCTCCCCAACATCGGGAACAATCTTCCTGCATCTAGCCTGTCCAACCCCTTAAGAATTTTGTACATTTCTATAAGATCTCCCCCTCAATCTTCTAAATTCTAACGAGTACAAGCCAAGTCTATCCAGTCTTTCCTCACATGAAAGTCCAAACATCCAAGGAATCAGTCTGGTGAACCTTATCTGTACCCCTCTATGGCAAAAATGTATTTCCTCAGATTTGGAGACCAAAACTGTACGCAATACTCCAGGTGTGGTCTCACTAAAAACCCTGTATAACTGGAGTAGAACCTCCCTGCTCCTATACTCAAGTCCTTTCACTATGAATGCTAACATACCATTTGCTTTCTTCACTGCCTGCAGCACCTGCATGCCTACTTTTAATGACTGGTGTACCATGACACCCAGGTCTCGTTGCATCTCCCCATTTCCTAATCGGCCACCATTCAGATAATAGTCTACCCTCCTGTTTTTGCCACCAAAGTGGATAACCTCACATTTATCCACATTATACTGCATCTGCCATGCATTTGCCCACTCGTCCAGCCTATCCAAGTCGCCTTGCAGCCTCCTAGCATCCTCCTCACACCTACCACTACCCCCCAGCTTAGTGTCATCCACAAACTTGGAGTTGTTGCATTGAATTCCCTCGTCCAAATCATTAATATATATTGTAAATAGCTGGGGTCCCAGCACTGAGCTGGAGCTGGAGCTGGAGCTGGAGCTGGAGATGGAGATGGAGATGGAGATGGAGACGGAGCTGGGGCTTGAGCTGGAGGTTGAGCTAGAGATGGAACTAGATATGGAGCTGAAGATGGAACTGGAGATGGAACTGGAGCTTGAGGTGCAGATAGATCTGAGGCTGGAGCTGGAGCTAGAGAGAGATAGAGATGGAACTGGCGGATACATTTGAGGTGGAGCTGGAGATGGAGATGGAATTAGACCTGGAGATGGACCTGGAGGTGCGGGAGATGGAGCTGGGGATGGAGCTGGGGATGGAGCTGGAGCTAGAGCTGGAGCTGGAGATGGAGATGGAGGAAGAGCAGGAGATGGAGCAAAAGCTAGTGCTACAGCTGGTGCTATAGTTGAAGCTGGAGCTGGAATTGTTGAGCTAGAGATGGAGATGTTGCTGGAGATGGAGCTGGAACTGTTGAGCGAGAGATGCAGCTAGATGGAGCTAGAGATGGAACTGGAGATGGAGCTAGAGATTGAGCTGTAGCTAGAGCTGGAGTTAAAGCTGGAAGTGGAGCTGGATCTGGATCTAGAGATGGAGCTGGAGATGGAGATGGAGCGGGAGATGGACCTGGATATGGAGCTGGAGCGGGAGCTGGAGCTGGAGATTGAGATTGAGATGGAACGGTAAATGGAGCTGGAGCTGGAGCTAGAGATGGAGCTGGGAATGTAGCTTTAGTTGCAGCAGGAGATGGAGGTAGAGCTGAAGATGGAAATAGAGCTAGAGCTGCAGCTGGAACTGGAGTTGGAGCTGGAGCTGGGGCTAGAGCTGGAGAAGGTGCTGGAGATGGAAATGGTGCAAGAGATGCAGATGTAGCTAGACCTGGAGCTAGACTTAGGGATGGAGAGGAAGTTGGACGTAGAGTTAGAGAAGGAACTGGAGTTACAGCTGGATATGGAGCTGGAGCTGTGGATGGAGCTGGGGACGGAGCTGGAGCTGGACCTGGAGATGGAGTTCGTGATGGAGCTGGAGATGGAGCTGGAGATGGAGCGGGAGATGCAGATGGAGCTGGAGCTGGAGATGGAGATGGAGATGGAATTGGAAATGGAGCTGGAGCTGGAGCTTGAGGTGCAGATAGCGCTGGAACTGGAGGTATAGAGAGAGAGAGAGATGGGGCTGGCAAAACATTAGATGTGGAGCTAGAGATGGTGATGGAACAAGACCTGGAGATAGACCAAGAGGTGCGGGAGATGGAGCTGGAAATGCAGCTGTGGGTGGAGCTACGCTAGAGCTGGAGCTGGAGATGGAGTTGGAGATGGAGATGGGCTTGAAGATGGAGCTGGAGCTGGAGTTGGGGATGGAGCTGGAGATGGAGCTAAAGCTAGTGCTACAGCTGGAGATGGAGATGGAGATGGGCTTGGAGATGGAGCTGGAGCAGGCGTTGGGATGGAGCTGGAGCTAGAACAGGAGCTGGTTCTTGAGATGGAGGTAGAGCTGGGGCTACCGCTGGTGTTGGAGTTGGAGCTGGATATGGAGATGGAGATGATGATAGAGGAAGAGCTGGAGATGGAGCTAAAGCTAGTGCTACAGCTGGAGCTGGAGCTGGGGCTACAGCTGGTGCTTGAGTTGGAGCTGGAGCAGGATATTGTGATGGAGCTGGAGATGGAGCTGGAGCTGGAGATTGGGCTAGAGATGGAACTAGAGATGGAACTGGAGATGAAATTGGGGATGGAGCTGGAGCTTGAGGTGCAGATAGCGCTGGGGCTGGAGCTGGAGCTAGAGAGAGATAGAGGTGGAGCTGGCGAAGAGAGAGATAGAGATGAAGCTAGAGATGGAGATGGAGCAAGACCTGGAGATGGACCTGGAGGTGCGGGAGATGGAGCTGGAGATGGAGCTGGGGGTGGAGCTACGCTAGAGATTGAGATTGAGATGGAGATAGAGCTGGAGGTGGAGCTAAAGCTAGTGCTACAACTGGAGCTGGAGATGGAGCTGGAGCTGGAAATGGAGCGGGAGATGGAACTGGAGATGAAGATGGGCGTAGAGCTGGAGATATAGCTGGAGATGGATCTAGAGATGGAGATGGAGCTAGAGCTGGAGATGGAGATGGAGCTGGAGTTGGTGATGGAGTTGGAGCTGGAGATGGAGCTGGAGATGGAGCTGGAGTTGGTGATGGAGTTGGAGCTGGAGCTGGAGCTGGAGATGGAGCTGGAGTTGGTGATGGAGTTGGAGCTGGAGATGGAGCTGGAGAAGGAGATTGTCATGGAAATGGAGTTGGAGCTGGAGCTAGAGATGGAGATGTAGCTAGACCTGAAGGTAGACCTGGAGATGGAGAGGAAGATGGACGTAGAGTTTGAGATGGAGCTGGATTTGGAGCTGTGGATGTAGCTGGGGACGGAGATGGAGCAGGAACTGGAGATGGAGTTCGAGATGGAGATCGAGATTGAGATGGAGCTGGAGATGGAGTTAGAGCAGTAGATGGAGCTTGAACTGGTGCTGGAGCTGGAGATGGAGATGGGCTTGGCGATGGAGATAGAACTAGAACAGGAGATGGTTCTTGAGACGGATGAAGAGCTGGAGATGTAGCCAGAGCTAGGGCTACAGCCGGTGCTACAGTTGGAGCTGGAGCTGAAGATTGAGATGGAGCTGGAGACGGAGATGGAGCTGGAGCTGGTGATTGAGGTGCAGATAGCGTTGGGGCTGGAGCTGGGGCTAGAAAGAGATGGAGATGGGGCTGGCGAAAAAAATTGAGTTGGATCTAGAGATGGAGATGCAGCAAGACCTGGAGATGGACCTGGATGTGCGGGAGATGGAGCTGGAGATGGAGCTGGGGGTGGAGGTACGCTAGAGCTTGAGATGGAGATGGAGATAGAGGAAGAGCTGGAGATGGAGCTGGGGGTGGAGCTACGCTAGAGCTGGAACTGGAGATAGAGATAGAGGAAGAGCTGGAGATGGAGCTAAAGCTATTGCTACAGCTGGAGCTGGAGATAGAGGTGGAGCTGGAGCTGGAGCTGGAAATGGAGCGGGAGATGGAACTGGAGATGAAGAGGAAGATGGACGTAGAGCTGGAGATAGAGCTATAGCTAGAGATGGATCTGGAGGTGGAGCTAGAGATGGAGCTGGAGCTGGAAGCTAGAGATTGAGCTGAACATGAAGCTAGAGTTGGGGGCGCTGGAGATGGAGCTTGAGTTTGAATTGTAGATGCTGGAGATGGACCTAGAGCTAGAGCTGGAGATGGAGATACATATTTATGCTAGAGACAGAGCTGAAACTGAAGTATGAGCTGTAGATTGAGATGGACCTAAAGCTGATGGGGCGAGAGCTGGGGATGGAGTTAGAGCTAGAGTACCAGATCCATGTGGAAATGGATCTAGAGCTGGAGCTGGAGATGGACATGGACATGGAGATGGAGCTGGAGATGGAGATGGACCTGGAGGTGCGGGAGATGGAGCTGGAGATGGAGCTGGAGTTTGAGCTGGAGAAGGACCTGGCGATGGAGTTGGAACTGGAGATGGACCTGGCGATGGAGCTGGAGATGACACTGGAGATGGAGGTATATCTGGTGATGGAGCTAGAGCTAGAGCTAACACTGGAGCTGGAGTTGGAGATGGAGATGGACCTAGATCTGGAGATGGACCTGAAGATGGAGCCTGAGATGTAGCTGGAGATTGTGCTGGGGATGGAATTGGAGATGGAGCTGGATCCGGAGCTGTTGTCTGATGTAGAGATGGCGCTGGAGATGCAACTGGGGAGAACTGGAGTTTGAGGTGGAGACAGAGCTGGAGTTAGAGAGAGAATTAAATGGAGCTGTAGAAGAAGATAGTAGAGCTAGAGATGAAGATGGAGCTAGATTCGGAGATGGTGATGGAGTTGCGGGAGATGTAGCTGGGACTCGAGCTTCAGATGGAGCAGGGGATGGAGATGGAGCTGGAGATGGAGCTGGAGATGGAGCTTGAGATGGAGCTTGAGTTCGACCTGGAGATGGAAATGGAACTGGAGCTGGTGCTGGTGATGGAGCTGGAGATAAAGATAGAGGTGTAGCTGGAGATGGAGACGGAACTAGACCCAGAGATGGACCTGGAGGTGCGGGAGGTGGAGCTGGAGCTAGAGCTGGAGATGGAGCTGGAGATGGAGATGGAGATGGTGCAAGAGATGCAGATGCAGCTAGACCTGGAGCTAGACTTGGAGATGGAGAGGAAGATGGATGTAGAGTTAGAGAAGCAGCTGGAGATGGAGCTAGAGCTGGAGATGGAGATGCAGCTGTGGATGGAGCTGGGGACGGAGCAGGAGCTGGACCTGGAGATGGGGTTCGTGATGGAGCTCGAGATGGAGCTGGAGATGGAGCGTGAGATTGAGATGGAGCTAGGGCAGGAGCTGAAGCTGGAGCTGGAGCTGGAGCTGGAGATGGAGATGGAGATGGGCTTTGAGATGGAGCTGGAGATGGAATTGGGGATGGAGCTGGAGCTTGAGGTGCAGATCGCGCTGGAGTTGGAGCTAGAGAGAGATAGAGATGGGGCTGGTGAAAACATTAGAGGTGGGGCTAGAGATGGAGATGGACCAAGACCTGCAGATGGACCTGGAGGTACGGGAGATGGAGATGGAGCTGGGTGTGAAGCTACACTAGAGCTGGAGATGGTGTTGGAGATAGAGGAAGAACTGGAGATGGAGCTAAAGCTAGTGCTACAGCTGGAGCTGGAGCTAGAGCTGGAGATTGAGCTGGAGCTGGAAATGGAGCAGGAGATGGAATTGGAGATGAAGAGGAAGATGGACGTAGAGTTGGAGATAGGGCTATAGCTAGAGATGCATCTGGAGCTAGAGCTGGAGGTAGAGATGGAGCTGGAGCTTGAGCTGCAGCTGGAGATGGAGCTGGAGCTGGGGCTGGGGCTGCAGATGGAGCTGGAGATGGAGCTGGAGATGGAGTTGGAGCTGGAGTTGGAGCTAGAGCTGGAGCTGGGGATGGAGATGGGGATGGAGATAGAGGAAGAGTTGGAGATGGAGCTAAAGCTAGTGCTACAGCTGGAGCTGGAGCTAGAGTTGGAGATGGAGCTGGAGTTGGAGCGGGAGATGGAACTGGAGATGAAGAGGAAGATGGACGTGGAGATAGGACTATAGCTAGAGATGCATCTGGAGCTAGAGCTGGAACTGGAGCTAGAGATGGAGCTGGAGATGGAGCTGGAGTTGCAAATGCAGCTGGAGCTGGAGATGGGCTTGGAGATGGAGCTGGAGTTGGGGATGGAGCTAGAGCTAGAGCTGGTTCTAATGATGGAGCTGGAGCTAGAGCTGGAGATTGAGCTGGAGGTTGAGCTAGAGATGGAACTGGCGGATACATTTGAGGTGGAGCTGGAGATGGAGATGGAATTAGACCTGGAGATGGACCTGCAGGTGCGGGAGATGAAGCTGGAGATGGAGCTGGGGATGGAGCTGGAACTGTTGAGCGAGAGATGCAGCTAGATGGAGCTAGAGATGGAACTGGAGATGGAGCTAGAGATTGAGCTGCAGCTAGAGCTGGAGGAGAAACTTTAGCTGGAGATGGAGGTGGAACTGGAGATGGAGAGCAAGATGGACGTAGAGTTGGAGATTGAGCTGGAGCTAGAGATGGATCTGTTGCTAGAGATTGTGCTGGAGCTGGAGCTGGAGCTGGACCTAAAGCTGGAGGTGGAGCTGGATCTGGAATTGGAGCTGGAGCTGGAGCTGGAGATGGAGCGGGAGATGGACCTGGGTATGGTGCTGGAGCTGGAGCTGGAGCTGCAGTTGGAGATGGAGCTGGAGCTGGAGCTGGAGCCGGAGCTGGAGTTGGAGCTGGAGATTGAGATGGAACTGTAAATGGAGCTGGAGCTGGAGATGGAGCTGGAGATTGAGCTGGACATGAAGCTGGAGCTGGGGGAGCTGGAGATGGAGCTTGAGGTAGAACTGGATATGCTGGAAATGGAACTACATGTAGAGCTGGATATTCAGCTGGAGATGGAGGTACAGCTGGATATGTAGCTAAAGCTGGAGGTGGAGATTGAGTTGGAGATGGTGTCAGATCTAGAGCTGGAGATTAAGTTAAACTAGAGCTGGAATGAGCTGGAGATGGAGCCGGACATGGAGATAAAGCTGGAGCTGGAGATGGATCTTGAGATGGAGATGGCGCTGGAGCTGGAGATGTAGATGAAACTGGAGATCGGATTGGAGCTAGAGATGGAGCTGGCGATGGACCTGGAGCTGGAGTTGGAGATAGAGGTGGACATGGAGCTCGATCTGGAACTGGAGCTGGAAATGGAGCTGCAGCTGGAGCTGGAGCTGGAGCTTGAGCTAGCTGGAGATTGAGCTAGAGATACAACTGGAGATGGAGCTTCAGATGCAGCTAGAGCTAGAGCTGGAAATTGAGCTGTAGATGAAGGAAAAGCTGGAGCTTAAGGGAGCTGGAGATAGAGATGGAGATGGAGCGGGAGCTAGAATTGGAGCTGCAGCTAGAGGTAGAGCTGGAGATGAAGCTGGAGATGGAGATGTTGCAAGAGATGCAGATGTAGCTAGACCTGGAGCTAGACTTGGAGATGGAGCGCAAGATGGACGTAGAGTTAGAGAAGGAGCTGGAGATGAAGCTAGAGATGGATATGGAGCTGGAGCTGTGGATGGAGCTGGGGACGGAGCTGGAGCTGGAGCTGGACCTGGAGCTGCAGCTGGAGATGGAGATGGAGCTGGAGATGGAGATGGTCTTGGAGATGGAGATGGAATTGGGGATGGAGCTGGAGCATGAGGTGCCGAACGCGCTGGGGCTGGAGCTGGAGCTAGAGAGAGATAGAGATGGGGCTGGCGAAAACATTAGAGGTGGAGCTAGAGATGGAGCAAGACCCGGAGGTGGGCCTGGAGGTGCGGGAGATGGAGCTGGAGCTGGAAATGGAGCGGGAGGTGGAACTGGAGATGAAGAGGAAGATGGAGGTAGAGTTCGAGATAGAGCTATAGATAGAGGTGCTTCTGGAGCTAGAGCTGGAGGTGGAGCTAGATATGGAGCTGGATCTGGAGCTGGGAGTTGGGAGTTGGGAGTTGGGAGTTGGGAGTTGGGAGTTGGAGTTGGAGTTGGAGTTGGAGCTGGAGCTGGAGATGGAGATGAAGATGCGGATGGTGCTGGAGCTAGAGCAGGAGCTGGTTCTTGAGATGGAGGAAGAGCTGGAGCTGGAGATGGAGCCAGAGCTAGGGCCACAGCTGGAGCTGGAGCTGGAGATTGGGATGGAGCTGGAGACGGAGCTGGAGCTGGAGCTGGAGCTTGAGCTAGAGATGGAACTAGAGATGGAGCTGGAGATGGAATTGGAGATGGAGCTGGAGCTTGAGGTGCAGATAGCGCTGGGGCTGGAGCTGGAGGTATAGAGAGATAAAGATGGGGCTGGCAAAATATTAAATGTGGAGCTAGAGATGGTGATGGAGCAAGACCTGGAGATAGACCTAGAGGTGCGGGAGATGGAGCTGGAGATGGAGCTGGGGTGGAGCTACGCTAGAGCTGGAGATGGAGATTGAGGAAGAGCTGGAGATGGAGCTAAAGCTAGTGCTGGAGCTGGAGCTGGAGCTGGAAATGGAGCGGGAGATGGAACTGGAGATGAAGAGGAAGATAGACGTAGAGCTGGAGATAGAGCTATAGCTAGAGATGGATTTGGAGCTAGAGCTGGAGCTGGAGCTGGAGCTGGTGATGGAGTTGGAGATGGAGATGGGCTTGGAGATGGAGCTGGAGCTGGAGTTGGGGATGGAGCTGGAGCTACAACAGGAGCTGGTTCTTGAGATGGAGGAAGAGCTGGGGCTACAGCTGGTGCTAGAGTTGGAGGTGGAGTTGGAGATGGAGATGGAGATGGAGATGGAGATGGAGATGATGATAGAGGAAGAGCTGGAGATGGAGCTAAAGCTAGTGCTACAGTTAGAGCTGGAGCTGGAGCTGGAAATGGAGCGGGAGATGGAACTGGAGATGAAGAGGAAGACGGACGTAGAACTATAGCTAGAGATGGATTTGGAGCTAGAGTTGGAGCTGAAGTTAGATAGGGAGTGCAACTGGAGCTAGAGATGGAGCTGGAGCTGGAAATGGAGCGGGAGATGGAACTGGAGATGAAGATGGGCGTAGATAGAGATAGCGCTATAGCTGGAGCTGGAGCTGGAGTTGGTGATGGAGTTGGAGCTGGAGATGGAGCTGGAGATGGAGCTGGAGCCGTGGATGGAGTTGGGGACGGAGATGGAGCTGGAACTGGAGATGGAGTTCGAGATGGAGCTCGAGATGGAGCTGGAGCTGGGGATGGAGCTGGAGCTGGAGCTAGAGCAGGAGATGGTTCTAGAGCACGAGATAGATTAAGAGCTGGAGAAGGAGCCAGAGCTAGGGCTACAGCTGGTAGTTAGACCTGAAGCTAGACCTGGAGACGGAGAAGAAGATGGACGTAGAGTTAGAGATGGAGATGGAGCTGGAGCTGGAGCTAGAGCTGGAGCCGTGGATGGAGCTGGGGACGGAGATGGAGATGGAGCTGGAACTGGAGATGGACTTCGAGATACAGCTCGAGCTGGAGCTGGAGATTGAGATGGAGCTGGGGACGGAGATGGAGCTGGAGCTGGTTCTTGAGGTGCGGATAGCGCTGGAGCTGGGGCTAGAGAGAGATAGAGATAGGGCTGGCGGGAGATGGAACTAGAGATGAAGAGGAAGATGGACGTAGTGCTGGAGCTACAGATGGATTTGGAGCTGGAGCTGGAGCTGCAGCTAGATATGGAGTGCAGCTGTGAGCTGGAGCTGGAGCTAGAGCTGGTGATGGAGTTGGAGCTGGAGTTGGAGGTTGTCATGGAAATTGAGCTGGCGCTAGAGATGGAGATGGAGCTGGAGCTGAAGTTAGAGATTGAGCTGAACATGAAGTTAGAGCTGGAGGCACTGGAGATGGAGCTTGAGGTTGAACTGTAGATGCCGGAGATGGAGCTAGAGCTACAGCTGGATATGGTGCTGGAGATGGAGATGTAGCTAGACCTGGAGCTAGATAGAGGAAGTTGGACATAGAGTTAGAGATGGATCTGGATCTGGAGCTAGAGCTGGAGATGGAGCGGGAGCTGTGGATGGAGCGGGGGACGCAGCTGGAGCTGGAACTGGAGCTGGAACTGGAGCTGGAGATGGAGCGGGAGATGGAGCGGGAGATGGAGCGGGAGATGGAGTTGGAGATGGAGATGGGCTTGGAGATGGAGCTGGAGCTGGAGCTGGGGCTACAGCTGGTGCTAGAGTTGGAGCTGGAGCTAGATATTGAGATGGAGCTGGAGATGGAGCTGGAGCTGGAGATTGAGCGAGAGATGGAGCTAGAGATGGAACTGGAGATGAAATTGGGGATGGAGCTGGAGCTTGAGGTGCAGATAGCGCTGGGGCTGGAGCTAGAGAGAGATAGGGATGGAGCTGGCAAAGAGAGAGATAGAGATGGAGCTAGAGATGGAGATGGAGCAAGACCTGGAGATGGACCTGGAGGTGCGGAGATGGAGCTGGGTGTGGAGCTACGCGAGAGCTTGAGATGGAGATGGAGATAGAGGAGAGCTGCAGATGGAGCTAAAGCTAGTGCTACAGCTGGAGCTGGAGATGGAGCTGGAGCTGGAAATGGAGCGGGAGATGGAACTGGAGATGAAGATGGGCGTAGAGCAGGAGATGGATCTGTTGTTAGAGATTGTGCTGGAGCTGGAGCTAGAGATGGAGCTGGAGCTAAAGCTGGAGGTGGAGCTGGAGCTAAAGCTGGAGGTGGAGCTGGAGCTGCAATTGGAGATGGGGGTGGAGCTGGAGCTGGAGCTGGAGCTAAAGCTGGAAGTGGAGCTGGATCTGGATCTGGAGATGGAGCTGGAGCTGGAGATGGAGCGGGAGATTGACCTGGATATGGAGCTGGAGCTGGAGCTGGAGCTGGAGCTGGAGCTGGAGCTGGAGCCGGAGCTGGAGTTGGAGATGGAGATGGAACTGTAAATGGAGCAGGAGCTGGAGGAGCTGGAGATGGAGCTTGAGGTAGAACTGGATATGCTGGAAATGGAACTAGATGTAGAGCTGGAGATTCAGCTGGAGATGGAGGTACAGCTGGATATGTAAAGCTGGAGCTGGAGATTGAGTTGGAGATGGTGTCAGATCTAGAGCTGGAGATTAAGTTAAACTAGAGCTGGAATGAGCAGGAGATGGAGCAGGAGATGGTAATAAAGCTGGAGCTGTAGATGGATCTTGAGATGGAGATGGCGCTGGAGATGGAGATGAAACTGGAGATCGGGTTGGAGCTAGAGATGGAGCTGGGGATGGACCTGGAGCTGGAGTTGCAGATAGAGGTGGACATGGGGCTGGACAGGCTAGATGCAGAAAGATTGTTCCCGATGTTGGGGAGGTCCAGGACAAGGGGTCACAGCTTAAGGATAAGGAGGAAATCCTTTAGGACCGAGATGAGAAGGACTTTTTTCACACAGAGAGTGGTGGGTCTCTGGAACTCTCTGCCACAGAGGGTAGTTGAGGCCAGTTCATTGGCTATATTTAAGAGGGAGTGAGATGTGGCCCTTGTGGCTAAGGGGATCAGAGGGTATGGTGAGAAGGCAGGTACGGGATTCTGAGTTGGATGATCAGCCATGATCATATTGAACGGCGGTGCAGGCTCGAAGGGCCGAATGGCCTACTCCTGCACCTAACTTCTATGTTTCCATTTTTCTATGGAGCTCGATCTGGAACTGGAAATGGAGCTGGAGCTGGAGCTGGTGCTTGAGCTAGCTTGAGATTGAGCTAGAGATACAACTGGAGATGGAGCTTCAGATGCAGCTACAGCTAGAGCTGGAGATGGAGCTGGAGATGAAGGAAAAGCTGGAGTTTGAGGGAGCTGGAGATGGAGATGGAGATGGAGATGGAGCTAGGGCTGGAACTGGAGCTGGAGATTGTGCTGGAGATGGAGCTAGAGCTAGAGCTGGATCTGGAGCTAGACTTGGAGCTGCAGCTGGAGGTAGAGCTGGAGATGAAGCTGGAGATGGAACTGGAGATGGAGCTGGAGCTGGAGCTGGAGCTGGAGCTGGAGCTGGAGCTGGAGCCGGAGCTGGAGTTGGAGATGGAGATGGAACTGTAAATGGAGCAGGAGCTGGAGGAGCTGGAGATGGAGCTTGAGGTAGAACTGGATATGCTGGAGTACAACTAGTACAGCTCGTTGACGGCTCTGGAGACGGAGCCGGAGCTGGAACTGGAGATGGAGCTAAAGATGAAGCTAGAGATGGAGCTGGAGATGGAACTTGAGAAGGAGCTGGAGCTTGAGGTGGAGATAGAGCTGGAGCTGGAGCTAGAGAGTGATCAAGATGGAGCTGTAGAAAAAGATAGAGGTGAAGCTGGAGATGGAGACGGAAATGGACCTGGGGGTGCGGGAGATGGAGCTGGAGCTAGAGCTGGAGATGGAGCTGGGAATGTAGCTTTAACTAGTGCTGCAGCTGCAGATGGAGGTAGAGCTGGAGATGGAAATAGAGCTAGAGCTGCAGCTGGAACTAGAGTTGGAGCTGCAGCTGGGGCTAGAGCTGGAGATGTAGCTAGACCTGGAGCTAGACTTGGAGATGGAGAGGAAGATTGACGTATAGTTAGAGAAGGAGCTGGAGCTGGAGCTACAGCTGGATATGGAGCTGGAGCTGTGGATGGAGCTGGGGACGGAGCAGGAGCTGGTCGTGGAGATGGAGTTCGTGATGGAGCTCGAGATGGAGCTGGAGATGGAGCGGGAAATGGAGATGGAGCTGGAGCTGGAGATGGAGATGAAGATGGTCTTGGAGATGAAGCTGGGGATGGAATTGGAGATGGAGCTCGAGCTTGAGGTGCAGATAGCGCTGGAGCTGGAGGTATAGAGAGATAGAGATGGGGCTGGCAAAGCATTATGATGTGGAGCTAGAGATGGTGATGGAGCAAGACCTGGAAATAGACCTGGAGGTGCGGGAGATGGAGCTGGAAATGGAGCTGTGGGTGGAGCTACGCTAGAGCTGGAGCTGGAGATAGAGATTGAGGAAAAGCTGGAGATGGAGCTAAAGCTAGTGCTACAGCTGGAACTGGATTTGGAGATGGAGATGGAGCTGGAGCTGGAGTTGGGGATGGAGCTGAAGATGGAGCTACAGCTAGTGCTACAGCTGGAGCTGGGGCTGGAGGTGGAGATGGGCTTGGAGATGAAGCTGGAGCTGGCGTTGGGGATGGAGATGGAGATGGAGGTGGAGATGGAGATGGAGCTGGAGATGACACTGGAGATAGAGGTAGATCTGGTGATAGAGCTAGAACTGGAGCTGGAGTTGGAGATGGAGATGGAGCTAGATCTGAAGATGGACCTGAAGATGGAGCCTGAGATCTAGCTGGAGATGGTGCTGGGGATGGAATTTGAGACGGAGCTGGATCCGGAGCTGTTGTCTGAGGTAGAGATGGAGCTAGAGATGGTACTGGAGATGCAACTGCAGGGAACTGGAGTTTGAGGTGGAGACAGAGCTGGAGTTAGAGAGAGAATGAAATGGGGCTGTAGAAGAAGATAGTAGAGATAGAGATGAAGATGGAGCTAGATTCGGAGATGGCGATGGAGTTGCGGGAGATATAGCTGGGACTCGAGCATCAGATGGAGCAGGGGATGGAGATGGAGCTGGAGATGGAGATGTAGAGTGAGCTGGAGCTTGAGTTGGACCTGGGGATGGAAATGGAGCTGGAGATGGAGCTGGCTCTAGAGATGCTGGAGATCAAGATAGAGGTGTAGCTGGAGATGGAGACGGAACTAGACCTAGAGATGGACCTGGAGGTGCGGGAGATGGAGCTGGGAATGTAGCTTTAGCTAGTGCTGCAGCTGGAGATGGAGGTAGAGCTGGAGATGGAAATAGAGCTAGAGCTGCAGCTGGAGCTAGAGTTGGAGCTGGGGCTGGGGCTAGAGCTGGAGATGGTGCTGGAGATGGAGCTGGTGCAATAGATGCAGATGTAGCTAGACCTGGAGCTAGACTTGGAGATGGAGAGGAAGATGGACGTAGAGTTGGAGAAGGAGCTGGAGATGGAGCTGGAGCTGTGGATGGAGCTGGGGACGGAGCTGGAGCTGGACCTGCAGATGGAGTTCGTGATGGAGCGTGAAATAGCGCTGGAGATGGAGCGGGAGATGGAGATGGAGCTAGAGCAGGAGCTGGAGCTGGAGCTGGAGATGGAATTGGGGATGGAGCTGGAGCTTGAGGTGCAGATTGCGCTGGAGCTGGAGCTAGAGAGTGATATAGATGGGGCTGGCGATAACATTAGAGGTGGAGCTTGAGATGGAGACCTGGATATGGGTCCGGAGGTGCGGGAAATGGAGATGGAGCTGGAGATGGAGATAAAGGAAGAGCTGGTGATGGAGCTAAAGCTAGTGCTACAGCTGGAGCTGGAGCTAGACCTGGAGATTGAGCTGGAGATGAAGCTGGAGCTGGAAATGGAGCGGGAGATGGAACTGGAGATGAAGAGGAAGATGGACGTAGAGTTGGAGACAGAGCTACAGCTAGAGATGCATCTGGAGCTAGTGCTAGAGATGGAGCTGGAGCTGAAGCTAGAAATTGAGCTGAGCATGAAGCTAGAGCTGGAGGCACTGGAGATGGAGCTTGAGGTTGAACTGTAGATGCTGGAGATAGAGCTAGAGCTACAGCTGGATATGGTGCTGGAGTTGGAGATGCAGCTAGACCTGGAGATGGAGAGGAAGATGGACGTAGAGTTAGAGATGGAGCAGGATCTGGCACTAGAGCTGGAGATGGAGCTGGAGCTGTGGATGGAGCTGGAGATGGAGATTGAATTGGGGATGGAGCTGGAGATTGAGGTGCAGATCGCGCTGGGGCTGGAGCTGGAGCTAGAGAGAGATAAAGATGGGGCTGGCAAAAACATTAGAGGTGGAGCTAGAGATGGAGATGGAGCAAGACCTGGAGATGGAGCTGGAGATGCGGGAGATGCAGATGGAGCTGGGTGTGGAGCTACGCTAGAGCTGGAGCTGGAGATGGAGATAGAGCTGGAGATTGAGCTTGAGCTGGAGATGGAGCTGGAGCTGGAAATGGAGCGGGAGAAGGAACTGGAGATGAAGAGGAAGATGGACGTAGAGTTGGAGATAGAGCTATAGCTAGAGATGCATCTGGAGCTAGCGCTGGAGCTGGAGCTGGAGATGGACCTGGAGCTGGAGCTGGATCTGGAGCTGGAGATGGAGTTTGGGATGGAGCTGGAGCAAGAGCAGGAGCTGGTTCTTGCGATGGAGGAAGAGCTAGAGATGGAACCAGAGCTAGGACTACAGCTGGTGCTAGAGTTGGAGCTGGAGCTGGAGATTGAAGTGGAGCTGGAGATGGAGTTGGAGCTGGAGATGGAGATGGGCTTGGAGATGGAGCTGCAGCTGGAGCTGGGGCCACAGCTGGTGCTAGAGTTGGAGCTGGAGTTGGAGTTGGAGATGGAGATGCAGATTGTCATGGAAATGGAGCTGGCTAGAGATGGAGATGTAGCTAGACCTGAAGCTAGACCTGGAGATGGAGAGGAAGATGGATGTAGAGTTAGAAATGGAGCTGGAGCTGCAGCTGAAGATGGAGCTGGAGCTGGAGTTGAAGCTAGAGATTGACCTGAACATGAAGCTAGAGTTGGAGATGGAGCTGGAGATGACACTGGAGATGGAGCTAGATCTGGAGATGGACCTGAAGATGGAGCCTGAGATGTAGCTGGAGATGGTGCTGGGGATGGACTTGGAGATGGAGCTGGATCCTAAACTGTTGTCTGAGGTAGAGATGAAGTTAGAGATGGCGCTGGAGATGCAACTGCAGGGAACTGGAGTTTGAGGAGGAGACAGAGCTGGAGTTAGAGAGAGAATGAAATGGAACTGTAGAAGAAGATAGTAGAGCTAGAGATGAAGATGGAGCTAGATTCGGAGATGGTGATGGAGTTGCGGGTGATGTAGCTGGGACTCGAGCATCAGATGGAGCAGGGGATGGAGATGGAGCTGGAGGTGGAGCTGGAGGTGGAGCTGGAGGTGGAGCTGGAGGTGGAGCTGGAGACGGAGCTGGAGACGGAGCTGGAGACGGAGCTGGAGACGGAGCTGGAGACGGAGCTGGAGCAAGAGATGGAGCTGGAGATAAAGATAGAGGTGTAGCTAGAGATAGAGATGGTGGTAGATGTAGAGATCGAAATCGAGATAGCAGGGGCATGGGATAGAGATTATAACGTGTTAACGTGTGTTATAATTTGTTATAGTGTTGTGGTCGTGCATTATGGTGTGTTATAGTGTATTATAGCGTGTTATAATGTATCATTTTGCTATAGTGTGATAGTATTATAGTGCTATCCGTGTATATTTATAGAACATTTAATATTGTTATTGTGTATTGTCGTGTGTTTACTCTCCTCCCGCCTAGATTATGGCAACTCTCTTTACACTGGCATCAGTCAATCTTCCCTGTCCCACCTGCAACTGGTCCAAAATGCCGCAGCGAGACTCCTGATGGGCACCGGAAAAATTTACCACATCACCCCATCCTGGCCTCTCCCCACTGGCTCCCAGTGCGGTTTTGTATTAATTTCAAGATCCTCCTCTATGTCTACAAAGCCCTCAACGGACTTGCCCCCACCTACATTAAAAAAAGGCAGATGGACTCTAGTCGAGCCGCTGCCGTTAGGCGCCGCCACACTCATATAACGCCCCGGAGGCCGGACGTGGGTCAGTCACTCTGAAAGATCGTGAGTGAGAGTCCACAACTGTGATTCTACGCCGTGAGTCAACTGAACTGTGAGTCTGTAAGAGTCAAAGAGTCAAGAGTCAAAAGAGTCAAAAGAGTTTACTGTCATGTGTCCTTGACAGGACAATGAAAATCTTTCTTTGCATAGCACAACAGAACATAGAAGGCATTGACTACAATTCTATACATAAATACACCCATGAATTAATAAATTAATAAAGTGCAAATAACAGATGGAGGGATATTAATGTTCAGAGTTCCGAGCCAGGTTTAATAGCCTGATGGCTGTGGGGAAGTAGCTATTCCTAAACCGGGTTGTTGCAGTCTTCAGGCTCCTGTACCATCTACCCGAAGGTAGCAGGGAGATGAGTGTGTGGCCAGGGTGGTGTGGGTCCTTGATGATGTTGCCAGCCTTTTTGAGGCAGCGACTGTGATAAATGTGCTTGCAATAAATGATTTGCTAGCCTGCAATGTGCTTGCAATAAATGATTTGTTAGCCTGCAATGTTCTTGGAATATATGATGTGTTAGCCCGCACTGTGCTTGGAATAAATGATGATTCGTTAGCCCGCACTGTGCTTTGAGTAAATGATTTGTTAGCCCGCACTGTGCTTGGAATAAGTGATCTGTTAGCCCGCACTCTGCTTCACTTGAAATGGAATGGATTGAATTGTTGGCCCTGCACTCTGCTTGACCTGAAAAATAATGGATTGAATTGTTGGCCCTGCACTCACTGTGCTTGACGAGAAATGGAATGGATGGGATTGTTGGCCCTGCACTCACTGTGCTTTGGAATTTTGGAATTGCTGGACAGCTGGAATATTGAGGGGGGACCAGCCCTCCAGTGTGATGATGGGACCCAACGGGTCCCACAGTCTAGTACCCCTATAAACTAAAGGCGAGAAAGTACAGGGGGAGGCAAACACTACAAGCCAATTACAGATACCGACACGAGCATACATTGGGAGGTAACTACTTTGCAATCACAGATCAGTACATATAACATCCACGTGCGGGCCACCCTTCATGACCAATCACAGGTACCAGCGGGAAGGCACTGAAAAAAGTTGAAACATAAAAATCCCCTTACCAATCATAAGCATGCATTCTGCGTCTTTGCACTGAAACAAAACTGAATCTCCTTAGGAACCCAGACAAAGTGGCAACAGGTGGGTCACATGGGCAGAAGCTTCCTGGAGCTTCTTCAGAGTTCCAGACTTAGTGGAGCCAGCTACGTCACATGGGTCTCCAGCACCTTGCAAAGTGATGTAATTACCTATGTAACCCAGTCTCTCACAAATACTTGCCATTTTCCAAAGTACCCAAACCCCTGCACATTCACAAACCCACAGTGTATCACTCTGTCAGTGCTACCCCACAGTGTATAACTCTATCAGTGCTACCACACATTGTGCCAATCCATCAGTACATCCGCAGTGTGTTACTCCATCGGTACTACACCACAATATATTAGTGGGTCAGTACTGTAGTAGCCATTTCGCTTAACTCAGTATGTTATAACTATAACCAGTTACCTTTAAATTTGATCTGGGCGGTATTTATATGTAGTCTGGGGCGACTTTGCAGCTGGGATTCTCGCACAGACTCGCTAGTACTTTAGTTTAGTTTGGTGAAGCATGGGGGAGAGGTCACAGCTTTCAACCATGCACGAGTTTGACCATGGGTAAGATCAAAATGTACTTATACAAGAAGAAGTTTAGATTAATATCTTACTGTTTTTACTACTACAATAAAGAAACTATTAATCAAGAGATTGTATTCAGAAGCTTTATCTTTCGACGGCATTGAATGTCTCGTGGAGAGCTCGTGAGTGCGTTTCGATTATCTCCTGAACCCGTCTTTAATCATAGCGAGTAAAGGAAAGAATCCTTGAAACGATATGTACATCTGTCACTATAAGTACGACCCCAGATTATGTCACTCCATCAGTACTACCCCACAGTGCGTCACTCTATCAGTACTACTCCACAGTGTCTTTCCATAAATACTGCCCCATATGTGTCACTTCACCAGTACCACGGCAAAGTCTGTCACCACATCATGACTACCCTAAAGTGACATTCCATTAGTGCTCGCATACATTTTTTCACTTCATTAGTACTACACCACAGCATGACACTGCATTACTTCCCACAATGTGTCACTCCATCAGTACTGCACCCTAGTATCACTCAATCATTACTACCCCACAGTGTGTCCCTCCATTAATTCTCCACCTCAATGTGTCACTTCATCAATACTACCCGCACTGTGTAATTCCATCTGTACTACCCCACAGTGTATTACTCCATCAGTACTACCCCACCCCGTGTTTGTGCAAAAGTGCTACCCAGTGTCACTCCATCATAACTTCACTAAAGTGTGTCACTCCATCAGCACTCCCCACTGCTTAGTGACTTCATCAGTGTTACCCTCATTGGAGGAACAGCACCTCATATTTCGCTTGGGAAGCTAATACATCAGCGGTATGAACATTGCCTTCTCTAACTTCAAATTGCCCTTGCTTTCCATCTTTCTCCATCCACTTCCCCTTCCCAGTTCTCCCACCAGTCTGACTGTCTCCGACTACATTCCATCTCTGTCCCGCCCACTCCTGTGATATCAGTCTGAAGAAGAGCCCCGAAACGTCACCCATTCCTTCCCTCCAATGCTGCTGCCTGTCCCGCTGATTTACTCTAGTATTTTATGTATATTTACCCAATAGTGTCACTCCATTTGTGCTACCATACATTTTATCACTTCATCAGAACTACATATGTACCATCCCACAATACGCCACTGCATCAGTAATGCGCCACAGTGTGTCACTTCATCAATGCCCCCCTCAGTGAGTCACTCTGTCAATACTACCCCACAGTGTGTAATTCCATCGTTACTATCACACAATGTATTACTCCATCAATACTACACCACCCCGTTTGTCACTTAAAATGTACTACCCCATAGTGTCACTCCATTAGTACGTCCGCAAAGTGTGTCACTCCATCAGGCCTACTCCTCAATGTCATTCCATCAGTACTAACCCACAGTGATTCCCTCCATCAGTACTACCATAGAACGTGTCAATACATCAGTACTACCCAAAATAGTGTCATTCCATCAGCCCTACACTAGAATGTATCATTATATGAGTATGTGTATCTCTATCGGTACTACAACACAATGTGTCAATTCATCAGGACTACCCATAGTGTGTCATTCAATAGGCACTGGCACAAAGTGTCATTATTTCAGTGCTACCCCACAGCATGTCATTACATGAGTACTAGCCGCACTGTGTCACTCCATCACGACAACCCCACGGTGTGTCATTCCAATAGAACCACCCCACGGCGCGTCACTTCATCAGTACTATTCCACAGTGTTATTCCAGCAATGCTGCCCCACAGTGTCACTTCCGTCAGTACTACCCCACATTGTGTTAGTCCATCAGGACAACCCACAATTTGTCACATCATCAGTACTACGCCATATGTTTTCACTTCATCTGTACTACCCCACAGTGTTTCATTCCATCAGTACTGCTCCAGTGTGCCCCTCCATCAGTACCACCACAGTGTGCCCCTCCATCGGTACCACCACAGTGCGTCCCCATGTGCGGACGTGGCGCCAACGGACGAGAAGCCGAAGCAAAGAAGTCGAAACCAAAGAAGCGAATGGAAACGAGGCCGAAAAGTCAAATGAACGAAAGGGTACGAAGCCGCATCGCCAATTAACCGAATGGATGGGACGCCTAAATGCAAACTAACAGAAAGGGCGGGACGCCTAAAAGCCAAATAACCGAAAAGCTGTGTCACCTAAGAGTAAACTTACTGGATGGCCTCTCTATCGAAATGCCACCTATCCGAAAGGCGGCGTCACATACAAGGCAACGAACCAAATGGCGCACAACATAAAAGTCAAAATACGAACATGACGTTGCCGGGGGGCGGGACTTGTCAGCGATTGGTCCAGATCCCCGCGTTCATTACATCATTGTGAAGGAATGAACATTGTCCAACACCTCCGCTCCACCCGCCCCACAGCCCGCGGAGGGTGGCCGTGGGAGAGTGAGGGCTGTCCCGAGGGATGCGCACCTTTGGCCGCTTACAACTTGGTGCTTGGGTTCACTTTACCCAGTCACCTTTAGCTAGTGTGGGTAAATGACCCCCATGCTCCCTTCCCCCTTCTCTCTCCACTCTTCTCTCTCCCCCTTCTCACTCTCCTCTCTCTCCCCCCTTCTGTATCTCCCCCTCCCCTCTCTCTCCCATTCTTTCTCACCTCCTCTCTCTCTCCCCTTTGTCTCCTCTCTCTCCCCTCTTCTCTCTCCCCTCTCTCTCCATTTTCTCTCTCCCTTCTCGATCTTTCTTCTCCCCCTCTCTCTCTCTTGTCTCTCTCCCCTACTCTCATTCTCTCCCCTCTTCTCTCTTCTCCTCCTCTCTCTCCCCCTCTACCCCTCTATCTCCCCCTCTCTCCCTTCTCTCTCTCTCCCCTTCTCTCTCCCCTCCACTCCCCCCTCTCCTCCCACTCTCTTTACCTCCTCTAATTATCTCTCTTTTTCTCTCTCTCCCCTTCTCACTCTCCCTTCTCTCTCTCTCCCCACCCTTCTTTCTCCCCCCATGCATACAGAGCAGCTATGGAAGTTGAGAAAGCTGGCACTAACAGCTAAGATAGACACAAAGTGCTGGAGTGACTCAGCGGGACAGGCAACACCTCTGGAGAGAAGGAATGGGTGGCGTTTCATGTCGAGACTCTTCAGACTCCATCTTCAGATCTGAAGAACGGTCTCGACACGAAACGTCACCCATTCCTTCTCCCCGGAGATGCTGCCTGTTCCGCTGAATTACTCCAGCTTGTTGTGTCCATGTTCGGTTAAAACGGTTTTCAGATTCTGGTGGTTTGTGCGTGGGAGCTTGCTGTGTGCGTTCCGAGGCAAAGTGGGGGTTGCCGCGCATGTTCGGGCGCTTACAACTTGATGCTTGAGTTCAGATTGCCCAGTCACCTATGGCTTGTGTGGGAAAATGACCCCCACGCTCCCGTCTCCCCTTCTCTCTTCCCTCTTCTCTCTCTCCCCCCTCTCTCCCAATCTCTCCCCCTTCCTCTCTCTCCCCTCCTCTCTTTCCCTTCTCTCTCTCCTTCTCTCTCTCCCCTCTTCTCTACCCCCCTCTCCCCCCCTGTTAAAACAGTTTACAGATTGTGATTTTTTTTGCTTGGAAACTTGAAGTGTGCGATCCGAGGGAGAGTGGGGGCTGCCCCGTGGGATGTGCACATTCGGCCGCTTACAACGTGGTGCCTGGGTTCAGATTGCCCAGTCACCTATGGCTTGTGTGGGAAAATGAACCCCACCCTCCCGCCGGTGGAGACGGAGGAGGACTGGGCAATGTGAACCCAAGCACCAAGTTGTAAGCGGCCGAAGGTGCGCCTCCCTCAGGACAGCCCCCACTCTCCCTCAGAACGCACACAGCAAGTTTCCACGCACAAAACACAAGAATCTGTAAACTGTTTTAACAGAAGATGGACGCAACAAGCTGGAGTAACTCGGCGGATCAGGCAGCGTCTCCGGAGAGAAGGAATGGATGACCTTTCGTGTCAATATCATTCTTCAGACCTGAAGACTGAGTCTGAAGAGTCTCAAACCGAAACGCCATCCATTTCTTCTCTCCAGAGATCCTGCCTGTCCCACCGAGTCACTCCAGCATTTTGTGTCTATCTTTGCTGTCAGTGCCAGTTTTCCCAACTTCCATAGCCGCTCTGCATAAATGGGGGAGGGGGGTGAGAAGGAAGAGTGAGAGGGGAGAGAGAGGAAAGGGGAAATAAATAGAGAAGGGAGGGGGGGGGAGAAGCGAGGGGGAGAGCGGGAGTGAGTGAGGGAGAGAGAAGTAGAGAAGGGGAGAGAGAAAAGGGAGAGAGAGGGGGCAGAGAGAGGAGGAGGAGAGAGAGAGAAGGGGAGAGAGGGGAGGGGAGAGAGAGAAGGGGGGAGAGGGGGAGAGAGGGGAGGGGAGAGAGAGAAGCGGGAAGGGAGAGAGAAGGGAGAGACAGAAGGGAGAGAGGGGGGGAGAGAGAGAAGATGGGAGAGAGAATGGGGAGACGGGAGTGTGGGGCCATTTTTCCACATACGCATTCCACATTGATATTCTTCACATATTCTTGTACAGTTGGGAACTTGTAACATGATCAGAATCAGGTCAACAGCGGTTTACGCACGGAATTATGAAACTTGAATTGTTCTGCTCACTTACCAGGGATTCCAATGGCAGCGATGATCACGTACAAGATTTCCTCCACACTGTAATATTTCTCCAGTTTTACCCTGTGCATTTTCTCTGCCCAGCGACGTGTCCCCGTGAGCTACCGGTAATGTCTGGGAATGAAATGCTGGGACACAACATTCCTGGAGAGTTTATACCATTTTCCGTCTCCACCGGGCCAGGGAAGTTTCAACAGAGTTTAAAAATAGAGATTTTGAAATTATTCGCAAACAGATGACATCAGCCGAGTGAAATCCCTGCTGAGACAGGCTGTGATGTATTGAGGGAATTGATTGAGAAACTCCAAAGACTGGGAATTGTGGCGATAGATACTGAGGGATGGAAATGGGAGCGGCGGCTTTGTTCCAGCAAAGGGGATATCGTTTCAAACGCCATCAGATCCAACTCTCCACCTCATGTTGTTTGTCTGATTTCCTTCAATCCGTTTCACTCAGCAAGGCAATGCCAAATTCCAGGGACCCTCTCAGGGCTTCTGGTGCCCAGTTTTGAAGGTTGGCTGGGCGACCTTTGTCCACAGGTTGAGGAATTCGTTCAACAGATCAACTCGGATCAAAATGCCCCCCCCCCCCCCCCCCCCCCACTCTGCTTCACCACTCAATATGATCGCGGCTTCATTGACTGTGACCTCAGCCTCACACTCCCGCTGACCCCGGTGACCATTCACTCCCTGCTTGCCTGGAATAGATCTGACTGTACCATGGGACAATAATGTTCTCTGCCTTCATCACCGCTGAGGAGGAACGACCCAAAGACTCACGACACTCAGAGAACAGAAACATTGCCGCCTCAGAATTGTCCTAAACCTAAATAAAAGGGCGAATGATGCAGCACCTCTCCCTCCTCTTTCTCTCTCTTTCCTCTCTTTCTCTCTCCCCCTCCATCCTTACTGCCGTCACTCTCTTTGAACTGTTATTCTCTCCCCTACACTCTCTATTCCCCCTCTCTGGGCTGCCGTCTCTCCGTCCCCTCATGGAGTGACACACAGTGATACAGTACTGATGGAGGGAATAAACGGGGCATTACTGACGCAGTGACAAACTCTGGTGGCACTGATGGAGGGACACACTGTGGTGGCACTGATAGAGGGACACACTGTGGTGGTACTGATAGAGGGACACACTGTGGTGGCACTGATAGAGGGACACACTGTGGTGGTACTGATAGAGGGACACACTGTGGTGGTACTGATAGAGGGACACACTGTGGTGATACTGATGGAGGGACACACTGTGGTGGTACTGATGGAGGGACACACTGTGGTGGTACTGATGGAGGGACACACTGTGGTGGTACTGATAGAGGGACACACTGTGGTGGCACTGATAGAGGGACACACTGTGGTGATACTGATGGAGGGACACACTGTGGTGGCACTGATAGAGGGACACACTGTGGTGGTACTGATGGAGGGACACACTGTGGTGGCACTGATAGAGGGACACACTGAAGCAGTACTGAAGGAGGGTCGCACGGTACCCGGACATGGCGCCAACGGAGGAGAAGCTGAAGCAAATAAGTCGAAACCAAAGAATCTAATGGAAACTAGGCCAAAACGCCAAATAACCAAAAGAGTACAAGCTGAAACGCCAACAATCTGAAAGGATGGGACGCCTAAATGCAAACTAACCAACTGAGCGGGACGCCTAAATGCCAACAAACTGAAAAGCTGCGTCACCTAAATGCAAACTCATCGAATGGCCGCTCTGTCGAAACGCCACCTACCCGAAAGGCGGCGTAGACGACAAGCCAACGAACCGAATGCCGCTCATCTGAAAAGTCAAATAACGGACATGACGTTTTGATCCGAGTTGATCTGTTGAACGAATTCCTCAACCTGTGGACAAAGGTCGCCCAGCCAACCTTCAAAACTGGGCACCAGAAGCCCTGAGAGGGTCCCTGGAATTTGGCATTGCCTTGCTGAGTGAAACGGATTGAAGGAAATCAGACAAACAACATGAGGTGGAGAGTTGGATCTGATGGCGTTTGAAACGATATCCCCTTTGCTGGAACAAAGCTGCCGCTCCCAATTTCCATCCCTCAGTATCTATCGTCACAATTCCCAGTCTTTGCAGTTTCTCAATCAATTCCCTCAATACATCACAGCCTGTCTCAGCAGGGATTTCACTCGGCTGATGTCATCTGTTTGCGAATAATTTCAAAATCTCTATTTTTAAACTCTGTTGAAACTTCCCTGGCCCGGTGGAGACGGAAAATGGTATAAACTCTCCAGGAATGTTGTGTCCCAGCATTTCATTCCCAGACATTACCGGTAGCTCACGGGGACACGTCGCTGGGCAGAGAAAATGCACAGGGTAAAACTGGAGAAATATTACAGTGTGGAGAAAATCTTGTACGTGCTCATCGCTGCCGTTGGAATCCCTGGTAAGTGAGCAGAACAATTCAAGTTTCATAATTCCGTGCGTAAACTGGTGTTGACCTGATTCTGATTATGTTACAAGTTCCCAACTGAAGTTCCTTGTACAAGAATATGTGAAGAATATCCACCTCTCGGTGAAATATTTTTGAATTAACGCTGCTGTGATTTTTCTTATTTTCAGACAGCTGAAACTAACCCTCTTTTTCTCTCACTGCTGCCAGCCGGGACCCACTAGAATATTGTTCTTGCCTTCTGTGGCACCTTGCCCAGAGTTGTTGCAGTGCTCCGGACAGGCAGGCAGCTCTCCGGGGCGGTGTGACTGGGAGAGAGAGGGGTTCACATCGTGAAGTTGACTGTGACCGAGTTATTGATCAGAGTGAACAGCCGCTCCTGTGGACACTGTGTCTCACTCACTGTGGAGTCTGTCTATCACAGTCGGATTCCACCCACTGCCTGTTGGTCAATAACTGGATCGATCTCCTGAACCAGTTGCCGCAGATCTACCAGCGTGTGTGTGTGTATGTGTGTTGTTCCTGAACTGAACTCACTGAGGAATGAATCCATTAACGGAGCCACTCTGCTGCCGGATTGTAAGTTGTCCGTGCCTTCCCTCTAGAAGCCTCTTTGTCGCCATCAGATGCCGAGTTTCCAGAGCCCTGGTTAAACGCGGCCCCATCGGAGACTGTGAGCAGGGTTAACTATAGAAAGGACCATTGCACCATTGCGCCTATTGTAGCGGATGGCTGCTCGTTCCCTCCCTGCCCGCCCGTCACCTTATCTCCTCTCCCCTGAAGCAGGCAGGCAGGTCGGGTACAGTCGGAGCCGGCTCTAACATTGTTAAACTTGCAGCAGCCGCGCACCGACTCCAACATTCCTGATCTTGAGCTGGAAGTCGAGCCGGTGTTCAGTCAGCCCCGGAGACCGTGTTGAGTAAATGCCCAGTGTCCGTTCCCTTCACTTTCCGCAGTGAATTTAGTGGCGATTGTGATCCTGTCCCGGGGAAAGTGCGGCCTCTCCACCTGCACCACTCGCTACCTGGTGGCCATGGCAGCGGCAGATCTACTGGTCATTATCACCGATGTCATTTTGTATTAGACCCGATTAAACTACTTTTATTGGAGTTTCCTGACCATCACACCTGTGTGCCGTGTTAACGAAGTACTGAAGTTTGTAGCTACAGACTGTTCTGTCTGGTTCACCGTCACTTTCACCTTTGATCGCTTTGTTGCCATTTGTTACCAGAAGCTGAAAACTAAATATTGCAGCGGGAAAACTGCGGCTGTGGTTCTGGCAACAGCCGGCGTTCTGCTCTGTCTGAAAAACCTTCCCCGCTACTTCACAAAGGAACCCAGCTATAACATCGACAATGTCCCGTGGGACTGTGTCGCGCTGGACAGTTATTTCACTGACCCAGGGTGGGTGGCATTTGACTGGATCGACACGGTTTTAACTCCCTTCCTCCCTTTCGCTGTAATCCTGCTGCTCAACGCTCTGACAGTCCGCCACATTTTAGTGGCCAGTCGGGTCCGTAAGGGGTTGAGGGGTGAGAGCAAGGGGGAGAACCGCAGTGACCCGGAGATGGAGAGCAGGAGGAGGTCTGTGGTTTTACTCTTCACCATCTCCGGCAGCTTCATCCTCCTGTGGCTGACGCTGGTTGTAAACTTTGTCTATTATCAGATCACAGGAATTGGAACTGACCTCAATGATTCTCAATATATCTTTCACTACGTTGGGTATTTGCTGAGGAATTTCAGCTGCTGCACGAACACATTTATTTATGCGGTGACCCAGTCCAAGTTCAGGGAGCAGTTGATGAGCGCGGTGAAATATCCGCTCACCTCATTGCTTCGGCTCATTAATAAATCCCCGCCCTGAGCGCATCCATCCCAGAGGCGGCCAAAAAGATTATAGAGGAGCAAGATAGGCCACTCCTCCAAAATCCAATGGACTGGTATGTAGTACGTAACGGAACGTCATGGCCGCCATTTTGGCAGTATGCCTCCCGCTGTGTAATCCGCTCCAAAGTTGCAGAGCAGTTGCAAGTGAGATGCCTGTAAACTGGAAAGTTTCAGTGTCTTTTGAATAAATTATATTTTGATGTGGACTTTTATTGCATGTGTTTGTCTATGGCAGGCTATGTAAATTGCCATTGGGTTAGTGTCAAATATTTACTGATTCATATACGTTTACATGTAAAGTAGTAGCTCCAAAGATCCTTCGATCCGCTCTATCATCCTTGGTGTAATCAGTGTTGTAGGGAACAGTGTTTGATAGCACATCTATTACCTCACATATTTTAGTTAATTTAATTGTAATGTTTTCTCCCTGTTCCCCCATTTCCCTCCCATCTTTCCTCCCCAGCCCCCACCTTTGCGTAGTTTCCCTTGCATTGCATTGTATAGCTTCCCTTGTATTGCTTTAACACACACTGTGCACAAAATGACAGGCACACACAAACACACATTCATATAAATATATGGTGGGACAGGCCCTTGAGAGATAAATACATTTCCTTCTCATAGATCAGAAGCAACTTTGATTTAAAGCATCACTATTACTCTCTATCTTATTTGTCAGATGATAAACATAAACCATATATACATACATACACATGCATATACATACATACATATGCATACATACATAGGCATACATACATATATACACACATATATACACATACATATACATGCATATATATACATACGTATATACATATGATCATTTTCCAATGTTCCATAGATCCATAGATGGATAGCCAATGTTTCGGGTCGGAAATAATGTTAATTGTATCCCTTCGATATCACCTCTTCCACAGCCAACAATGGGCCATTGTGGGCTCCACCCTTCCTTGGTCATCTGTTGCCGGCCCAGATTTGTTCTATACTGATCCGTGTGTTCAAGAGAGTTAGATTTAGCTCTTTGGGCTAATGGAATCAAGGGATATGGGGAGAAAGCAGGAACAGGGAACTGATTCTGGATGATCAGCCATGATCATATTAAGTGGCGGTGCTGGCTCAAAGGGTCGAATGGCTTACTCCTGCGCCTATTTTCTATGTTTCTAGTCTATTCTTACCTCCAGATCCCTCGCTTCTATTTTCGGTCTGAGGGAGAGTCCCGGCCCGAAACGTCACTCGCAGTAGAACTGCTGCCTTATAGCGCCAGAGACCCAGGTTCGATCCACACTATGAGCGCTGTCTGTATTGGAGTTTTACGTTCTCCCCGTAACCTTTGTGGGATTTCTACAGGTGCTCGGGATGCTAACCTATCGAGGATGGAAGACCTCGCACATAACCAAACAGAATGGCCAAAGCTTGCTGCCCAATGCACTCCATAGTGTGGGAAGACTAAGTCTAAGTAAGTAAGTGTGTGTAGGATAGCGTTAGTGCACGTTAGGGGATTACTGACCGGCATGGGCTCAATGGGTTGAAGGGGCCGGTTTCCGTGCTGGATCTCTAAACAAAAGACAAATCACCCATTGATTTTCTCCAGATGTGCTGCCTGCCCACTGAATTACTCCAGCACTTTGTGTCTATCTCCATAATGTTATTGAAGGGAGTTACCATAAATAGTGTGTGAACAGCTTATGGGGAAATCAGGCTTGTGCTTGGATCTGTGATGTGTAAGAGATGGCAGTACTCCCAATACCTAATCCATACCATGGAAACAAACTCAGAACAACAAATAAACAACAGGCAGAGAGCAGCGGTTAAGGTCAGAGCAGAAAAATAACAGCCGCCAAAGCCTAGTGCCTTAAATTTCTCAAAACTTTATTTCAAAAAACAAATTGATGCATTGAAATTCATTAATAATAGCTATTTTCTTGAAAACAAATTAAAAACAAGGAATAAACAAGGATCTTTGTTTGTGAGCTCCTTCCAATACTTGCTCACTGGAGATCACAGGCACATAGTTACTGAGAGCGAGAGTGTGTGAGAGTGTGACAGTGAGTGAGTGACAGTATGAGAGTGGGAAAGAGAGAGGGAGTGAGAGTGAAGAAATAGTGAAGAGTGAGTGTGTGAAGAGTGAGTGAGAGACTGAGAGTAAGGGAGTGAGTGAGCGAGAGAGTGAGTGAGCGAGCGAATGAGAGTGAGTGTGAAGATTGAAAGAGAGAAAGTGAGTGGGATTGAGCAAGAGTGAGTAAAGAGTGTGAGTCATTGAGAGTGAGTGTGAGTGAGTGTGAATGAGTGAGAGTGTGAGCGAGTGAGCAGGTGAAAGTGAGTGTGAGTGAGAGAAAGTGTGAGAGTGAGTGAAGAGTGAGAGAGTGGGTGCGTAAGAGTGAGTGAGAGTGAGTGTGATTGAGTGAGAGAGTGACAGTGAGTGAGTGAAGGGTGAGTGAGTGAGTGAGAGTGAGTGCATGAGTGAGTGAAGAGTGTGAGAGAGTGAATGAGTGGGTGAGTGGGAGTGATTGGGTGAGTGAGCGTGAGTGAGTAGGTGAGTAAGTTTGGTGAAGAGTGAGTGGGTGAGTGAATAATTGGGTGAAGAATGTCTGGGTGAAGAATGACTGGGTGAACATTGAGTGAGTGAGAGTGAATGCGTGGGTGAAAGTGAGTGAGTGTGAGTGAGGGTGAGTGAGAGTGATTGAGAGTGGTTGGGGGAGTGAGGATGAGTGAGAATGTGTGAATGGGTGAGAGTGAGTGAGTGAGAGTTAGTGTGTGGGTGAGTGAGCGAGTTGGTGCATGTGAGACTGAGTGTGGGTGAGAGAGTGAGTGTAAGTGAGTGAGTGTGTGGATGAGTGACTGAAGAGTAAGTGGGTGAAGAGTGAGTGAGTGCGTGGGTGAGTGAGAGTAAGTGAGAGTGAGTGGGTGAAAGGATTGGGTGAGAATGAGTGTGTGAGAGTGAGTGTGGGAGTGAGTGAGTGTGGGTGAGTGAGTGAGAGTTAGTGGGTGAGCGAGAGTGTGAGTGGGTGAGTGGGTGAGTGAGAGAGTGAGTGAGAGTTAGTGGGAGAGTGAGAGTGAGTGAGTGAGATTGGGTGCGGGTGAATGAGAGTGAGTGAGTGAGAGATGTAATGTAAATAAAGTTGAAGCGGGAGATATAATGTAATGTAAATCCCACGCCTCTTGAGGCCAGGAGCCCTCTAGCCCAGGATATAGAGCTGTAGCCCAGGATAGGAACCTGTAGCCCAGGATAGAGACCTGTGGCCCAGGATAGAGACCTGTAGCCCAGGATAGAGACCTGTAGCCCAGGATAGAGACCTGTAGTCCAGGATATAGACCTGTAGTCCAGGATAGACCTGTGAACCCGGGGATAGGCCACCTTTAGACAGGCGCGAGAAACCTAGATGGAGGAGCCAGTCTCGCAGAAGCAAGAAATTGTCTCCCAGAAGGAGCCAGTCCCTCAGATGACACGATTCGCCGAGAAGCAGCGAGATGCAGGAGCTAGTGTCCCAGATGTAGTGAGAGGCAATGAGGCAGAACCCTTGACACGATTCACCGTTTTGAGGTGAAAGTGGAAAACAGCAACATTCTTAATTGATTCTAATGTAAAACTTTATGTGGATATTAAATCTCTAAGCAGAATTTAAATCAAATGCAAAATATTATTGAAGGAAACTATATGGAAAATGTACAAATGTTCTGCTGAATTTAATGAAGCCAAATCTAAATGGCTTTAGATTTGCATTTTAGTAAATAGCATTGTATTTTCATTTATGTGCCGTGGATGTAAATGAAACGCCAAAGTTGAAGGGTGAGATGTAAGGTTTGTATTTGTTATTAATATTAATATTGAAAATAGTTTGTTATCCACATTAAATTGATTCAAGGTTAAATTTATTAGTATTGAAATAACAGTGACCCCAAATTTGAAGGGGGAAATGTAATGTAAATGCGAAGGAGTGGGAGTGACTGAGATTGTGAGTGAGTTGATGAGTGCAAGTGACTGCATGAGTAAGACTAAATGGGTGTAGAGTGTGAGGGTGAGTGAGTGTGTAGTTGAGTGAAGATCGAGAGCGAGGGAGTGGGTGAGTGAGAGGGAGTGAGTGACAGTGAGTGTGAGAGTGAGTGAGAGTGTGGGTGAGAGTGTGGGTGAGAGTGAGTGATTGTGGGTGAGTGAGAGTGAGCAAGTGGGTGAGAGTTTGAGTAAGTTAATAGTGGTTGAATGGGTGAGTGAGTGCGGGTGAGAGTGTGTGTGAGAGTGAGTAGGTGAATAAGAGTGGGTGAGTGAATGTGAGTGTGAGTGGGTTAGTGTGACTGAGTGAGTGAAGAGTGAGTGGGTGAGAGTGAGTAAGTGTGTGAGTGACTGAAACTGAGTGAGAGGGTAGTGAACAGTGTGAGTGGGTGAGTGGGTGAGTGAGAGTGAATGAGTGTGTGAGTTAGTGAGAGAGAGAGTGAGTGCATGGGAGAGTGAAGAGTGAGTGAGTGAGAGTGAGTGGGTAAGAGATTGTAAGTGAAAAGTGAGTGGGTTGGTGAATGAGAGTGGTTGTGAGAGTGTGAGTGTGACAGTGAGTGAGTGCAGAGTGAATGGGTGAGAGTGAGGGAGTGAGATAGTGTGAATGAGAGAGTGGGTAAGTGGGTGAGTGAGTGTGTGGATGAGTGAGAGTGAATAAGGGTGAGTGGGTGAGTGAGAGTGAGTGACAGTGTGGGTGAGTGGGTGAGTGGGTGAGTGAGAGTGAGTGAAGAGCGAGTGAGAGTGAGTGACGGGTGATTGACAGCCAGTGAGAGTGTGAGTGGGTGAGTGCGAGTGAGAGTGAGTGACAGTGGGTGAGTGACAACGTGGATGAGTGAGTGTGGGTAAGTGAGAGTGGGTGAGTGAAGAGTGAGCATGTGAGTGAGTGTGAGTCAGTGAAGAATGAATGAGAGAGTGAGTGGGTGAGTGTGTGGGCGAGTGCAGAGTGAGAGAGAGTGAGTGAGAGTGGGTGAGTGTGAGAATGCCTGTGGGAGTGAGTGAGAGTGAATGAGAGAGTGAGTGAGAGTGAGTGGGTGAGTGAGAGTGGGTGAGTGTGGTTCAATGTGTGAGTGAGTGATGAGTGAGTGTGTGAGCGCGAGTGAGAGAGTGAGTAAGTGAGAGTGAGTGAATGGGTGAGTGGGTGAATGAGAGTGGGTGTGAGTGACTAAGTGGGTGTGAGAGTTAGTGGGTGAGTGAAAGGGTGAGTGAGTGTGAGTGAATGGGTGAGTGTGACAGTGAGTAAATTAAGAGTGAGCGTGTGAGTGAATGAGAGTGAGTGAGCAAATGAAGAATGTGAGTGAGTGGGTGAAAGACAGTGTGAGTGAGTGTGCATGATAGTGAGACAGTGAGTGCGTGAGTGGGAGTGAGAGTGAGTGAGTGAGTGAGTGAGTTAAGAGTGAGTGAATGAATGAGAGTGAGTGAGTGTGACTGGATGAGTGAACAGTGAGTGGGTGAGCGAGCCAGTTAGTGTGAGCGAGTGGGTTAGTGTGTGGGTGAGTGAAGAGTGAATGGGTGAGTGAGTGAGAGAGAGTGTGTGTGTGAGAGTGCATAAGTGAGAGTGTGAGAGTGTGGCTCAGTGAGTGCGTAAGAGTGAGTGACAGTGGGCGAGTGTGAGAGTGGGAGTCAGTGAATGGGTCAGATTGAGTGAGAGTGAATGAGATAGTGACTAAGTGAATAAGAGTGAGTGGGAGTGAGTGAGAGTGTGGGTGAGTGTGAGTGGGTGAGTGAGAGTGAATGAAGAGCGAGTGAGAGTGAGTGATGGATGATTGACAGCCAGTGAGAGTGTGAGTGGGTGAGTGCGAGTGAGAGTGAGTGACAGTGGGTGAGTGACAACGTGGATGAGTGAGTGTGGGTAAGTGAGAGTGGGTGTGAAGAGTGAGCATGTGAGTGAGTGTGAGTCAGTGAAGAATGAGTGAGAGAGTGAGTGGGTGAGTGTGTGGGCGAGTGCAGAGTGAGAGAGAGTGAGTGAGAGTGGGTGAGTGTGAGAGTGGGAGTCAGTGAATGGGTCAGATTGAGTGAGAGTGAATGAGATAGTGACTAAGTGAATAAGAGTGAGTGGGAGTGAGTGAGAGTGAGTGTGGGTGAGTGAGTGGGAGTGAGTGGGTGAGTGAGTGAGAATGAGTGAGTGAATGGTAGTGAGAGAGTGAATGAAGAGTGTGTGTGAGAGTGAGTGAGTGGGTGAATGAGAGTGTAAGAGTGAATGTGCATGAGAGTGAGACAATGAGTGAGTGGGAGTGTGAGAGTGGGTGAGTAAGTGAGAGAGTGAGTGGGTGAGAGTGAGTGAGAGTGTGGCTGAGTGAGTGAGAGTGAGAATCAGTAAATAGGTGAGGTTGAGTGAGAGTGAATGAGATAGTGAGTACGTGAATAAGAGTGAGTGGGAGTGGGTGAGTGTGAGTGTGTTAGTGAGTAGAGAGTGAATGAATGAGAGTGAGTGGGTGTGAGAGTGTGGGCGAGTGAAGAGTGAGTGAGTGAGTGTGAGTGAGTGGGTGAGTGAAGTGAGAGTGGGTGAAGTGAGAGTGGGTGAGTGACAGAGTGAGTGAATGATATTGAGACAGTGAGTGAGAGTGGGTGAGTGAGATAATGAGTGGGTGAGAGTGAGTGACAGTGTGGGTGAGTGAGTGTGAGAGAGGGTGCATGAAGACTGAACATGCGAGTGAGTGAGTGTGAGTCAGTGAAGAATGAGAGAGAGAGAGTGAGTGGGTGAGTGAGTGGGCGAGTGAAGAGTGAGAGAGAATGGGTGAAAGAGTGGGTAAGTGTGAGAATGTGTGTGTGAGAGTGAGTGAGAATGAGAGAGTGAGTTAGAGTGGGTGAGTGCGTGAGAGTGAGTGACAGTGTGGTTGAGTGAGTGAAGAGTGAGTGAGTGTGAGTTAGTGAAAATGAGTGAATGTGTGAGTGGGAGAGTGAGTGACTGTAAGTGGATGAGTGAGATGGTGAGTGAGTGTTAGTGTGAGTGGGTGAGTGTGACAGTGAGTAAGTTAAGAGTGAGAGAGTGAAGAGCGAGTGAGTAGTAGTGAGAGAGTGTGTGAGTGAATGAAGAATGTGAGTTAGAGTGAGTGGGAGTGGGTGAATGAGTGTGAGAGTGAGTGAGTGTGCATGATAGTGAGAGTGATTGAGTGCATGGGTGAGTGTGAGTGAGTAAAGAGTGAGTTGATGAATGAGAGTGAGTGAGTGTGACTGGGTGAGTGTGGGTGAGTGAAGAGTGAGTGAGTGAGTGAGTGAGAGAGTGACTGTGAGTGAGAGTGAGTGAGAGAGTGGGTGAGAGCTAGTGAGTGAGAGAGTGAGTGTGAGTGAGAGTGGGTGAGTGACTGAGCTAGTGTGTGGGTGAGTGAAGAGTGAGTGGATGAGTGAGAGTGTGGGTGAGAGTAAGAGTGTGAGAGTGAGTGAGAGTGGATGTCTGAGAGAGTGAGAGTCAGTGAATGGGTGAGATTGAGTGAGAGTGAACGAGATAATGAGTGAGTGAATAAGAGTGTGGGAGTGAGTGAGAGTGAGAGTGTGGGCAAGTGAGTGTGAGTGGGTGAGTAAGTGAAAATGAGTGAATGAAGAGTGAATGGTAGTGAGAGTGTGTGTGAAGAGTATGAGTGAGTGAGAGAGTGGGTGAATGAGAGTACGAATGAGTGTGTATGAGTGAGACAATGAGTGAGCATGATTGAGTGTGAGTGAGTGTGTGAGTGAGTATGAGTGAGTTAGTGAGCAAAGAGTGAGTGAATGGATGAGAGTGTGAGTGGGTGAGTGACTGAGAGTGAGTGGGTGGGTGAGTGAAGTGAGTGAATGAGAGAGTGAGTGTGAGTGGGTTAGTGTGTGGGTGAGTGAAGAGTGAGAGTGGGTGAGTGAGAGAGTGTGAGAAGGTGAGAGTCAGTGAATGGGTGAGATTGAGAGTGAATGAGATAGTGAGTGAGAGTGAGTGAGTGGGAGTGTGGGTGAGTGAGTGTGGGTGGGTGAGTGAGAATAAGTGAGTGAAGAGCGGGTGAGATGTAGTGAGTGTATGAGTGAGTGAGAGTGAGTTAAGAGTGTGAGTGAGAGTGAGTGAGAGGGTGGGTGAATTAGTGTGAGTGAGTGTGCATGAGAGTGAGTCAATGAGTGAGTGAGTGTGAGTGGGTGAGTGTGTGGGTGAGTGAAGAGTGAGAGTTGGTGAGCGAGAGTGAGTGTGAGAGTGAGACAGTAAGTAAGAGTGGGTGAGTGAGAGAATGAGTGAGTGAGTGAGAGTCAGAGTGTGGGTGAATGAGTGAGAGTGAGTGTGAGTGGGTGAGTGAGTAAGAGTAAATGAATGGGTGTTACACAAAAAGCTGGAGAAACTCAGCGGGTGCAGCAGCATCTAAGGAGCGAAGGAGATAGGCAACGTTTCGGGTCAAGACCCTTCTTCAGACTGGTCCAAATGAATGGGTGAGTGAGTGAGAGTCAATGAGATAGTGAGTGCATGAATAAGAGTGAGATTGAGTGAGTGTTGGTGAGTGTGAGTGGGTGAGTGAGAGTGAGTGGCTATGGGTGGATAGTGAGAGTGAGTGAATAGCGAGTTAGCGGCAGTGAGAGAGTGAGTGAGAGTGAGTGAAGAGTGTGAGTGAGAGAGTGAGTGAAGGTGAGTGAGAGTGGGTGAGTGACAGTGTGAGAGTGGGTGTGCATGAGAGTGAGAAAATTAGTGAGTGAGTGAGAGTGAGTGAGTGGGTGAGAGTCAGTGAATGGGTAATATTGAGTGATAATGAATGATAGTGGATAAGCGTGAGTGGGTGAGCAAGTGAGTGTGAGTAGGTGAGTGAGTGTGAGTGGGTGAGAGAGTGTGCAAGAGTGTGGGTGAGTGAGAGTGAATGAGTGAAGTGAGTGACAGTGAATGACTATGTGGGTGAGTGAGTGAGAGAGTGAGTGAGTGAAGAGCAAGTGAGTGGGTGAGAGTGTGGGTGAGTGAGAGAGTGTGTAAGAGTGGGTATGAGTTAGTGAGAGTGAGAGCGAGTGGGTGTGTGAGAGTGGGTGTGAGACTGAATTCATGCGAGTGGGTTAGAGAGTGTGAGTAGGTGAGTGAGCAAAAAGTGACTTGGAATGAGTGAGTGAAGAGTGAGTTAGAGTGTGGGCTGCGTGAAGTGAGTGAGAATTTGTGAGAATGAGTAACACAATGAGTGAAGAGTGTGAGTCAATGGGTGAGTGAGAGTGCAAGTGTGAGTGGGTGAGTGACAGAGTGAGTGAAGAGTGTGTGAAAGTGAATGAAGAGTGTGAATGAGTGAGTGAATTAGAGTGAGCGAGTGAGAGGGAGCGAGAGTGAGTGGGTGAGCAAGAGTGTAAGTGAAAATGAGTGAGTGTGCCTGCGAGTGAGAGAGAGACTGTGATTGGGTGAGTGTGTGTGGGAGAGTGGGTGACAATGAGTGAGTGTGTGAGTGAGAAAGTGTGAAGACTGTGAGTGAGTGAGAGCGAGCGAGTGAGAGTGAGTGAGAGTGAGTGGGTGAGCGAGAGTGTAAGTGAAAATGAGTGAGTTTGCTTGCGAGTGAGAGAGAGACTGTGATTGGGTGAGGGAGAGTGGGAGTGAGTGAGTGAGTGAGTGAGTGGACGAGTGAGAGTGAGTGAGTGAGTGTGTGGGTGAGTGAAGAGTGAGGGTGAGTGAGAGACTGTGAGTGAGTGAGAAGTGGGTGAGTGAGGGGTACCCGGACGTGGTGTCGAAGGACAAGATGTCGAAGTAAAGAAGTGGAAGCCAAATAACCGAAAGGGCGAGACGCCGAAAAGCCAACAAACCGAACGGAAACGACGATGAAAAGCCAAATAATGGACATGATTTCACCGGGGGCTGGGACTTGTCAGCGATTGGTCCAGAACCCTGCGTCCATCACATCACAGGCCGGGGGAGACGGAAGAGTGGGGATCATTTTTAATTTTCCTTCGCTGCCTTTGGTCTTTCCTAAATATAAAATAAAACCCAGTGTGATTGGAACTTTCAGTTTCTTTAACAAAATAATAATCCAAATTAGTTCCATTAATATTTACACCAACTGTAACAATGATATTTTGACTACCACAATACATTTACGTACACTACCGTGCATCTTGAAGGCCACTGGTCCTTTTGGGTGCGAATCGAAAAACCAGACAAAAATTATGACTGATTTATAAAGAATATCTTAGCTCGCCGAGTCAGCGCACTGATATGAGTAAGTGTGAATCGGCGTGAGTTAGTGTCAGCGTGCACGCCCGAGAGATGGGAAATGTCCACGCTGCGCTGCCTCGTGTCTTTATTCCCAGTAAGCAGAATTCTTCAAACCTCTGTTGACCCCCAGCTGAGATGGTGGGCGGCCGTGGCCGGACAGCACTGACCCAGAGAAGAGAGAGCGGGCTGTCCCAAAGGTTGAGCTCCTTTGGCCGCTTACACAACGGGACAGGCAGTATCTCTGGAGAGAGGAAATGGGTGACATTTCGGTTCAAGACCCATCAGAGTGAACTGAAGTCTCGTCGGTGAGAGTACTTGTGATTGTCTGAAGAAGGGTCTCTACCCGAAAAGTCATCCATTCCTTCTATCCAGAGAAGAGGTCTGTCCCGCTGAGTTACTCCAGCATTTTGTGTCTAAATGTCAGTGTGTACCAGCACCAGCAGTATCTTCCCACACATGAATACCCGGGGCTGGAGGGTGACACTGGGCACTCTGTACCCGAGCACCAAGGTGTAAGCGGCCAAAGGAGCGCATCCTTTGTGACAGCCCGCACTCTCTTCCCGGAGTCAGCGCTGTCTGGCAACGGCCGAGCTCCACCTCAGCTGGAGGTCCATGGAAGTTCCAAGAATTCTGCTTACTAGGAATAAAGGCCCAAGGCAGCGTAGTGTGGACACTTCCCATCTCTTGGACGTGCACGCTGACACTAACTCACGCCGATTCACACTTGGAATCTTGAAAAAAAGTCTTTTTTTTTTCGTCCGGTTTCTCGATTCACACGCAAAAGACCAGTGGCTTTCAAGATGCACGGTAGTGTATGTAAATGTATTGTGATAGTCAAAATATAATTGTTACAGTTGGTGTAAATATCTATGGAACCAAATTAGATTATTATTTTGTATAATCGACTGAAAGTTCCAATCACACAAGGTTTTATATTATATTTAGGAAAGTCCAAAAGCGGTGAAGGAAAATTAAAAAATGATCCCCACCCTCCCATCTCACCCGGCCAGTGATGTGATGGACTCGAGAGTCTGGACCAATCACTGACAAGTTCCACCCCCCCCGGTGACGTCATGTTTGTTATTTGGCTTTTTGGCGATGCGTCCGTTCGGTGAGTTGGCTTTTAGATGTCCCGCCCTTTTGATTATTTGGCTTTTCGGCGATTCGCCCTTTCAGTGAGTTGGCTTTTCGTCGTCGTTTATGTTCCGTTAGTCAGCTCTCAGGCGTCTCACACTTTCGGTTATTTGACTTTTCGGCCTCGCGTCCGTTCGTTTTTTTGGCATTTTGGCCTTGCGCTCTTTTGGTTATTTGGCTTTACGGCATTGTTTCCGTTGTTTATTTAGCTTCTTCGCTTCGGCATCTCCTCCTTCGATGCCACATCTGCACACGGGGTGACAGTGAATGGGTGAGTGAGAGTGAGTGGGTGAGAATGAGAGTGAGTGTGAGGAGAGTGTGGGTGAGTGAGTGAGTGGGTGAGTGAGTGAGTGAGTGAATGAGAGTGAGTGAAGAGTGTGTGAGAGAGAGGACTGAGTGTGAGTAGGTAAGTGAGTGAGGGAGAGCGAGTGAGAGTGAATGGGTGAGTGAAGTGTGAGTGAGTGAGAGTGCGGCTCTTTCTATGTGCCTTTCTTTGCGGCTCTTCGGGCGTTTTGGTGGCCGTGTCTGCAGGAGTGTTGGATGCCGTCATGGCGGGCGTGTTGGCGGCGTGTTGTGGGTCGTGTCGGTGAGCGTGTCATTGGCCGTGTTGGCGAGCGTGTCGTTGGCCGTGTCGGCGGACGTGTCATCGGACGTGTCGGCGGGCATGTCGTCGGCTTCGTCGGTGGCCGTGTCTTCGGCCGTGTTGGTGGCCGTGTCGGCGCATGTGTCGGCGGAAGTGTCAGCGGCCATGTTGGTGGCCCTGTCGGCGGGCATGTCAGTGGGCATGTTGGTGGCCCTGTCAGCAGGCGTGTTGGTGGCCATGTCGTCAGCCATGTCAGCGGCCGTGTCGGCGCGTGTGTCGGTGGCCGTATCGGCAGGCATGTTGGTGGCTCATGTCGGCGGGCATGTTGGTGGCCATGTCATCGGCCATGTTAGCGGCCGTGTCGGCGCGTGTGTCGGTGGCCCGTGTCGGCGCGTGTGTCGGCGGGCGTGTCGGCGCGTGTGTCGGTGCCCGTGTCGGCGGGCATTGTGCAGGTGTCTTTGATGTTGTGGTCGGATGAACAAAAGTTGACGGAGTCTATGCTCTCCCCAGAGCTGCTGCGCTGGGACTTGGACTGCTCGCTGTTCTTGGGAGTGCTGTTCCTGATGACCTCCAACCCTACAAAGAGCCACCAAGTAGGGAGCACAATCCATCAGCACACACATCTGGAGAAGCCATGCGGTCACAACACGCGGACACACACACACACACACACACACACACACACACACACACACACACACACACAAAAAAAAAGCTTTTCACTGTATCGAGGTACACGTGACAATAAACTAAACTGACCCGGGCCTCTGTTAATAGTAAGATTAAATGAGAACTTACCAGTTTGAAGTTTGATCTTTATTTTATGAGGAGTTACGAGGAGGGATTACGTGAAGACCCCACCAGCACGCATGCGCGACATTCTTCAAAGCAGTGGTGTGAACTCACAGATACCAGAGTAGACTAACATAGTAAGATAAGAGAGAACTTTATATACCAGTTGAACTTTATAATAGAGGGTTTGGGAGCGGAGGGCACGTGATCCCTCATCGTAACTCCTCATAAAATAAAGATCAAACTTCAAACTGGTAAGTTCTCATTTAATCTTACTATTTTACTTTGGAGTCACGTGAGTGACTACGTGAAGATTTCAAAGCTCTGTGATTTCATGCCCTGGAACGAGTCCATGCTCACACACTGCCATGCTAGGGATGGAGGATGAACGTATTTCAGACATGACACTGTGCTGAAAAACAAAGAAGGTATTTAATCATACCTAAAATGATATGCCCCACATTGGGTAAATCATGTAACAGAACTTAACATTTTCCCTTGCAAACGTCTCAGGAGCGGCCACGGGTTTATTATAGAAGTGCTGAAAAGTCCGTTCATTGCTCAACCCGCTGTAGCAAGGATGTGGTCCATAGGAACTTCCATCATCCTAGCCGCCGATATGGATGCAGCCCTGGTGGAGTGAGATTTAAAAACATTAGTGTCCACCCCCGCTGCACCCAATACCACCCTTAACCAACTGGAAATGGCTTGCACTGTGACCTTATGATGAGGGCGTTTGTGGCTTATGGGTAAAGCCCTCTCCGTGCCCCTTAGATTCTTGGTTACTTCTATATCGTAAAATATATGTCACAATGCAGAGCCGACTATCGGCAGGATAGGCCAGAAATTATAATTTTTGGCCATAGGAACTGGGTCGATATAGTTTGAGTAACCCCTGTATCAGAAATGTTATCTTGCCATTGGTTACACACATGGCATCCATACTTAGCTTTTGTAAGGACTGGACCCGTTGTGCTGTTACAAGTGCCATAAACATAACCATATTATATGTTAGTTTATCCAGAGTGAGCCCCGATATTGGTGTCCATCCTCGAAGCATAGTAAATCCCATGCCTAAGTCCCATGTATGGGTGTATCTGGGCCTGGGGGAATTAGAATTAAACCCCTCATCAGTTTAGATACCAGTGGGTGTGATCCTATAGGCAGGTGATCACTCCCTCGGCCCAGGTAATTAGATAGGGCAGTCCTTGCACAATTAATGGCACTGTAGCTCAATCCTTCATGGAATGAAGGGTGGCCAGAACTCCAGCACTTCAGTGATGGTGGCCGAATCATATGAAGTGTTTGTTCTGATGCAGAACACTTCCCATCTTCTGACATATGTCAGTTCTGTCTCAGGTGGACTCCCTGCACGACGCTGTGATGACATTGATCGTCCTGTCGGAGAGTCCGTAGTCCAGAAATGGCCTGTTCAGAATCTGCAATCAATAGGTTCATTCGATCATGGCACGGATTACTTACCCGTCACAGGGTGTACCAACAGGCTCGGCTGTTTGAGGATCCGAATGCAGTGTTCTGCGGCCATCTTTAGTACTGCTGGGAACCATGGTTGGGTAGGCCAGTCGGGAACAACCGAAAATACCCGTAGCGGAGTCTTGTTTAATTTTCTGTAAGACCCGACTGATGAGGCAGAAGGGGGGAAATGCATAGCAAAACAAATCCCCCCAATGCAGCGAGAAAGCGTCCATCGCTGCTGCCCCTGGGTCTGGTTCCCAAGCAACATATGTTGGAAGTTGGTGATTTAGTCTGGATGCAAAAAAGGTCGATATCTGGTGTCCCATACCGTTCTATAAATCTGTAAACACTTTCCGATCCAACATCCATTCAATGTTGTCGTTGAATTTGCGTGACCTGGTGTCCGCCACCGTATTTAGTTTACCTGGAAGGCAAGTGGCTGAGATCCATATCTCTCTATCCAGACACCAGTGCCAGATATAATTATCACATGATATCCATTTTATACCACCCATATGATTAATATAGGCCACCACTGTGGTATTGTCAATTTGTAACCGTACATGCAACTGGTGCATATCTGAGCAGTAGGCCCGGAGTCCATGAAATGCTCCCAGCATTTCTAGATAATTAATCCCTAGTGCTCCCAACAGGGTTAATTCTTGTGCACTCCATCTGCCACCACAACTTGTGGTGGTATTAGCTGCTCCCCAACCTTTAGCACTGGCATCAGTCTGTAATGTAACTGAGGGATTCATGATAGTGATGGGGTTAGAACAAAGCTGAGCATTTTCTATCCGCCAATATAATTCTAATTTAGCTTCTCTGGTAGTTTCATAGGCCTATCAAAATGGCCCGCATGATTTTTAAGAGCTAGAATTTTTGCTCTTTGCAGGTTTTGTTAATGGAGTGGTCCAAATTGTGCTGCTGGAATGCAGCCACTAGTTTCTCAATCACTCTGGCTACTTGCAGAATGGATGGTTCCCTGATGCCAATGAGGGTTTTACATGCTTCCGCCAAGTCTGTCCCTTTGTTTGGTGGCAAGGTGATAGACATTTGAACAGAATCGATAGTGAACCCCAGATAATCCATGGTAGTGGAGGGTTTCATTTTTGATTTATCTGGATGTATGTTAATTCCAGCTTTTGAAAATATGTTTTGTGGCTGATACTGCCAATGTAGCCATCTCCAAATTCTCACCTACAATGAGAATATCGTCAAGGTAAACCATGGCAATATGGTTATGTTTCCTTAATTATGCTAAAGCTGGTTTTAACAATTTTGTAAGCAGCCTGGGTGCCGATGTCAACCCAATGGGTAAGGCTTTATACTGCCAAGGCTGTCCCATCCAGACAAATTTTAGGTATTTCCGATGATGCTTGTGTATTAGCACTGAATAGTATGCATCCTTCAAATCGATGCAAGCCATGTACCTATCAGGAATTAGCTATTTGGCTGTGACAACGTGTCCATTCTGAAATAGGCATACTGAACGGAAGTATTTAGTTCGGTCAAATCTATAATGATGCTGCATCCGCCATCTTTTTTGTTTTTTGTAAAAATATTTGATACGTACTCTTGAGATTCTGATTGTCTTCTCAATTACCCTTTTTTCGTTTAGTCTTAACAGTTCAGCATGGGCTGCTGTTCTCTCTTTTTGTGAAAATATGAACTTTCGGCTGGGTGTATGCTGAACTGGGATGGGGAGTTCGTATACAAATTCAACTAGTACCCTGAATACTTCCGAGTATGTAAGGATCAGGGGTAAGAGTGTTCCACACATGATGGAACAAGTGCAACCGTCCACCAACCCTTGATGAATCTAGGCAGCAATGTTTTTGAGACAACCAGACCCACCTACCTCCAAGGTTACCGGTGTTGTGTGGGTTGTCTCTGTCCTTGTTTCTTCGTGTATTGTGTTGCTGCGTTGTGGGGTTGGTGCATTTTCCAAGAAGGCCGGGCTGGGCCATGGTCTAAAAAAGACCGTTGTGCAGGTGGGCCGGCCTTCGAGCTTTCACCACCAGATGGTCTCTCATAATAACAATGTCTGGTGGATGTGTAGGGGTGCTGCCGCTGCTGATAATGGGTTTTGGCGGTGTTTGGTACCTTGATCAGGCCTATAGCCTTGGCCTCCTCATCCAGGTCTTTTACCTGTTTCGGGAGGTTGTCCCCAAACAGCAAGTTGGCGGCTGTGTGCTGCTAGTCCTGCATAATCCCGCAATTTGGGATTGAGTGCAGGCTTGATGATGCTCTTCCTGTAGCTGTTAATCTGAATTGAGTATTCAGGCGTTCTAGAGCGTCTTGTAGCTCTTCAGGCATCTCAACCCCATCGCTGTTCTGGCCACTGCTGTGATACCAGCACTCAGCAGTTTAAGGATTTTCTGGAGTTTCACCTCCTGGCTCCTTGTAGTTGGGCTCATGTTGCCCCAGATGGGGTTGTTGACTGCAGGCACATTGAGAGAAATGCAGTTCTCTGGGTTGGTACAGCATGTTTATTAACCATTCCCAACAACTCTTCTGGCACCCCTGACACAGGTACTCTTCAGCCATTGCCCCTTCTTCAGAGTCAGCCCAGCTCTGACCCCTAATGCTCCCCTGCGAAGAGGGTGAGACATTTGGCAGTCCTTGATAGGATGCTGCCGTGGGTCTGCGAAGAGACCCACTGTGACTCTGCCCCTGCATAAGCAGGTCACGCTGGAGCAACTGCTCCACCATCCGCTCCATGCGGGAAAGACGACCGCCGTCGCTAACCGCGAACGGGGTGTCCTCAGGTCCCGACCTAGCCGAGGCAATGGACCTGTCCGACTTCCGGGTGGTTTTGCCGGCGGACCGCGGCGCACCTGCGGTCTGTTGCAGCGAGAAGTCGGGGGCTGCTGGTAGCACCTGCAGCTCCGGAGAGACGGCACACTGCTGGCTGCTTTCCACAGCAGCGAATTTTGCCGCTGCTCTCCCGTATTTTCTCGACTCCATGGTGCTTGTTTCGTCTCTGGAACACAAAGAAACACCGAGTCGCCATGCTCACCAGAAATGGTAAGTCTTACCTTCGGTAGGTTTTTCAAAAACTTACGCTGGAGGAGCAGCGCTCCTCCCGACTGTCGGTTCCGCAATGCGTTCGACGATATGTCGCGCATGCGTGCTGGCGGGGTCTTCACGTAGACACTCACGTGACTCCGAAGTAAAATTGGCTTCTTTGAATTGTTCCTAAGCATATGGAATAACATAGAACTAGCGTGAGGGTGATTGTTGGTCAGCGTGGACTCGGTGGGCCGAAGGGCCTACTTTCACGCTGTATCTCTAAAACTAAACTAAGGAGGATTCAGCATATGTGGGTTAGACAAAGATGCTGGAGAAACTCAGCGGGATGCAGCAGCATCTATGGAGCGGAGGAAATATGCAACGTTTTGGGCCGAAACTCTTCTTCAGACTGACGTAGGGTGGGGGGGTGGGTAGAAGAAATAAAAGGAGGAGCCAGAGGGCTGAGGGAGAGCTGAGAGGAGGAGACAGCAAGGGCTGCCGGAAATTGCAGAAGTCAATGTTTATGCTGCTAGGGTGCAAACTGCCCAAGCGGAATATGAGATGCTGCTCTTCCAATTACCAGTGGTGCTCACTCTGGCCATGGAGGAGGCCTAGGACAGAAAGGTCGGATTCGGAACGGGAGGGGGAGTTGAAGTGCTGAGCCACGGGGAGATCAGGTTGGCTAATGCAGACCGAGCAGAGGTGTTCGGCGAAACGATCGCCAAGCCTACGCTTGGTCTCACCGCTATAGATCAGCTGACATCTAGAGCAGTAGATGCAATAGATGAGGTTGGAGGAGATGCAGGTGAACCTCTGTCGCACCTGGAACGACTGCTTGGGTCCTTGAATGGAGTCGAGGGGGAGGCAAAGTGACAAGTGTAGCATCATTTGCGGTTGCAAGGGAAAGTGCCCGGGGAGGGAAGGGAAGGGAAGAATTGACCAGAGTGTTACGGAGGGAGCGGTCTTTGCAGAAAGCAGACAGTCCACTATAAACCCACTGACTCCCATGGCTATCTAGACTACATTTCTTCCCACCCTGCTTCCTGTATGGACTCCATACCCTACTCCCAATTCCTCCGTCTACGCCGCATCTGCTCCCAGGAATAGACGTTCCACACCAGGGCATCGGAAATGAGGGTTTCCCTCCCCTACTATAGATGAGGCTCTCACCAGGGTCTCTTCAATAACCCGTAACACTGCTCTCTCTCCTCATCCCTCCACTCGCAACAAGGGCAGAGTCCTCCTAGTCCTCACCTTTCACCCCACTAGCCGTCATATACAACAAATAGTCCTCCGTCATTTTCGCCACCTCTAAACGTGACCTCACCACTCCCCACATCTTCCCATCTCCACCCCTGTTTGCTTTCCGCAAAGACTGCTCCCTCCGTAACTCCCTAGTCAATTCTTCCCTTCCCTCCCGCACCACTCCCTCCCCGGGCACTTTCCCTTGCAACTGCAAGAGATGCTAAACTTGTCGCATTACCTCCCCCCTTGACTCCATTCAAGGACCCAAGCAGTCGTTCCAGGTGCGACACAGGTTCACCTACATCTCCTCCAACCTCATCTATTGCATCCGCTGCTCAAGATGTCAGCTGATCTACATCAGTGAGACCAAGCGTAGGCTTGGCAATCGTTTCGCCGAACACCTCCGCTCGATCCGCATTAACCAACCTGATCTCCCTGTGGCTCAGCACTTCAACTCCTCCTCCCATTCTGAATCCGACCTTTCTGTCCTGGGCCTCCTCCATGGCCAGAGTGAGCACCACTGGAAATTGGAGGAGCAGCATCTCATGTTCCGCTTGGGCAGTTTGTACTCTAGCGGCATAAACATTGACTTCTCCAATTTCCGGTAGCTCTTGCTGTCTCCTCCTCCCCTTCTGGGCTCTCCCTCAGCCCTCTGGCTCTTCCTCTTCCTTCTCCCCCCCCCCCCCCCCCCCCCCACACACAGTCATCAGTCTGAAGAAGGGCTTCGGCCCGAAACATGGCCTATTTCCTCTGCACCCGCTGAGTTTCTCCAGCACTTTTGTCTACCTTCGATTTTCCAGTATCTGCAGTTCCTTCTTAAGCAGCATATGTGGGGGATGGGAGCTAATTGAGATGGATAAGGATGCCAGCAACAAATTATGGCAGAGTGAATAATAAACAGATGTTTCAAAGATGGAGTTCAAGGGATGGTGTAAAACAGAGTTTGAGAAAAAGATGATTGGGGAAAAAAGGCATAGACTATAAAAAGGCATAGAATTGTGTGATAATCCAGAAATCAAAGGGAGTTGGGAGTTCTGGTGCAGGATTCCCTCAAAGGGAATCTGCAAGACAAATCGGTGATAAAGAAGGCAAAAGCAATGCTAGCATTTATTTCAAGTGGGCTAGAATACAAAAACAGGGATGTAATGCTGAGGCTCTATCAGGCGCTGGTCAGGCCACATTTGGAGTATTGTGTGCAATTTTGGGCATAATATCTGATGAAGGATGTGCTGGCTATGGAGAGGGTCCAGAGGAGGCTTACAAGAATGATCCCAGGAATGAGTGGGCGAACCTATGATGAGCGTTTATGACGGCAGTGGGCCTGTACTCGCTGGAGTTCATCGAAATGCACGGAAAGGTTTGGACAGTGTGGATGTGGATAGGATGTTTCCATTCATGGGAGAGTGTCGGACAAGGGTTCCCAGCCTGGGGTCAATTTACCCCAGAGGGTACATTTCACCTTCCCAGGGGGCACATTTATTGATTCTGGATTTCTACATACTTTTTAACTTTGACTGACTGTTTGGTTCTGGTACACTGTTCACCATTAGTTGTCCATAAATAGGTGAAATAATATTGTGATGTGTTATTGAAGTTGCCAGGGGTAAATGGGATGAAAAAGGTTGGCAACCCCTGATCTAGGACCAGAGCCTCAGAATTAAAGGACATTCCTTTAAGGAGATGAGGAGGAATGTCTTTAGCCAGAGGGTAGTGAATCTATGGAATTCATTACCACAGGCAGCTGTGGAGGCCAAGTCATTGAATATTTTGAAGGTGGAAATAGATAGATTCTCGATTAGAATGAGTGCCAGGGGTTATGGGAAGAAGGCAGGAGAATGGTGTTGAGAGGGAAAGATAGATCAGCCATTACTGAATGGTGGAATAGACTTGATTGGCCGAATGGCCTAATTCTGCTCCTGTAACTTATGAGCGAGGGGTCAATGTTACTTGAGGTGTTAACATATGATGGACAAGTAAATGGGATTGTGGTGATGTCCAGGATACAGAGAGTATTGCTCAACATGATGAAATGATGCACTGTCATTCCTTCTAAGCTTACTTTAGAGATACAGCATGGAAACAGGCCGTTCGGGCCACCAAATACGCGCTGACCAGCGATCACCCGTACACTAGGTCTACCCTACTCACTGGGGGCAATTTTCAGAATTAATCTACACACCTGCACGTCTTTGGAATGAGGGAGGAAAACTGAGCACTTAGAGAAAACCCACACAGACACAGAGAGAACGTACAAACTCTAGTCCCACCTGCCTGCATTTGGCCCATATCCCTCTCAACCTTTCTTATTTCCAGACCTGTCAAAATGTTTTTCAAATTGAAGATAAGACACAAAATGCTGGAGTAACTCAGCGGGACGGACAGCATCTCTGCAGAGAAGGAATGGGTGACATTTCGTGTCAAGACCCTTCTTCAGAGTGATGACATGGGAGTGGGCAGCACAGAGATAAAATGTAGTCGGAGACAGTGAGACTAATGAGGAAACTGGGAAGGGGAGGGATGGAGAGAGAGGGAAATCCTGAAGTTGGAGAAGTCAATGTTCATACCACTGGAGTGTAAGCTGCCCAAGCAAAATTTGAGGTGCTGTTCATAAGTGATAGGAGCAGAATTAGGCCATTCGGCCCATCAAATCTACTCCGCCACTCCACCATGGATGATCTATATTTCCCTCCTAACCCTGTTCTCCTGCCTTCTCATAATAACCCCTGACACCCGTACTAACCAAAAATCTATTTATCTCTGTCAGTCTGAAGAAGGGTCTCGATCCGAAATGTGGCCTATTCCTTCTCTCCATAGATGCTGCTTCACCTCCTGAGTTCCTCCAGCATTTTTGTCTACCTTTGATTTTTTCCACCATCTGCAGTTCTTTCTTAAACAAAAATCTATCTCTGCTTTCAAAATATCCATTGACATGGCCACAACAGCCTTCTGTGGCAAAGAATTCCACACAATCACCACCCTCTGACTAGCAGCAATTGTGAAACCACATATGCAGACGTGACACCTACTCGAAAGGCAGCGTCGCCTACAAGCCAATGGACCGAATGCTGCTCGACAGAAAAGTCAAATAATAGACATAATGTTGCCAGGGGCGGGACTTGTCCATGATTGGTGCAGACCCCTGCGTCCATCACATCACTGTGGACGGATGAACATTGTCCTGCGCCTCCGCTCCACCCGTCCCACAGCCTGCGGAGGGCTCTCTCCCCTCTCTCTCCCTTCTCTATTTCTCTCTCCCCTTCTCTCCCTCCTCTATCACCCGGGGGGGAGAGAGAGAAAAGGGGGGAGAAAGAGAGAGGGGGAGAGAGAGGAGGAGAGAGAGAAGGGGGGTGATTTTGATTATGTTTTGATGTGTTGTATTTTATGATTGTGTTGAATAAAGTTTTTGAAATGGAAAAAAAAAAAAGAGAGAAGGGGGGGAGAGAGAAGGGAGGGAGAGAGAGAAGAGAGGGAGAGAGAGAAGAGAGGGAGAGAGAGAAGAGAGGGAGAGAGGTGAGAGGGAGAAAGAAAAGGAGGAGAGAGGAAGAGAAGGGAGAGAGAGAGGGGGAAGAGACACAAGAGGGGAAAGAGAAGGGGGAGATGGGAGCGTGGGGGTCATTTGCCCACACAAGCCATAGACAACTGTGCAATCTGAACCCAAGCACCAAGTTGTAAGTGGCCGAATGTGCGCATCGCTCGGGACAGCCCCCACTCTCCCACGGCCACCCTCCGCGGATGGGTGGAGCGGAGGCGTGGGACAATGTTCATCCCTCCACAGTGATATGATGGACAAGGGGTTCTGGACCAATTACTGACAAGTCTCGCCACCCGGCAACGTCATGTCCGTTATTTGACTTTACTGTTGAGCGGCACTCGGTTTGTAGGCTTGTCGTCTACGCCGCCTTTTGGGTAGGTGGCGTTTCGGCAGAACAGTCATTCGGTGAATTTGCTTTTAGGCGACGCAGTCTTTTGTTTAGTTAGCTTTTAGGAGTCCCACCCTTTCGGTTAGTTGGCGTTTCAGCTTTGTTCCCATTCGGTTATTTGGCGTTTCGGCTTTGTTCCCATTGGGTTATTTGGCGTTTCGGCTTTGTTCCCATTCGGTTAATTGGCGTTTCGGCTTTGTTCCCATTGGGTTATTTGGCGTTTTGGCTTTGTTCCCATTCGGTTATTTGGCGTTTCGGCTTCGTTTCCATTCGGTTATTTAGCTTCCACTTCTTTTCTTCGGCTTCTCATCCGTCGGCGCCACGTCCGGGTACCGTGAAACCTGTCTGACAACTGGATACCTCCTACCACTCTAATGTCAGGCCTCGGGAATCATACATGTTTACATGTATCCAATATTGCTCATTATGACCAATGCAGTGAGCTGCAGCCAATGCTCACACAAAACCCACTAAATGATTTAATCTTCTTTAAACAGATCTCCTGGCAACAACTTCAAGGAAGCAAAATTTCAATTTCATCGCCAAACCCTTCCTCCTGGGCCTCACTTTGACAATGGAGGAGGCCCAGGACAGAAAGGTCAGTGTGGGAATGGGAGGGAAATTAAGTTGAGCAACCGGGAGATCAGGTAGGTTCTCCAGTAAAGTCTCGGAGGCTGGGCCCTCTATTGGTCTGGCAAAACGGATAATCCAGAAAGCCTCTGGAACCAAGGGTGCTGGCAAATCGGTGGTGGACCTGTACATGGCAGCATCTTTGACTGGTTGCATCACAGCCAGATTCAGCTACTCGAAAGCCCAGGAAAGAAGGAGATTATAAAAGGCGGTGGACACTGCCCGGTCCATCACAGGTACTGATCTCCCCACTATCAAATGGTTCTGAGAAAACAAGGCCTGTGCACCAAAAGGCTCTACTCACCATGAGGGAAATGTCAAAGATGAATGAAAAACCGAAGATAGACACAAAAGGCTGGAGGAGCTCAGTGGGACTGACAGCATCTCTGGAGAAAACAGGCAGGTGACATTTTGGGTCTGATTAATTTTACTGGATGTATGCCTTGTCATCTTTTCCCCTGCCAACAATGAAACATTCTAGTCTGCAGAAGGGTCTCGACCCGAAATGTCACCCAATTCCTTCTCTCCAGAGATGCTGCCTGACCCTCTGAGTTACTCCAGGTTTTTATGTCTATCTTCGATTCAAACCAGCATCTGCAGTTCTGCTCCTTCCTACACATCAATAAGGAACCGTGCTCTCTGGGTTAACAGATACAGTGTTATTTTATTCTACTCACAGACTGAGTCGCTTCACCAGGCTCTTCCTGGGCTTTGTAGATGTGGACCCAGAGCAATCTGCAGTTGGTACAGGTCGGAGACAGGTGGGAGTACTGGGAAGAGAGGGAAAATAGGGTTTACTTGAAGTTAGAGAGGTCAATGTTCACACCACTGAGGTGTAAGCTACCCAAGTGAAATACAAGGTGCTGTTCCTCCAATTTGCGCTGGGCCTCACTCTGACAATGGAGGAGGCCCAGGACAGAAAGGTCCGTGTGGGATTGGGAGGGGAATTAAGTGTTGAGGACTGGGAGTTCAGGTAGGTTTAGACAGACTGAGCTGATGTCTTTTAAATATTGTTATAATACCTGCCTCAACTACATCCTCTGGCAGCTTGCTCCACACACCTTCTATCCTAGGTGTAGAAAAGTGGCCCCTCAGGTTCCTATTAAATCTTTCCCCCCACGCCTTAAGCCTATGTCTTCTGGTTCTCGATTTCCTCAACTCTGGGTAAAAGACTCTGTGCATTTACCCAATCTATTCCTCTCATGATCTTATACACTTCTATAAGATCAGCCTCCTGCACTCCATGGAATAAAGTCCTAGCCTGCCCAACCTCTCCCTACAGCTCAGGCCCTCGAGTCCTGGCAACATTTCGTAAATCTTCTCTGCACCCTCTCCTCCAGATTGACAACATCTTTCCTCTAACAGGGTTCATATGTGAAGCATAACGGATGGGTGCATGGATAGGAATGGTTTAGGAAGGTTACGGGCCAACCACAGGCAGGTGGGACTAGTGTAGATGGGACATGTTGGTCGGTTTGAGAAAGTTGGGCCGAATGACCTGCTTGCATGTTGTGTGACTCTCGGCAGGAGAGATAGTTATCCAATGTCGACTGAATCCATGAGTGGCTATTCATCCCAACACCAGGAAAAGTACCTCAAACACTAACATCAAGCAGTGCGCATACGCAAACAAACACAATGTACAGGTCCACCACCGATTCTGCGGCAACTGGTGGTCTGGACAAAATTACGAGAGTGCTCTTGTAATGTCCCCTGAACTCCCCCCGAAAATGTGGTACCCAGGCCGGGTGAGGCGGCTGATCTTAACCTCATCGGGACCCGTGCCGATCGGCGGGATGAATTTGCCCCCTGCGGCCAGAGCCGGCAGATCCGTTCCATTTGCCCACTTCCACGGCCAACTTTGCGGGCCGATATCTCAGCCCACCGGCAGCCTAGGTGGACCGTTCCAGTACCATTGAACTCCCCTCGAGACCATGACCTCTTTTTATCCGGCAAAAAGGATAATCCAGAAAGGCTCTGGATCCAAGGGAGCCGGAAAATCGGTGGTGGACCTGTACATTTGACTGGTTGCATCATAGCGAGGTTCGGCAACTCGAAAGCCCAGGTAAGAAGGAGATTATAAAAGGTGGTGGACACTGCCCGGTCCATCACGGGTACTGACCTCCCGACCATCATACGGTCCTGAGAAAACAAGGCCTGTATACCAAAAGGCTCTATTCACCAAAAGGGGAATGTCAAAGATCAACGAAAAAACGAAGATAGACACAAAAGGCTGGAGAAACCCAGTGGGACTGACAGCATCTCTTGAGAAAAGGGGCAGGTGACATTTCGGGTTTGATAACACTGTCCTGATTAATTTTACTGATTGTATACCTTCTTGTCATTGTAGTGGCCATTTGGCCTGTTTTGCAGGTCATTGTGAATGGCATGTGACTTTAAATTTTAGACTGCCCGTTGTAATGTGGGTGGGATTTATGATGTTTTTGGGCGTGTTTGCAGTTTAACTGCTTGCGCAGAGATTTAGTTTTTAGATTAGCTTGGACGGACGATGGAGAAGGTTAATCCTTCGACCATGTCATTGTTACGGAGACACGAGGAGCTTTCTAATATCTAAAGTAATAAGCTGGAGTTCGAAGAAGATTGCAGTAACAAGTCGGAAAAACCTTGGATGTATCTTACTGTTTTCGACTGACAATAAAGTAAATATTCATCAAAAGACTGTGTGTTGAAGTTTTATCAATGAAGAAGCTCTGAAGGTCTCTGAGGCAGCTTGCATGCATATCGAAGATATTCCCCTTATCCATTTAGATCCAATTAGCGGCTAGGATGCTAATTACCCGAAAGATCTGAAAAATCTGCCGCTACATTAAGTCGAAGGATACCTCCGGCACGGGGGTTAAATACCAGTCCCAGAGAGTGGGACAGAAGGTTTAATCAAAGCGAAGAAGGCTAAGACCTCGGAGAGGCGCAGCCAGAGCAGGACGGCCAAGCTAAGACCTCGGAGAGGCGTGGCCAGAGCAGGACGGCCAGGCTAAAACCTCGGAGAGGCATAGCCAAAGAAGACTAGTTCCAGTTGTGGAACTGAAGAAAATACCAGTCCCAGAGACTGGGACAGAAGGTTGGCTAAGATTCTCGGAGAGGTTTTAGCAAAAGAAGATTGGTTCCAGTCGTGAAACTGAAGATAAAGATCTCGGCCAGGAAAAGCCTTGAGGTCTATCAACAGCATCGGGACGTATCTGAAGATGTATCACTGGATTTGTGAGTACGAATCGATTATTATTCTTTGAATTAAAATCACGGCTTTAATTAAAAGACTTGTGTAACAGAACTCAGAAGGTGTTTTCTCCAGCTTGTCTGGGGAAAGCAGACCCACCTTGGATGGTTTTGAGTCGCTCCTGATAAGCACATTGCATTGAATTAGAGCTACATCTTGCACCTGGTGTTAGAGAAATGTTCTCTACATTATCAGTATGTTTTAGTTTTGGAATAGATTTTTGACCAAACAAGCCACAGATTCTAGCAGAGGCTCTTGTTCGATTAATTTAAAGACTTGGCAATCTGCCAAGACCTCATAAAAAATTATGAGCAAAGGAGCCAGAAGTTTGGTGCTTGAAGGGGCACATGGTGGAGCCAGAAGACCAGACAGACAAGTTAAACTCACTGAGAAAGGTCGAATTCATGTTCTCAAGGAGACTGAATTGGATAGGAACAAGTTGGGGAAGAGGATTAGAAGGCTATTTGAAAGCGTGAAGATATTCATTGAATCTGAAGCTAACCAGGATAAGGTGGAGGATAAATTACGCCTGATACGTAACCTTAGCCAGGAGCTGATAGAGAAGCAGAACAGACTGCTGGATGCAGAGCGTTCTCAAGAGGAACATGAAAGACATTTTAAGTGGGATTTAGAAAATTCGGAGTATTATGATGAATCCATGGATGTTGCAGAAGCATGGTTAGCGCAAGTTGACCAAAGTAAATGTAGCAGAAAAGAAGATACTACGCATGAAGAAGAAGAAGGTGATGATATAGCACCGGGAGATTGTATCTCAAATGTATCTTCACGAAGATCAGGCCGTAGATCTGGTTGCTCAGCCAGTTCGGTTTCAAGGGCTTCTGCTCAATTGGGAGCAAAAGCTGATATAGCTGCGCTCTCAATAGAAGCGGATGCCATGAAGAAAAAACATGAGATGGCACGACAGCAAGAAGAGATGGCGCGACAGCAAGAAGAGATGATGCGATGTAAGGAACAATTGGAATTAGACACAAAGATGGCGGTGGCCAAAGCCAGGAAAGACATACTCGATGGAGAGGGGTCAAGATGCAGCTCTAGATCGTGGAGGACGATGAGCTCTAGACAGAGGGAGAAAACTGCTCAGAGGGAATTGGCAGTTGGATCGATTCCACAGTCAAGGTCCACCGGATACCTTGGATTGGAAAAGCTAAATAGGTTGAGTGAACCTTCATCTCAGCAAATGGGTGCTAGACCGAAACTAGCTACTATGGGAGCATCCGTGCAAACTCGAGATGGACCAATGGATCACGCTTTTCCAAGGCCTAGGGCACGGGCTCGAACAAGTCTGTTTGAGCCAAGACCTGTTTATGAACAGGTGGACCAAGGAGAAGGGAATCAGGTTGGTTTATTGGCACTGTTGACTAGTCAATCTGAATTCAACGAGATTATAGCAAGACGAAATACCTCTCTCATTCTACCACCAGTAGAAATTCCTACGTATGGTGGAGATCCTTTGGAGTATGAAACTTTCGTAAGGGCACTAGAGAAGGTATTAGAGATGAAAGTTAAGGATGAACAAGAGCGCTTACGATTTCTGGTGAAGTACGCAAAAGGAAGTGTGAAGGAGCTTGTAGAAAGTGGTCAGATGGAGCCAGGCGACCGGGGCTATAGAACGGCGAGAAGATTACTAACAAAACGTTTTGGTGATGAACAGAGGATTACGAACGCATACATTGAGAAGGCCCATGCTTGGAAAGAAATTAAGCCAGAAGACGTGGAAAAATTGAGTGATTATGCAATATTTCTGAGAAGATGTTGCAGCTCGATGAAAAATCTTGGCTACATGGATGAAATGAATCTTGCAAGTAATATCAGAATCATTATTAACAAGTTGCCCAGAGGAATGAGAGAAAAGTGGAGAGATAGGGCAGGTGGAATACGAGATAAAAGCAAACAAGTAGCCAGGCTATCAGACCTGGTGGAATTTTTAGAAAGAGAAGTACGGTACATGTCAGACTCATGCAATGGGATTATTGAAGAAGCCAAACCACTTGCAACTTATAATGGTTCTACCTATGCCAAAACTACACAAAACACAGGGCTTAAGAAAAGCAATTTTGCTACCACTCTAATACCTAAGAAGACGTTGGGTGGTACTACAGAGGATGCACAGACTATTAAGAAAGGATTTTGTCCATTTTGTGATGAAGTAGGTCACACCATAAGATGGTGTCGTAAATTTAAAGAAAATAAATATGAAGAAAAGATGGACTTTTTAAAAGGGAATGGAATCTGCTATGGATGTTTAAAGAAGGGGCACATGGTAAAAGACTGCAAGTGCCCAATAATTTGAGACAAATGTAAACAGAATCATCCTGATGTGCTTCATACTGTAAAGAAAGAGCCAGATCTTACTGAGCGGAAGAAGGAGTTAACGGCTATTAATGCTATCACCTCGCCTCAAGGAACTGCTCATATTGGGGCCGGGGAGGAAGCATGCATTTTCTCTATTTTACCACTACAAGTGAGAAATAGGGAAACTAATGTAGTGTTGCAAACATATGCATTTCTGGATCCCGGAAGTTCAGCTACTTTTTATACAGAGAATTTGATGAGAAGGCTGGACATTACTGGGGAGAAAGTTAAAATTCAAATGCGTACCATGAATAAAGAGAAAGAGTACCCTAGTTATTGTATTACAAATATGGAGATAGCCAGTTTGAATGAAGATCATTTTATTCCAATTTCAGAAGTTTTTACACATGAAACAATGCCTGTTGGTCGTCAAAATGTACCCAGATGTGAAGACTTACAGCAATGGCCTTACCTGAAGGAGGTCAAAATATCAAAGATAAATTCTGATATTGACATACTTATTGGAACGAATGCTCCGAGAGCATTAGAGCCTGTACAGACCATTAGGAGCCAAGGGGTATGCTGTGAAGACACTACTAAAATGGGTTAACTATGGTTCCTTGTGTAAGAATAAGGAAAGCACCAGCAAAATGAATTGTCGTGCTGTTGCTGTTAACCAAGTATCTGCAGGTAAATTGGAAAAGCTGTTAATGAAGCAATATAATCATGACTTCAATGAAAGTACCAGCCATGAATCTGAAGAAATGTCTCGAGAAGAATTTAAAATTCTTGGATATTATGAACCATTCAGTTAAGATGAAAAATTGACATTATTGTTTGGACTTACCTTTCTTTTTTTTTATTTTTATATTTTTTTTATTAGAAGTAACCAGTTTACAATGTTTAAAACAAATTTACAAACATCAGCTTAATTCAATATTTATACATATAACACATTGATAATTATTATCTGCTATTTTTTTGGAAATAAAGATAGAAAAAGAATAGAGCAGTTATAAATCAATAAAAATGTGATTAAATAATAATTTGATTATATATAAGAAAAAAGAGAAAAGGAAAAAAAAGAGAGAAAAAAAACAAAAACCACAAACAAAAAGGTGAAAAAATATAATATTATATATATATATAAATGAAAAACAACAAAATATATTGTAAATAAAACTATTACAAATAATAATATCAATAGAGACATGCATATTAATCCTAGTATGAAAATAAATTATTTTCCTCAAATCCCGTAGGGTAACCGTCGAGCCATGATGCCAAGAACAGCTACTTCTCTAAATACTGTATATATGGAGACCATATCTGTTGGAAGGAATTATATTTGTCCAATAGGACAAATCTAATTCTTTCCAAATGTAACATCTCCAACATCTCTGCTGCCCACATTTTAATTGTGGGGGATAATGTTCCCTTCCAAAATTTCAGTATGATTTTTTTCCCTAATATCAAACAGTAATCAAATAAATTTCTTTGATTTACTGTAAGTACCAAATTTGAATCCGGTAATTCCAAATATTATTAACTTTGGGTCAGGGTCCAATCTAACTTTAAGAACTTCAGAAATAACTTTAAAAATGTCTGTCCAGTAATAATTCAATTTGGGGCATGTAACAAAACTATGTATTAAATTTGCTTCTAAATTCTTACATTTATCACAAATAGAGGAGAGATTGGGAAAGATACTATTTAATTTAGTTTTCGAATAATGTAATCTATATAATACTTTAAATTGTATCAATATATGTTTAGCATTTAACGAACACCCATGTATTCGTTGTAGACTTTCTTCCCAATTTTCTTTCGTTATAGATAATCCAATTTCATTTTCCCATGCTTGACGATATGTTTCAGTTATTGGATTCTCCTTATCCAAAATAATGTTATATATATAAGCTATTAATTTTTCTGTATTTGGGTGCAAGTTAAACAGTTCATCTAATAATCCTGGTTCTTTATTTTTATAATCTTGTGTATTAGATTTAATATAATCTCTAATTTGTAAGTACCTAAACAAGTGTTGTGAAGACAATCCGTAGATATCCTGTAACTCCTGAAATAAAAGAAATTTTCCTTTTCTATAAAGGTGCTCTATCCTTTTAATTTGTTCCAGTGTCTAAACCCCCATCTAATGTAGAGGGTTTAAATAATGGGTTATTCATAATTGGTAGTCTAAGTGAAAGATTATCTAAATGTAAAGTCTTAACTATTTGTTTCCAAATGCGTCTATTATTATAAATTATAGGGTTGTCCCTATAAATTATTTTTTGTACTTCCTTTGGGGCAAAGAGAATCGAACCTACGTTAAAAGGTAAACAGTCTTCCTTTTCCATCTTAAACCACATTGGTTCATGATCCATATTTACCCACCAGAAATTCATATTCTTAATCTGGACTGCCCAGAAATAATATAAGAAATTTGGAAGTGCTAATCCTCCATTTATCTTAGATTTACATAAATGTTTTTTACTTATTCTATGATTTTTATAGTCCCAGATAAAACTATTAACAATATTATAAATTTTTTTAAAAAAGGTTTTCGGGAGAAAAAAAGGGATAGCCTGAAACAAATATAACAATTGTGTTAGAAAAACCATCTTTATAGCATTTATTCTACCAATCATAGATATAAGAAGTGTTTTCCAATATAAAATATGTTTTCTAAGTTTATCTAGTAGTTGAGGATAATTAGATTTAATTAATGAGTTATAGGATTTAGATACATTAATTCCTAAATATTTAAATTTGTCTGTAACTATTTTTAGTGGATATTGTTGTAGTATATTTAAATTTATTCCAGTTATAGGCATAATATCACTTTTATTCCAATTAATCCTATATCCAGAAAATGTGCTAAATTTATTTATAACATTAAACAGCTTAGGAATACTAATTTCCGGTTTTGTAATATAAATCAAAACATCATCTGCATATAAAGATATTTTATTAGTTGTTGTATCAGTATTATAACCATATATTTCATGACTTCAATTAAAGTACCAGCCATGAATCTGAAGAAATGTCTCGAGAAGAATTAAAATTCTTGGATATTATGAACCATTCAGTTAAGATGAAAAATGGACATTATTGTTTGGACTTACCTTTCAAGCAAGGAAGTGTTAATTTGCCGAATAATCGTCATATGGCTGAACAGCGTATTCAGAATTTGAAACGTAAGTTTGTTAAGAACACGAAATTTCAAGAGGAATATACATCCTTCTTACAGAATATGATTTATAATGATTATGCTGAAAAGATACCAATGACTCAATTATATCGAGATGATGGAGAGCTCTGGTACATTCCGCACCATGGGGTGTATCACTCAAAGAAAGGGACATTGAGGGTGGTCTTTGACTGTGCTGCAGTTTTTAAAGGGACATCGCTTAACAGTGAACTCCTGCAAGGTCCAGACCTTGCCAACTCACTCATTGGAGTTCTCATCAAATTTAGGCAAGAACCGATTGCTTTGATGGCTGATATCAGATCAATGTTTCATCAAGTGAAAGTCGCTAGTAAACATATTGATTATCTGCGATTCTTATGGTGGCCTGAAGGGGATGTGCAGCAAGATCTTCTTCAAAGAATCCTTTGAAGAAGTTCTCCTCCTCCCTACGAAGACAGTTTCACAACCTCCTCTCTAACTGCTCCCCCTCTGTGATACCCCCTTCCCTCCAACTCTACGACCACATCCTCACCCAGACTCGATACCACAGCCACATCTGCTTCCTCGGGGCATGCCTGCGCCTCCACCTCATACCTCGTGGATTCCAGCTCCAATTCCCTGCCTCCCAGTTCGGACCCCAGCCAGACTATCGGTACCGACTGGCCATCCGCCGCCACACTGTGCAATTCTCCAACCGGGCATTAAGATCCACCCTGGTTGCAATGCGCCGGCACCAGCAGGACCTCGCATTGGCTCTCCCGAATCTTTGGGCCTCACTCACCCAGACCTGCAACGGACCCCAACTACACTACATCCTCCGGAAGATCCACCGCTTCAATCAGCAATTCCTGTCCCATCTTACCTCCACCAAGGACCTGAAATTAGCCCGCCTCCAGGCCGTTCCAGCTAACGACAATCCCCGACTCGACCGCCCGCAGGCCCCGGGCCCCAACTCTGGCCCGAGCCTCCGGCCTGAGTCCCCCGACGCCATCTTGGCCACCAGGAGCACCTCCAGGACTCACCAGGACGCCGCCTTCACCGACCTCCACGCCGATGCTGCCGCCGACCTCCATCTGCCTACCGGTGATGCCCAGCCCCGCTGCCTGCCCGGTAACTCTGTTTATCTCACCCTCCCCGATTCCACCGCCCATCACCAGCACAACGCGACCGCCGAACCTCGCCGTCCGCCGGGACCACCTACCCTCATCGCCGCACCGGGCCCATCCAGCATCGCCGTTGTACTGGGCCCGCCGAAGACCCAAGCCGCACCCGCCTCACCTTGCATCGCCGCCGGACCGGGGCCCCCCGAACATGGCCGCCGCACCGCACCCCACTCTTCTTGCTGCCTCACCGGGCGGGCTGAACCTTGCCGCCGCCCCACCGACCACTCGCCCACCGGGACCACCCACGCATCGCCGCCGACACCGACTCCACTGCCCGCGGACTCCTACCTTCGGGCCCACCGACCCACGACATTCCACCGCTCTCCAGCAGCCCGCAGCCGTCGCCTCACCTACAGACTGGACTGTGCAGCGGGCCTGAAGCCTCCACGTTGCTCACTCCTCCCACCACTCTGTTGTTAACGGAACTGGGTCCTAGTGCCCTTCTCCCCAGCCCCGGTGACCTCAGTGGCTATTCCACTGGGTCTTCCCCATCCCCCTCCTACCATGTAACCCCCGCTCTTTCCCACCCACACCACAGCCCCCATACCCCCCCACCCCCTGACCACCCTCCACCCCCCCACCACACAACGCTCCGTCCTCAGTCCACTCACCTGCCTTCCTCCAGCCACAACCCCCATCCCTGCCGCGTGTTCACCATCCCCCCGGACCTCCCCCTCTCCGACACCGAAAGGTCGGTCCTCAGCAGAGGTCTTACCTTTGTCCCCCTCCGTCCCCACCTCAATGAGTTTCGCGCCCACCACGACTTGGAGCTCTTCTACCGTCGCCTCCGCCTCACAGCGTTCTTCCACGGGAACAAGTCCTCGCCCCCCACTGATGATCCCTTTTCCTGTCTCCCACGTACCCCCTCCTCGTGGACCCCCCCTCGTGGCCCTCCAGCTTTAGAACTCTTTATTCAGAACTGCCGTCGGGACATCAACCGCCTCGACTTCTCCACTCCCCTGTCTCACTCCAATCTCTCCCCCTCCGAACGTATTGCCATCGACTCACTCCGCAACAACCCAGACTGGGTTATCAAACCCGCCGACAAGGGAGGTGCTGTGGTAGTCTGGCGCGTCGATCTCTACAAAGCAGAGGCCACGCGCCAACTCTCGGACACCTCCTCCTACTTACCCCTGGACCATGACCCCACTGACGAGCACCAGGCCACCATCTCGAGCACCATAACCGGCTTCATCAACTCCGGCTCCCTACCCCCCCGAGCCTCCAACCTCATCGTTCCCCAGCCCCGCACAGCCCGATTTTACCTTCTCCCCAAAATCCACAAACCCGACTGCCCCGGCAGACCCATTGTCTCTGCCTGTTCGTGCCCCACCGAACACATTTCCACATACCTTGACTCCGTCCTATCCCCCTTTGTTAAATCCCTCCCCACCTATGTTCAAGACACCTCAGACACTCTCCGTCGGCTCCGCACATTCCGTTGTCCAGGCCCCCATCCTCTCATCTTCACCATGGACGTCCAGTCACTATACACCTGCATCCCCCACCAGGATGGTCTCAAAGCCCTCCGGTACTTCCTCGACCAGAGGAGCAACCCATACCCATCCACTGACACCCTCCTCCGCCTAGCGGAGTTGGTCCTTACCCTCAACAACTTCTCTTTTGACTCCTCCCATTTCCTCCAAACACAAGGCGTAGCTATGGGCACACGCATGGGCCCTAGCTACGCCTGCCTCTTTGTCGGGCACGTCGAACAATCTTTGTTCTCGGCGTACCAGGGCCCCACCCCCGACCTTTACCTCCGTTACATTGACGACTGCTTTGGTGTCACCTCCTGCACCCACGCAGAACTGACTGACTTCATCCATTTCACCACCAACTTCCATCCGGCACTCAAATATCTTGGACCATTTCCGACATTTCCCTACCATTCCTTGACCTCACCATCTCTATTGCAGGTGATACACTCCTGACTGGCATCCACTACAAACCAACTGACTCCCACAGCTACCTGGACTACTCTTCCTCCCACCCTGCTTCCTGTAAGGACTCCATCCCCTATTCACAATTCCTCCGTCTACGCCGCATCTGCTCCCAGGATGACGTGTTCCACACCAGGTCATCGCAAATGTCCTCGTTCTTCAGAGAACGGGGTTTCCCCTCCCCCACTATAGATGAGGCTCGCACCAGGGTCTCCTCCATACCCCGCAACACTGCCCTCTCTCCCCATTCCCCCACTCACAACAAGGGCCGAGTCCCCCTGGTCCTCACCTTTCACCCCACCAGCCAGCGCATACAACAGATAGTCCTCCGCCAGTTTTGTCACCTCCAACGTGACCCCTCCACTCGCCACATCTTCCCATCTCCCCCCCTGTCTGCCTTCCGCAAAGACCGCTCCCTCCGCAACTCCCTCGTCAATTCTTCCCTTCCCTCCCGCTCCACTCCTTCCCCGGGCACTTTCCCTTGCAACCGCAAGAGATGCTACACTTGTCCCTTCACCTCCCCCATCCACTCCTTTCAGGGACCCAAGCAGTCATTCCAAGTCCGACAGAGGTTCACCTGCACCTCCTCCAACCTCATCTACTGCATCCGTTGCTCCAGATGCCAGCTGATCTACATCGGTGATACCAAGCGGAGGCTGGGCGATCGTTTCGCCGAACACCTCCGCTCGGTCCGCAATAACCAACCCGACCTCCCGGTGGCTCAGCACTTCAACTCCCCCTCCCACTGCGTATCCGACCTCTCGGTCCTGGGCCTCCTCCACGGCCAGAGTGATCAACACCGCAAGTTGGAGGAACAGCACCTCATATTCCGCTTGGGGAGTCTGCATCCTCTGGGCTTAAACATTGAATTTTCTCAATTCTGTTAACCCAGACTGCCTCCCCCCCACCTCTCCCTCAGCCCTCTGGCCCTGACATTCCTTCTCCATCTCCCCCCCCCCCCCTCCCCAGTCGCACTAGCTTCTCATTTTCACACCACAAACAGCTTACAATGGCCTGCTTCCTTTGTCACCAATACCTTTTTGCATATCTTTCACTCATTGTTCCTTATCTCTCCACATCACTGTTTATATCTCTCGTTTCCCTGATCCCTGACCAGTCTGAAGAAGGGTCTCGACCCGAAACGTCGCCTATCTCCTTCGCTCCTTAGATGCTGCTGCACCCGCTGAGTTTCTCCAGCTTTTTGTGTAACCCCCCTGCAGCAAGATCTTGTTGATTACCCAATGGAAATACATCTCTTCGGAGCAGTGTCATCTCCAAGTTGTGCGAATTACGCTTTAAGGAAAACCGCAGAGGATAATAAAGATCGTTTCCCAGAGGAGGTAATTTCCACTTTGATAAATAATTTTTACGTGAACGATTGCCTAAAATCCACATCCACTGAGTTAGAGGCAATTCAAATGGTGAAACACCTGACCTCTCTCTGCAATAAGGGAGGATTTGTACTAACCAAGTGGATCAGCAACAATCGTGCTGTTTTGGAAAGCTTTCCATCAGATGACAGAGCGGAAGAAACCAAGGAATTGGATTTAGATAAAGCCAACTTGCCAATGGAAAGGGAAAATAGAGTCTCCTTTGTACAGGGAGCCACTAATGTTTCTCAATGGAGATATGTTAATACAAAGGGAAATCCTGCGGACGAAGCCTCTAGGGGACTAACTGCAAATTGCTTTCTTAATAACAAGAGATGGATTAATGGGCCAAAGTTTCTTTGTGAACCCAGCAGAGAATGGCCAAAGCTTGAACTCGGATTTGAAATCTCTACAAATGATCCGGAAATCAAACAAAACATTTTGGTGAATGTGATTGCAAAAAACTCATATGGCACCGTGAATAATTTAATTACCCACTTTTCATCTTGGAATAAATTGAGAACATCGGTAGCCTGGGTTCTCAAAATAAAAACAAGATTGTTGCTGACGATTCCGAAAAGGAGATTTATTTGTCGACGGGGTCAAGTTATTTTGTTAAGATCGGATAATGGTTCAAATTTCGTTGGAGCGGATAGGGAACTAAAAAAGGCACTCAAAGACAATCAGGATAAAATAGTAAGATTAAACAAGAACTTACCAGTTTGAAGTTTGATCTTTATTTTATGAGGAGTTGCGATGAGGGATTTCGTGAAGACCCCGTCAGCACGCATGTGCGACATTCTTCAAAGCAGCAGTGTGGAATCACAGATCACAAGGCGAAAGATAGTAAGATTAAAACTTGACTATACCAGTTGAACTTATGATAGAGGGCTGGGAGCGGAGGGCACGAAATCCCTCATCCCTCAAAGCTCTGTGAATACACACCCTGGACCACGTCCATGCTGTCACACTGCCGCAATACTGATGAGGACGTTTGTTAATACATTCCAGACTGGACAGGCTGAAAAATAAATGAATGTTTATTAACACAAATAATAAACCCCTAACTCGTGGACAAACGAAATTACGGAGCAGCTCTCAGCGCAGCTTCCGCAAACGTTGCGGGGTTGGCCACCGGTTTATTGTAGAACCTCTGAAACGTAGATTCACTGGCCCATCCCGCGGTAGCGAGGACATGATCCATGGGCACCTCCATGGCCCTCGCCGCTGAAGTGGATGCAGCCCTGGTAGAATGAGATTTAAAAACGTTAGTATCTATACCAGCTGCATCCAATACTTCCCTGAGCCACCTTGCGATAGTTGACACAGTCACCCGGTGATGTGGCTTCTTATGGCTGATAAATAGCCCCTGTTCCATCTTCCTAATGGTACTTGTATTTTGGATATAATAGCGAAGATGGGTGACTACGCAGAGGGTGGTGTCTGTGGGATACGCCCGGAATTCCAACTGCAGCCCTAGTGCTCCTGGCCTATGCTGCTTAAGTAACTCTTCGATGAAGAAGGTTACTTTTTGAGGAGTAGAGACCATCCTGTCGAGGCGCAGTTACTGTAAGGTCTGCACCCGCTGTGCTGTTGTCAGTGCCATCAGCATTACCACTTTGACGGTTAGTTTGGTAAGTGGTAACTCTGTCATGGGAGACCAGCTTCTTAATAGGGTCAACACCATCCCTACATCCCATGTGATGTTATATCTGGGTCGTGGAGGGTTGGTATTAAACACTCCCCTCATGAATTTGGACACCAGCTGATTTGACCCCACACCTATGTTGAGGTATGAGGACAGCGCACTCCTGGCGCTATTGATAGCACTGTAGCTGAGACCCTCATCGTAATGAAGGCCCGCCAGGAATTCCAGGACGTCAGGGATTGTAGCAGAGTTGTATGTTGTAGTAGTCTGTGTGCAGTATGATTCCCATTTTCTGATCTGTGTAAGATACTGCTTTCTTGTTGATACTCTGCATGATGCGGTGATGAGGTCCATGGCCCTTGGTGAGATCCCAGCCTCCAGATGTGGTCTCCTTAGAACCTGCAAGCCAACAGGTTTAAGTGACGATGGCATGGGTGAATTTCCCCAGTAAAGGAGTTAGTAACCAATTTTGGGCGTTTCGAAATTTGCACCCATGGACTTTTGACCATCTGGAGGACCACCGGGTACCATGGTTGCGTAGGCCAGTCGGGTATAATCAGTATGCCTGAAGCAGAATCCAATTTGATTTTCTGCAATACCCGACTGATGAGGCAGAATGGGGGAAATGCGTAGCAGAACCATTTCCCCCAATGGAGAGAAAATGCATCCATTGCTACTGTCCCAGGGTCTGGTTCCCAAGACACATATGTTGGTATCTGATAGTTCAACCTAGATGCAAAAAGGTCTGGTGTACCGAATTTAGCTATTATTTCAGCAAATATTTGCGGATTCAACATCCACTCAATGTTATCATTGAATACCCGTGACCTGGTGTCCGCCACTGTATTAAGCTTCCCTGGAAGATAGGTTGCTGAGATCCAAATATTCCTTTCAATACACCAGTGCCAAATTGTGTTGACTAAATCATCACAAGATACTGACCTGATACCACCTATATGATTTATGTAAGCTACCACCGTGGTATTATCTATTTGAAGACGGACATGTATATGACGTAAATTTTGTGCAATATTGCCCGTAGCCCATGGAAAACACCTAGCATCTCCAAATAGTTTATCCCTTGTGAATGTAAAAGTGTGAATTCATGAGCATCCCATCTGCCCCCACAACTGGACACAGTGTCAGTCGCTCCCCACCCTTGGGCGCTTGCGTCGGTTTGTACCACGACTGATGGGTTGGAGACAATGATGGGTTTATAACAGTCACTAATATTGTTAGTCCACCATATTAGCTCAATTTTTGCCTTGATCGGCAGCTGCATGGGCCTGTCAAAATGTCCAGCATTTGATTTTAATGCTGAAATTTTTGCTCTTTGTAAATTTTGATAATGTAATGGCCCAAATTGTGTAGCAGGAAATGTAGCTACGATTTTCCCAATTACCTTAGCAGCTTGTCGAATAGTCAGTACAGCAGCGCAAGCAAGGCTGTTACAAGTTTCTTGAATATCAGCTACTTTCCCGGCTGGGACAGTGACAATCATCTGATTTGTGTTAATAGTGAATCCCAAATAATCCATGACTTTTGATGGATTGAACTTAGATTTGTCTGGATGGATGACAAATCCCAACTCCTCAAATATTGATATAGTAGCTGCAACTGCCAGCTGAGCCAATTCTAAAGTTTCCCCTACTATTAATATATTGTCCAAATACGCCATGACGATATGATTTTGTCTCCTGAGGCACGCCAAAATAGGTTTAACGACTTTTGTAAACAGCTGAGGTGCTGTTGTAATCCCATTGGGTAACGCTTTGTATTGCCATAATTGATCCTTCCAGACAAATTTCAAGAACTTCCTGTGATGTGTTATAATAGGGACTGTATAGTATGCATCTTTCAAATCAATGCAGGCCATAAAGCACCCTCTGCTAACTAATTGTTTAGCTGTTTCAAACGTCTCCATTTTGAAATGGGTGTATTGTACATAAGTATTCAAATGGGTTAGGTCAATGATAACACGACAACCACCATCTTTTTTAGGTCTTGTAAAGATGTTGGACACAAACTCTAATGGCTCATGTGTCGTTCTCTCTATCACCCCTTTAGTTTCTAATCGTAAAATTTCTGCATGTCCTGCCTCCATCTCTTTTTGAGAAAGCGCAAACTTGCAATGAGGCACATGCTGCGTAGGGGAAAGTTTGTCTTTAATAAACTCTATTACATAACCCTGAATACTTTGTAGAATAAAGGGGTCTGAAGTTACTTTTTCCCATGCACCCGCAAAGTACCGCAACCATCCTCCAACCTGTGAGGGTACACTTGCTACTTTCTGGCGAGAATCAAACCCCCTTACCTCCATGGTTACCGCCGGGGTCTGGTGTATGGGTCTTTTGTGGTCTTTGTGCTGTTGATGTTTGTTGCCGCATTTTCCATGCGGGCTTCGGAGGGCCCTGCCCTAAAAAAGACTGTTGCTGTTGCTGATGTTGTTGCTGATGTTGTTGGGGAGCCGGTGGTTGATATGTTCATGCCGGATAGGTTCGTTGGTACGTGTCCGACTGCCACCTTGGCTTAGCGGGAGGATAAGGCTGCTGCCTTCGATAAGGTTGGCCTCTAGAAGACGCAGGTGGCTTCATGAAACCCACCGTTTTTGCTTCTTCATCCAAATCTTTGACCTGCTTCGGCAGGTCCTCCCCAAACAGCTGTCTTGGTGGTGGTGTGGTGGAGGTGCGACACAACCCAGCAAACCTTGGGTTGAGGTTGGGCCGAATGGAGCTCTTCCGGAAACAATTAATCTCGAACTGTGTGTTACACAGGAGGGCCAATGCGTCTTGTTGTTCCTCCGACACATCTGCTCCATCCAGGGTCCTCGCGAACGCCATTATGCCTGAAGTGAGTAATTTCAGGATCCTCTGGAGCTTGCCCTCCTGTGCCCTGGTGTTACTATTGATGTTCCCCCAAATCGGCATATTGACTTTAGGCACGTTGAGGGATACACAGTTCGCTGGAGCCTTATATTTTTCCAATGTCTCAGCGACAACATTGTCTTGGAGCTAGTGAGTCGTTAAGTAATTAATACTAGCCGCTAGTTTGGGATGCAGCAGTTCCCCTACACTGGTTGGCTTCCCAAACTTAGAGACGGCCTCCAGCATGTCTTCAGAGTCTGGTACAGCGGGCTGGTCTTCTACCGTTATGTCGCCAAAATCACCCATACGCTGACTTGGTCTGCTAGCAATAGACGAGGGTGAGACCGAAAGCGGCGGCCTGATCTTACTCCCAGACCGCAGGGACTCCCGCTCTTGCCATTCCAGATCCCTTTGATAGAGCACCTCCACCATTTGCTCCATTCTGGCCATGCGACCGCCACCACTACACACGGACGACAGGTCGACTTCCCCAGGCCCTGCTGAGTCGCTGGGGCTTCTGCTAGTAGGTCACACCTCCACGAGATGCGCTGGCAGGTAATCGTCAACACCCGCTCCTGCGGGGCTGTACGACCTCTGCACGGACATCCCGCTAGTCCGCCATCTTTCGGACCTCAGCGGCACCTCTGCCTGATGGGAAGGCAGAGGGAACGAGTCGGTACCGGTCCCCATTACTGGCTCCGCTGTCCGTGCAGGCATGCCGTCACACTTAACCACACGGGTTTGTGACGGCGCATAGCTGGCTTTACCCGTAGCAACGGGGATGCCTAGCCGTAAACTGCTGCCACCGGTCTGCGCTCCGGCAGCCTGTTCCGGTGCAGTGCCGGTACCTCCTGCTCCTGCAGAGTATCCTGACGCTCCAGCAGCACTGCCGCCAGCCTGCAACCTCGCAGGCTTCCCCTGCGGCTTGTCGACGCCCACCGCAGCAGCGGGGCTCGACTTCAGCACGGTTCTTCCCCGGGTCTGCCCTCGAGGAACCTGTAAAATGGAAGAGGCACTCGCCGTGCTAGGCACATTACTCTGTACCTTTTTCCCACCAGCCCTGACTTTGGGCGATGGTGGGATGAAGTCAGGGTCTCCTTCCCCATGCTCCTGTGCGGAATCCCCTCCTGGAAACGGAGGCGAGTCGGCCCCTACCGACTCCATAGGGCCCGACTTCCGTACCTTTTTCCCCGGTCATACAGGTGCTGCCAGTGCTTCGGGCAGCTCCGAGGAAGTTGGCCGCGGTCCGCGGCTCTCAGAAAGTTTTCTTTTTCCCTCCATCTTTCTGTAAAACAAATCGCTACAGAATACAACCAGCTCAAGGTTAGTAAAAACTTACCTGGAGCCGTCTTTTGAAGGAGCTGTTGGGGAAGCGCATTTCCCCCCCCAGCTTGCTGTTAGCAAATGCGAGCGACGATATGTCGCGCATGCGTGCTGGCGGGGTCTTCACGAAGTCACTCACGTGACTCCAAAGTAAAATCCAAAATATTATGCTTCAACAAGGCATAAAATGGAGCTTTAATCCTCCGATGGGTTCCCATCATGGCGGTATTTGGGAACGATTAATTCGTATAGTACGAAATGTGCTGCGATCCGTTCTTAGACAACAAATTTTGGATGATGAAGGGTTACAAACTCTGTTTTGTGAAATTGAGGCGATTTTAAACGATCGTCCTATTACGAAAAGTTCTGATGACCCAAATGACCTGGAAGTACTTACACCAAATCATATTCTTCTGCTGAAAACCAATCCAACACTACCACCTGGGCTTTTTGTAAAAGAGCATCTGTATATGAAACGTAGATGGAAACAAGTACAATATACGGCAAATCTGTTTTGGAGGAGATGGATACAAGAGTATTTGCCTTTAATCCAAGAACGACAACGATGGCTAAGGATTAAAAGGAACTTTGCTCCAGGTGACATAGTGTTGGTAGCTGACTCTACAGCATCTCGAGGTTCTTGGTTGATGGGAAGAATACTAGAAATCATGCCTGATGTTCAGGGTTTGGTGCGTATGGTGCGACTGAAAACAATAAATAATGTTTTAATAAGACCAATAACCAAGTTGTGCTTGCTTCTAGAAGGCGAAAGTGAAGATGGAGGAGTCGATAAGGAATTGTGATTGCAGATATATAGCGCATGCCATTTTTTTCCTTGGTAGTACAGTGGTTAGTATCCCCGCCTGTCACGCGGGAGACCGGGGTTCAATTCCCCGCCGGGGAGCCACGGAGACCGAGGTTTGATTTTTGAGGAGCTACAGGGTTTTAATCTCTAACCTTTTGCTTTTGATATATGTTAAGCCGCTATGGCCACTTTTTTGATGTTTATTAGTAATTGCCTCATTATGTATTCGGAACAATTAGGGGCCGGTAGTAGCCATTTGGCCTGTTTTGCGTGTCATTGTGAATGGCATGTGACTTTAAATTTTAGACTGCCCGTTGTAATGTGGGTGGGATTTATGACGTGTTTTTGGGCGCGTTTGCAGCTTAACTGCTTGCGCAGAGGTTTAGTGTTTAGATTAGTTTGGGCGGACGATGGAGACGGTCAATCCTTCGACCATGTCATTGTTACGCAGACACGAGGAGCTTTCTGATATCTAAAGTAATAAGCTGGAGTTCGAAGAAGATTGCAGTAACAAGTCGGAAAAACATTGGATGTATCTTACTGTTTTCGACTGACAATAAAGTAAATATTCATCAAAAGACTCTGTTGAAGTTTTATCAATGAAGAAGCTCTGAAGGTCTCTGAGGCAGCTTGCATGCGTATCGAAGATATTCCCCTTATCCATTCTCATCCAATTAGCGGCTAGGGTGCTAATTACCCGAAAGATCTGAAAAATCTGCCGCTACAGTCATCTTCTTCCCTGCCAATAATGAACCATTCTAGTCTGCAGAAAGGTCTCGACCCGAATGTCACCCAATTCCTTCTCTCCAGAGATGCTGCCTGTCCCTGGTGGTAGGGTGTTGACATGGATAGAAAATTGGTTGGCAGACAGGAAGCAAAGAGTAGGAGTGAACGGGTCCTTTTCAGAATGGCAGGCAGTGGCGAGTGAAGTGCCGCAAGGCTCGGTTGCGGGCCGCAACTGTTTACCATATATATTAATGATTTGGAAGAGGGAATTAAGACCAACACTAGCACGTTTGCGGATGACATAAAGCTGGGTGGCAGTGTGAACTGTGAAGAGGATGTTAGGAGATTGCAGGGTGACCTGGACAGGTTGAGTGTGTGGGCAGATGAGTGGCAGATGCAGTAAAATATAGATAAATGTGAGGTAATCCACTTTGGTGGCAAAAACAAGGGAACAGATTATTATCTCTATGGGGTTAGGTTAGGTAAGGGGGAGGTACAGCGAGATCTGGGTGTCCTTGTCCTGGGTGTCACTGAAAGTTGGCGTGCAGGTACAGCAGGCAGTGAAGAAAGCTAATGGAATGTTGGCCTTGGAAAGTGGTGAAATCATTGGACAAAGTCAGCATGGATTTACGAAAGGTAAATCATGTCTGACGAATCTTGTGGAATTTTTCGAGGATGTAACTAGTTAAGTGGATGAGGGAGAACCAGTGGATGTGGTGTATCTGGACTTCCAGAAGGCTTTTGACAAGGTCACACATAAGAGATTAGTATATAAACTTAAAGCATACGGCATTGGGGGTTCAGTATTGATGTGGATAGAGAACTGGCTGGCAAACAGGAAGCAAAGAGTAGGAGTAAACGGGTCGTTTTCACAATGGCAGGCAGTGACTAGTGGGGTACCGCAAGGCTCAGTGCTGGGACCCCAGCTATTTACAATATACATTAATGATCTGGATGAGGGAATTGAAGGCAATATCTCCAAGTTTGCGGATGACACTAAGCTGGGGGGCAGTGTTAGCTGTGAGGAGGATGCTAGGAGACTGCAAGGTGACTTGGATAGGCTGGGTGAGTGGGCAAATGTTTGGCAGATGCAGTATAATGTGGATAAATGTGAGGTTATCCACTTTGGTGGCAAAAATAGGAAAACAGACTATTATCTAAATGGAGGCCGATTAGGAAAAGGGGAGATGCAGCGCGACCTGGGTGTCATGGTACACCAGTCATTGAAAGTAGGCATGCAGGTACAGCAGGCAGTGAAGAAAGCGAATGGTATGTTAGCTTTCATAGCAAAAGGATTTGAGTATAGAAGCAGGGAGGTTCTACTTCAGTTGTATAGGGTCTTGGTGAGGCCACACCTGGAGTATTGCGTACAGTTCTGGTCTCCAAATCTGAGGAAGGACATTATTGCCATAGAGGGAGTGCAGAGAAGGTTCACCAGACTGATTCCTGGGATGTCAGGACTGTCTTATGAACAAAGACTGCATAGACTCGGTTTATACTCTCTAGAATTTAGGAGATTGAGAGGGGATCTTATAGAAACTTACAAGATTCTTAAGGGGTTGGACAGGCTAGATGTAGGAAGATTGTTCCCGATGTTGGGGAGGTCCAGGACAAGGGGTCACAGCTTAAGGATAAGGGGGAAATCCTTTAGGACCGAGATGAGAAGGAATTTTTTCACACAGAGAGTGGTGGGTCTCTGGAACTCTCTGCCACAGAGGGTAGTTGAGGCCAGTTCATTGGCTATATTTAAGAGGGAGTTAGATGTGGCCCTTGTGGCTAAGGGGATCAGAGGGTATGGAGAAAAGGCAGGTACGGGTTATTGATTGGGGACGATCAGCCATAATCACAATAAATGGTGGCGCTGGCTCGAAGGGCCAAATGCCTCCTGCACCTATTGTCTTTGTCTATGTCTATGTCCCGTTGAGTTACTCCAGCATTTTGTGTTTACTTTCGAACGAACCAATCCACATTTTGTTGATCATCATCTGCTTTCAAATGTCTTGCATATCTCTCATTTCCCTCACCGCTGACTTTCAGTCTGGAAAAGCGTCTCGAACCAAAACGCTATCCATTCCTTTTCTCCAGAGATTCTGCCAGACCCACTGAGCTACTCCAGCTTTGTGTGTCTACCTTCTGTTCAAACCAGCATCTGCAATTCTGCTGCTTCCAACACCCTCATTGAAAACCATGCTCTCTGGGTTAACCAGATGCAGTGTTATTTTATTCTACTCACAGACGGAGATGCTTCACCGTGCACTTCCTGGGCTTTGCAGATGTGAGACTTTTATCGATGCGTGGTTCCATTTCAAGCGATATGTTGTAGATACAGAATGGCAAACAAACACAAGTTGGACAAATTAATGCAGTTATTCTGCCAAATTCAATGCTTGCACCAAAGATCATTTGGCCGGGAGGTATTTATTTCTCTGGCAAGAGAACATGGCTCATTACAGGGTAGCTCGGTGGCGCAGCGATAGAGTTGCTGCCTCACAGCGCCAGGGACCCAGATTCGATCCTGACTACGGGTGCTGTCTGTACAGAGTCTGTGCGTTGTCCCTGTGACCTGCGTGAATTTTCTCTGACATCTTTGGTTCCCTCCCACACTCCAAAAGGACGTACAGGTTTGTAGGTTAATTGGCTGGGTATGAATGTAAAAATGGTCCCACGTTTATGCTGCGTAGTGTTAATGTGCGGGGATTGCTGGTCGGTGTGTACGCAGTGGGCCAAAGTGCCTGTTTCCATGCTGTATCTCTAAACTAAACATATTTCATTTATTATGCAATCTATGGTACAGCGTTTACGACCCATTGTGCCGCTGCTAGAAATAATGTCATTGTTCCATTTTAGGTACATACGGTCACTCTCGACTCGTGCACATTTACAATGCCAGTTTAGAGATACAGCGCGGAAACAGGCACTTTGGCCTAAGTGCCAAAGATTACATCTAAGATTACATCCACGTTTAGACAAGAACAAAAAATGTTCTTCCAAAGCTTCTTACCTTTCCTCATCCGTGAAATACTGTTCGTTGCGGAACCACTGGAGAAAACTTTGGACGGGGCTGATGCAGTATATGTTACAGGAAGACTGCAACTGGTTAATTTGGGCTAAAACCTCAAACTCCTGCCAAAGGACAACAAAGATTAAATCTTCCTCTCTTCCACAAAAAAATATCATTGCCTCCTGTGACATGTACGGAACTTTCAAGAGGAGCCAAAAACAATAAACACTATAATTTGCTGTCAACTCACTGCATTTGGTTCTGCAAATATTGTAAAGGTGGACTGATGTACTGATGGTCACATTTCGAGCACAGTGTGTAGGAAGTCAGAAGAAAGGTCTCGACCCGACACGTCACCCATTCCTTCTACCCAGAGATGCTGCCTGTCCCGATGAGTTTCACCAGCATTTTGTGTCCATCTTCAAGGAACTGCAGATGCCCGTTTACGCTGAAGAGACACAAAATGCTGGAGTAACTCAGCGAGACAGGCAGCATCTCTGTAGAGAAGGAAAAGGTGACGTTTTGGATCGAGACCCTTCTTCAGACTCCAGATCTTCCGTCAGAGAGGAGAAGAACGTTCTCAAGGTCGGGGTACCTTGAGGAGATTTCCCAATGGAGCAGACCAAATATGTTGGGAGCAACTGCGGATGCTGGAGAATAAGACACAAAATGGTGGAGTAACTCAGTGGGACAGGCAGCACCACTGGAGAGAAGGAATGGGTGAAGTTTCAGGTCGAATCCCTTCTTCAGACTCAGTGTTTTGCAGCACCGCGTACAGTTTTAGTCAATCAATCTGCCATAGCAAGGATGTCACATTGAAATTAGGTGCAGGAGGAGGCCATTCGGCCCTTCGAGCCAGCACCGACATTCACCGCGATCAGGGCTGATCATCCCCTATCAATAACCCGTGCCTGCCTTCGCCCCATATCCCTTGACTCCATTAGAGCTCTATCTAACTCTCTCTTAAATCCATCCAGTGATTTGGCCTCCACTGCCCTCTCTGGTAGGGAATTCCATACATTCACAACTTTCTGGGAGAAAAAGTTTCACCTCAGTCTTAAATGACCTCCCCTTTATTCTAAGACTGTGTCCCTTGGTTCTGAACTCGCCCAACATTGGGAACATTTTTCCTGCATCTTGCTTGTCCAGACCTTTTATAATTTTATATGTTTCTATAAGATCTCCCCTCATCCTTCTAAACTCCAGTGAATACAAGCCTAGTCTTTTCAATCCTTTCTCATATGACAGTCCCGCCATCCGAGGGGTCAAACTTGTTAACCTTCGCTGCACTGCCTCAATCACAAGGATGTCCTTCCTCAAATTAGGAGACCAAAACTGTACACAATACTCCAGATGTGGTCTCACCAGAGCCCTATACAACTGCAGAAGAACCTCTCTACTCCTGTACTGAAATCCTCTTGTTATAAAGGCCAACATTCCATTAGCTTTCTTCACTGCCTGCTGTACCTGCACGCCAACTTTCAGTGACCGGTGTACAAGGACACCCAGGTCTTGCTGTACCTCCCTCGTACCTAACCTAACCCCATTGAGATAATAACCTGCCCCCATGTTTTAGCCACCAAAGTGGATAATCTCACATTTATCTATATTATACTGCATCTGCCACGCATCTGCCCACTCACTCAATCTGTCCAGGTCACCCTGCAACCTCCTAACATCCTCTTCACAGTTCACACTGCCACCAGCTTTGTGTCACCTGCAAACTTGCTCGTGTTGCTCCTAATTCCCTCTTCCCAATCATTAATATATATGGTAAACAGTTGCGGCCCCAACAACGAGCCTTGTGGCACTCCACTCGGCACTGCCTGCCATTCTGGAAAAGACCCGTTCACTCTTACTCTTTGCTTCCGGTCTGCCAACCAATTTTCTATCCATGTCAACACCCTACCCCTAATACCATGTGCTCTAATTTTAGTCACCAGTCTGCTGTGCGGGACCTTATCAAAGGCTTTCTGAAAGTCTAGATACACTACAACCACTGGCACCCCTTCATCCATTTTACTTGTCTCATCCTCACAAAATTCCAGAAGATTAGTCAAGCATGATTTCCCTTTCATAAATCCATGTTGACTTGGACTAATCCTTTTACTGCTATCCAAATGCCCCATTATTACCTCTTTAATAATTGACTCCAGCATCTTTCCCACCACCGGTCAGGCTAACTGGTCTGTAATTCCTCGTTTTCTCTCTTGCTCCTTTTTTAAAAAGTGGGATAACATGCGCTATCCTCCAATCCACAGGGACTGATCCTCAATCTATTGATCATTGGAAAATGATCACCAATGCATCCACTATTTCTAGAGCCACCTCCCTGAGGACCCTGTGACGCAGACCATCAGGCCCAGGGGATTTATCATCCTTCAGTCCAATTAGCCTACCCAATACTATTTCTCGCCTAATGAAAATTTCTTGCAGTTCATCTACCCCCTCAGGTCCTCTGTCCTCCAGTACATATAACCATATAACCATATAACAATTACAGCACGGAAACAGGCCCTCTCGGCCCTTCCAGTCCGTGCCGACAATTTATTTTCCCCTAGTCCCATCTACCTGCACTCAGACCATACCCCTCCATTCCCTTCCCGTCCATATACCTATCCACTTTACTTTTAAATGTTAAAATCGATCCTGCCTCCACCACTTCTGCTGGAAGCTCATTCCACACAGCCACCACTCTGTAAAGAAGTTCCCCCTCATGTTACCCCTAAACTTCTGTCCCTTAATTCTCATGTCGTGCCCTCTTGTTTGAATCTTCCCTACCCTCAATGGGAAAAGCTTATCCACGTACATCTGGGAGATTGTTTGTGTCCTCATTACTGAAGACAGATCCGAAGTACCTATTCAACACTTCTGCCATTTCCTTGTTGCCCATAATAATTTCACCCGTGTCTGCCTTCAAGGGACAGACTTTTGACTTTGCTACTCTTTTTCCCTGAACATATTCAAAAAAACTTTTACTGTCCTTCCTTATATTCCTGGCCAGTTTCCCTTCATACTCCATCTTTTCAGCCTGTATTGCCCGTTTTGTTTCCTCCTGTTGTCCTATGAAAGTTTCCCAATCCTCTGGCTTCCAGCTACTCTTTGCTGTGTTATACATCTTTTCTTTTAGTTTTATTCTATCCCTAACTTCTCTTGTCAGCCACGGTTGCCTCCCACTCCCCTTAGAATATTTCTTCCTTTTTGGAATGAAACGATCCTGCATCTTCCGGATTATGCCCAGAAATTCCAGCCATTGCGGTTCCTGCTAGGATCCTGTTCCAGTCTATCTTGGCCAGCTCTCCTCTCATGCCTTCATCGTCCCCTTTGTTCAACTGCATCACTGCCACTTCCGATTTAACGTTCTCCTTCTGAAATTGCAGATTAAAACTAATCATATTATGATCACTACCTCATAATACTACTGGTTACATGCCAGTTTTAACTCCTGCTGCAACTTACACCCTACATCCCGGCTACTATTTGGGCGTCTGTAGATACCATCAATTAGTGTCTTCTTGCCTTTACAATTCCTCAACTCAATCCACAGTGACTCTACCTCGTCAGTCCGTATGTCTTACCTCGCAAGGGACTGAATTCCATCCCTCACCAGCAGAGCTACCCCCCTCCTCTGCCCACCTGCCTGTCCTTTCTATAGGATGTATAACCCTGAATATTAAGTTCCCAGGCCCGATCCTCCTGCAGCCGCGTCTCAGTAATCACCACAGTCATGTCTACAAACTGAGCCTCAAGCTCATCTACTTTACTTCTTATACTTCGCACATTCATATACAATACTTTTAATTTCTTGTGCATCTCACCTTTCACATTGATTCCTATTAAACATTGCTATACTCTCCTATCCCCTTGTGAGCTTCCTTTCCCGTTATTTCTGGGGTCATTGTTATATGGTTATAAACCATCCCTTTACTCTCTTTCCCTTTAACTCCATCCTCGACTATCCCATTTGACACCCCACCCCCCTTATTCAGTATAAAACCACCCATGTAGCGGTGGCAAACCTGCCTGCCAGAATGCTGGTTCCCCCACCTGTTAAGATGCAATCAGTCCCTTTTGTACAGTTCCCCCGTACTCGAAAACAGATCCCAGTGATCCAAGAATCTAAATCCCTGCCCCTGCACCAGTTCCCCAGCCACAAGTTCAGGTCCCGTATCTCCCTGTTCCTGCTCTCGCCAGCACAAGGAACTGGAAGCAAACCGGAGATAACAACCCTGGAGGCCCTGATTTTCAGCATTTTTCCGAGCTCTCTAAAGTCACGCTGCAGAATATTCATCCCGCTCTTTCCGACATCGTTTGTGCCGACAAATAGACAATGCTGATGTGCCGATGTTAATAGACAATAGGTGCAGGAGTAGGCCTTTGAGCCCTTCAAGCGAGCATCGCCATGCACTGTGTTCATGGCTGATCATCCACAATCAGTACCCCATTCCTGCCTTCTCCCCATATCCCTTGACTGCGCTATCTTTAAGAGTTCTATCTAACTCTCCCTTGAAAGCATCCAGAGAATTGGCCTTCACTGCCTTCTGAGGCAGAGAATTTCAGATTCACAACATTCTGGGTGAAGACGTTTTTCTTTGTCTCCATTCTAAATGGTCATCCCCTTATTCTTAATCTGTGGCCCCTGGTTCAGGACTCTCACAACATTGGGAACATTTCGTTATGCTGGAAAGGGTACAGAGAAGATTTACGGGGATGTTGCCGGGACTTGAGGCGCTGAGCTATAGAGCGACTCACTTTATTCCTTGGAGTGCAGGAGGATGAGAGGTGATCTTATCGAGGTATATAAAATCGAGAGGGGAATAGAAAGGGTGAATGCACAGAGTCCTTTAACCATGATAGGGGAAATCAACTACTAGTGTCAATGTGAGAGGGACAATATTGAAGACGAACCCGAGGGGTAACCTTTTCCTCTCAGAAGGCGGTGGATACAATGAATGAGCTGCCAGAGGAGGTCGTTAAGGCAGTTAGCTTGGACAGCTGCATGGATAGGGTAGATTAAGGAGGGTATGGGCCAAACCTGGGCAAGTGAGACTAGTGTAGATGGGACACCTTGTCAGCATGGGTAAGTTGGGCCAAAGGGCCAGGTTAAAGCCATAAGATAAGCTGGGGAATAAAGAACTAAAGGGCAAAGGTTTAAGGTGAGAATTAAAAGATTTAGCAGGAACCGGAGGGGTATCAGAGGGTGGTGGGTACATGGAATGAGCTGTCTGGGGAAATAGTTGAGGCTGTTACAACAACACTTTATAGACACTTGGACAGTACTTGAATAGGAAATGTTGAGAGGAATATAGGCCAAATGGGATTAGTGTAGATGGGGCATCCTGGTCGGCATGGATGAGTTGGGCAGAAGGGCCTGTTACAATGCTGAACTCAATGAAGCCTATACTCAGGAATCCATTCAAGAACACTTTGTACAGCATCCTCTCACAAGCTTAGTCATATACCATAGAATGACCCCAACATTTACTCCTCTATGACATATATTCCACCCCCACTGGTAAAGCAGACGGTGAAACCAGATAGGGTTAAAAGGGTTAAAATTGCATCCTCGGCAAAACTTCTCAACATTTGGAAGCTAACGAAATTTCCACACAAATTATTGTTCAGGAATCTTCAGTCATAAAGAACATTTTTCCAGGCATATTTTAGAAAATTGTGCAATATATAATTTATACTAACCCGTCGTTTTTTCTCAAAGTTGGTCAAGCCCTAAAAAATGCAAGAAAAAAACCCATTAACCTGTTGAAAGATTCAGTTTGGTTCATTGTCACCGAGGTACAGTGAAAAGCCTTAGTTACGTGCTATCCAGTCAATGGAAAGACTATACATGATTAGAATTGAGCCATCCACAGTGTACAGATACATGATAAGGGGAAGCCAAGGTAAGGTAAGGTAAAGCCAGCAAAGATCTATCAAGAATAGTCTGAGGGTACACAAAGAGGTAGATAGTAGTTCAGGACTGCTCTCTGGCTGTGGTAGGGGGATTCAGTTGGAAACACCTGATAACAGCTGGAAATAAACTGTCCCTGAATCTGGAGGTGTGCATTTTCACACTTCTATCACTTCTATACCTTTTGCCTGATGGGAGAGGGGAGAAGAGGGAATGGCCAGGGTACGACACGTCCTTGATTATGCTGCTTGCCTTGTCGAGGCAACGTGAGGTATAAATGGAGTCAATGGAAGGGAGGTTGGTTTGTGTGACAGTGAGATTGGACAATACTCTAGGATTACAGTCCGAGAAGAGCTGAAGTGGATTACAATTAAATTCACCTTGCTTCCAAACTAGGAGATGAAAATGGAATAGCAGCAGGATTTTATATATACAGTAGCCGCTATATTTTTATATGATGCGTCGAAGGTTACAGGGAAAACGCAGGAGAATGGGGTTGAGGGGAAAAATAGATCAGCCATGATTGAATGGGGAGCAGACTCGATGGGCCAACTGGCCTAATTCTGATTCTATGTCTCATAATCTAATGTGCAGTCTTTGTGCAATCTCGTTTATACCGCGTAAGCAAATGGGCAAATTAACAAAACTCTGCAATGGGCGGCATCATGGCGCAGCGGTAGAGTTGCTTCCTCACAGCGCCCGAGGCCCGGGTTCGATTCCGACTGCGGGTGCTGTCCGTACGGAGTTTGTTCGTTCTCCCTGTGACAGCGTGGGTTTTCACCGGGTACTCTGGTTTCCTCCCACACTCCAAAGATGTGCAGGTTTGTAGGCTCATTGGTTTTGGTAAAGATTGTACATGGTCCCTCGTGTGTAAGATAGTGCTAGTGGATCACTGATCGGCATGGTCTAGATGGGCTGAAGGGCCTGTTTCCGCTCTGTATCTCTAAATCTCAAGAGAGTCTGTTTAGTAATTTTCAGGCAACCTGGCTCCATTAAATTACTGAAGCAAAGCTGTGCTCTCTTTGTGCAGGAGGGATCTGCAGATGCTAGTTTAAACCGAAGATAGGCACAAAGTACTGGAGCAACTCAGTGGGGCAGGCAGCATCTCTGGAGAAAAGGAATGGGTGACGTTTCGGGTCGAGATTCTCCTTCAGACTCAGACTTCTTCAGAAGAAGGATTTCGATCCGAAACGTCACCCATTCTTTCTCTCCAGAAATGCTGCCTGTCCCGCTGAGTTACCCCAGCATTTTGTAATCTTTGATCTGCCTTGGTTGAAGAACCTTCACTGATGCCGTAACTGTAGCAAGGAACAGCACGAGAAAACCGCAGCAAGGAATCCCGACCCGTAGCCCTACTTACATCGATATAGGCAGGGAACGCGGTGTCCAGCATCATCAAGTCGGTCAAGAATATTCCCAGAAATGGCACGGTGCCTTGCATCACTCCCTGGGGAATTCAGGCAAAATTCGTCAGTGAACATGCTGAATAGTGCTTTTCTTAAACATTCCGACTGCTCGCTGCCTCATCATTTGTATTAAACTAAATTGGTTTGGAATTTATCATTAAAACAACATCATATCCTTAGAAAATCTCCTTAGATATCCGGTAGAGTTGCTGCCTTGCAGTGTCAGAGACCCGGGTTCAATCCTGACTATGGGTGCAGTCAGTATGGAGTTTGACCTCCCACACTCCAAAGACATGCATGATTATAGGTTAATTTGCTTGAATTGGGCAATTTGGTTAAATTGTCCTGAGTGTTAGCGCCGGATAGTTAAGGATGTGGGAGGAACAAGGGGAAACCCAGTCAGTCACAGGGGGAATGTGCAAACTGCACATTGTTAGCGGCCGAGGTCAGAATGGAAATGATACAGCAATCTTTACCAATGATTCAGCCCAACTTGCCCACACCGACCAACAATGTCCCAACTGCCCGTGTTTGATCCGTATCCCTCCAAACCTGTCCTGTCCATGTACCTGTCTAACTGTCTCTTAAACGTTGGGATAGTCCCAGCCTCAACTACCTCCTCTGGCAGCTTGTTCCATACACCCACCAGTGTTGGTGTTGCACTGTGATTTCAGTAAAGCAGTGAGTGGAGATGGGGGGGGGGGGGGGACTGGGAAAGTTGATGGGGGCAGGACAAAGCCTGGACAAGCCATCAGTGGAGACTAGTGAGGGAGGGGGTCTTTGTCAGATGGGTGGAGTTTCAGTAAAGCTTTTTTCTTCTGTGTCTCCAATTCTACATTTATTCCTCCACAAACGCACACGCACATACACACCAAAAATCCAGCTCCCTTTGACATAGAAGAGGAATTAAATGTAGAGGCCAGCACAGTGGTGCAGCGGGTAGAGCTGCTGTCTCATGGCGCCTGAGACCCAGGTTCCATCCTGACCTTGGCCGCAGTCTATGTGGAGTTTGCACGTACTCCCTGTGATGCCGTGAGTTTCCTCCGGGTGCTCCGGTTTCAATCCCACATCCCAAAGACATGCAGGTTCCTAGGTGGTAAAATTGTGTGTAGGGGTGGATGAGAAAGTGGGATACATAGAATGGGTGATCGATGGTTGGCGTGTACTCGATGGCTCAAGGGCCTGTTTCCATGCTCTATCTTTAGTTTAGTTCAGAGATACAGCATGGAGCGAGGCCCTTCGGCCCACCGAGTCCACACCAACCAGCGATCCTGCACACTAACCTGAGGAAAACATTCTTTACACAGAGAGTGGTGAGTCCCTGGAATTCTCTGCCACAGAAGGTAGTTGAGGCCAGTTCATTGGCTATATTTAAGAGGGCGTTAGATGTGGCACTTGTGGCTAAAGGGATCAGGGGGTATGGAGAGAAGGCAGGTATGGGATACTGAGTTGGATGATCAGCCATGAGCACATTGAATGGCGGTGCAGGCTCGAAGGGCCGAATGGCCTACTCCTGCACCTATTTTTCAATGTCTATGTTTCTACTAACACTATGCTACACACTAGGAAGAATTTACAATTTTACCGAAACCAATTAACTACAAACTTTGAAGTGTGGGAGGAGACTGGAGCACCCGGATAAAACCCACACGGTCACAGGGAGAATGTACAAACTCCGTCCAGGCAGCACCCGTAGTCGGGATCTATCCTGGGTCCATGCAAGGCAGCAACTCTACCGCTGTACCACCCAACGTTACTCAAGCATTTTGTGTCTTTCCACGATTAAACGGTGACATTTCATACCGATCCTGAATGAACACTAAAAACAAGGGCGAAAGGCTTGTTGAAGATTCACAGCCTTAAGGGCCTGTCCTACCAGCATCCGACTCCATGCGATGAGCTCGATCAAACTTGAAGCGGGGGCCACGCGGAGGTCAGGTGATCCCTGTACAGGGCCGGTCCCACCAGCATGCGCCTGCATGCAGCAAGCGCGACCAAACCGGCAGCGAGGGCCGCGCGGAGGTCGGGTGAGTGGTGCAACGCGGCGCAAAGTGAGGCGAACTTGGAGCGAAGTCTTAAAGGTAAGTTCGCCAGGACAGAGAGGGACACACAGAGAGGGGCACAGAGGCACACACACAGAGGGCCACAGAGCCACACACAGAGAGGGTCACGGAGGCACCTATAGAGAGGGTCACGGAGGCACGACGTCGAGACGATGTGTAATGCGTCGAGGCGACTGTGAGCCGACAAGCCTTTGCCGCGCGGAATTTTTGAACATAGTCAGTTTTTCGGAGCCCCGCGCGATGTCGGGACGAACTCCGCACAATTCCGCATGGCTCCGACGATCTAAGTGGGACCGGCCCCGCGACGCCGGATGGCTCAAGCGACATTAGGTCGCGCTCATCGCATAGAGTTGCATGCTGGTGGGGCAGGCCCTTTACACAGATAAGTGCTGATGACAAAACGCCCCCTCAGGGTGGGTGTCGAGCAGTCACGGAAACAGCTCGGGAGATTTCAGGAGAACTTACAGGATGGGATGAGGGTTGGGGAAAGACATGGGAAAGGATCGAGTTGTAATTCCCAGCTCAGTGTGAATCACGTTGCTTTTTGTTCAAAGTAAACAAGCATGGTTCAGCTGAACTGAATTAATGTGACACTGCCTATTGCAACAAGAAATAAGTTATTCTTTCACAGAAATAGATATGACATAATCAAATATTCACACACACACACATACACACACACGTACACGTGCACACACACACACACACGTACACACAGACCTCAAATTGCTCAACTAAATGTGATTTGCTTAGTTTTCCCCCTTTCAATGCATTGACGCACCAAGCCCAACTCGGCTAAATGTCCATTCCATTTTTTTTGTGCTGGAAGGAACTGCAGATGCTGGTTTAAACCGAAGATAGACATAAAATGCTGGAGTCACTCAGCGGAACAGGCAGCATCTCTGGAGAGAAGGAATAGGTGACGTTTCGGGTTGAGACCCTTCTTCAGACTCATTCAGACTTCTCTCCAGAGATGCTGCCTGTTCCACTGAGTTACTCCAGCATTTTGTGTCTATCATGCTATTTTTTCCCTGACCAAACTTTTCAGCTGTGGAAAACGTTTAAAATATTTAATTGACTGAAAGTGTTATTCACATGTAACAAGATTGGTAATTTACCTTCTTAGGAGCTCAGGCTTCTTAATGACTGATACAACCCATTCAACAAAATGGCAGATGAGTTAAAGCATGGTTTAATGTTTAGTTCATTTATGAGTTTAGACGGATGAGAGGGTGGGGGGGGGGGGAAACTAATTGAAACTTACCAAATAGTGAAAGGCCAGATTGAGCGGACGTGAAGAATATACAGGAAGGAACTGGTTTAAACTGAAGACAGACAACAATACTGGAGTAACTAAGTGGGACATCTCTGGAGAGAAGGAATAGGAATAGGAAAGAAGAAGGGTCTCAACCCAAAATGTCACCTATTCCTTTTCTCCACAGGTGCTGTCTGACCCACTGAGTTACTCCAACATTTTGTGGATGTGGCGATGATGTTTCCACTAGTGGGAGAGTCCAGGACCAAAGGATATAGCTTCAAATAAAACGATGTACCTTTAGAAAGGAGATGGCGAGGAATTTCTTTAGTCAGAGCGTGGTGAAACTGTGGAATTCATTTCCACTGACGGCTGTGGATATTTTTCAGGAGCAGATAGACAGATTCATGATTAGTACGGATGTCAGGGGTTATGGGAAGAAGGCAGGAGAATGGGGTTGAGAGGGATAGATGGGACATGATTGAATGGCTGAGTAGACATGATCGGTCAAATGGCCTAATTCTGCACCTGTGACTTAGGAACCTATAACATATGATTTATGACATTAAGTAGCTGCCGTCCAAAAGATAGTGCAAACAAAGCAGGTGCAGGTGGATTATAATTGCAGCCTGAATCCCACACAGCTGATAAACGTTATCATTCAGAATAAAAAAGCATAGCAACAGGTGGTAGCTGAGTGAATATTTACACAGAGGTACTGTCACAGAGTCATAGAGTGATATAATGTGGAAACTGGCAATTCGGCCCAACTTACAAACACCAGCCAACATGTCCCAGCTACACTAGTCCCACCTGCCTGCATTTGGTCCATATCCCTCCAAACCTGTCCTATCCATGTACTTATCTAAAGGTTCCCATTTAAGGTCCCACCATGCTGGGCGTGACGTACCTTCATTAGCAACTCCTGACTCCTCTCTTGGTTGTTCTCATAGGAGAAGATACTTGAAAGCTCTTCAAACATCAACATGCTGTCCCTAATAAAAAGAATGATACAAGGAGGTTATACCAGGCAGATTAATCATCTGCTAGCAAGGCGTCTGAGATGAAGTACATAATAACGTTACAGAGATTACAGTGTTTACAGAACCTGAATGTTACTCCACAGTGGGTTGGCAGTGCTAGAGTTTTTGCCTCACAACACCAGGGTCCTGGGTTCAATCCAGGCTACGGATGCTGTCTGTGTGGTGTGTGTACATTCTCCCTGTGACCATGTGGGTTTTCTCCAGGTGCTAAGATTTCCTCCCACACTCCAAAGACGTACAGGTTTGGAGGTTAATTGGCTTCTGTAAATGGTCCCCAATATGTAGGATAGAACTAGTGTACGGGTGATTATTGGTTGTTGCGGAGTAAACTAGTTTGTAGTTTGTGTATATTGGCCTCTCTATTGTCCCGTGTGTAGAGAATGGATGAGAAAGCGGGATAACGTAGAACTATTGTGAACTAGATGATTGGCATGGACAAGGTGGGCCGATGGATCATTTTAAAAACTGCTCGATAATCGTGGAAGCAGGTTAATGAAATCCAGATATGTGGATGCCAGATAGCTTGTACAATTAAGTGAAGCAAGGGAACAAAGCAAAGTGGGTCTGAAGATAGTTTCTCAACCCGAAAAGTCACCCATTCCTTTTCTCCAGAGATGCTGCCTGTCCCGCAGAGTTACGCCAGCTTTTTGTGCCTATCTTTGGTTTAAACCATCATCTGCAGGTCCTTCCTAATCAAAGCAACCACAGCATCTTTACCAGAACACAGCAACGTTCAAAAAGCACCCGGAGTGAAGCAGTGTTGTTTATTTGCGTCTAATGGAAATAATTTGTAGCATATGTCAAGCTTACAAGCCAGGATGCAGAGGTTTCATTCAGAGATCCAGCATGGGAACAGGCCCTTCGGCCCACTGGGTCCATGCTGACCATCGATTACCCCGCACACTAACACTATCCAACACATTAGGAACAATTTGCAATTTTACCGAAGCCAATTCGCCTACAAACCTGCACGTCTTTGGAGTGTGGGAGGAAACCGGAGCACCGAGAGAAAACCTACGCAGGTGACGGGGAGAATATACAAACAGACAGCACCTGTGGTCAGGATGGAACCCGGGTCTCTGGCGCTGTGAGGCAGCGACTCTACCGCTGACAGAGGCAGAACGGGGAAGCCATGTGGTTACCTGGGCAACGTGGATCCACTTCTCCATGATTTTGCCTCGTTGCTGGGGCTTCAGCTGCAGGTCCCTCAGTATGGTGCTGACCACACACCTGGTGACGGTGTTGAACTGAGTGATGGTGGCCCGGACGGTGGGTGCGAGGTGCTCATTCCCTTTCTTGTCCCGTTTTGACCAGACGCCGCCCAGGCAGTGATCTGGGACAACCTTCTTGAACAGCTCCTGGAATTCAACACAACAACTAAGTAAGTAAGGGCAGTGCAATGGTAGAGATGCTGCCTCACAGCGCCAGAGACCCAGGTTCCATCCTGACATAGAAACATAGAAAATAGTTGCATGAGGAGGCCATTCGGCCCTTCGAGCCAGCACCGCCATTCATTGCGATCATGGCTGATCGTCCCCTACCAATAACCCGTGCCTGCCTTCTCCCCATATCCCTCGATTCCACTAGCCCCTAGAGCTCTATCTAACTCTCTCTTAAATCCATCCAGTGATTTGGCCTCCACTGCCCTCTGTGGCAGGGAATTCCATAAATTCACAACTCTCTGGGTGAAAAAGTTTTTTCTCACCTCTGTCTAAAATTACCTCCCCTTTATTCTAAGACTGTGGCCCCTGGTTCTGGACTCGCCCAACATTGGGAACATTTTTTCTGCATTTAGCTTGTGCAGTCCTTTTATAATTGTAAATGTTTCTATAAGATGCCCCTTCATCCTTCTAAACTCCAGTGAATACAAACCTAGTCTTTTCACTCTTTCCTCATATGACAGTCCCGCCATCCCAGGGATCAATCTCGTGAACCTACGCTGCACTGCCTCAATCACAAGTATGTCCTTCCTCAAATTAGGAGACCAAAACTGTACACAATACTCCAGATGTGGTCTCACCAGAGCCCTATACAACTGCAGAAGAACCTCTCTACTCCTGTACTGAAACCTCTTGTTATGAAGATCAACATTCCATTAGCTTTCTTCACTGCCTGCTGTACCTGCACACCAACTTTCAGTGACCAGTGTACAAGGACACCCAGGTCTCCTAATTCCCTCTTCCAAATCACTAAGTGCTCACTCATTACTAATACGTGGCATTTGGAGTAATCAGGCACTTCTTCCAAGATGGCGTCCAACTCAGGCGACTATTTGCGTGCTAGCCGCAGAAGCAATCTACAAACTCATCTTACCATCGCTCCACACTCTTAAATCTCCACTCCTACAGCAACATTTCTTACTTTAACTATGATCTTCTTAAACTACTGAAAATGGTTTGGTTGTAATCATTTATTGTCTTTCCGCTGACTGGATAGCATGCAACAAAAGCTTTTCACTGCATCTGACAATAAACAATAAACACGTGCGTGACAATAAACTAAACTGAACTAATGGTCCCAAATTCATCTCACGGATCCAAACAAAATGGTCATCAGAGACACACACACACCACCCTGGCCACGCTCCCATTTCAATCCTACCGGGGGGACGAAGGTACAGGAGCCTGAAAACCGTGACCTCCAGCTTCAGGAACAGCTCCTTCACTACAACCATCCGGCTTCTGAGCACAACTCACAGCAAACCTCAAACAGTTGGTGCACTGGGACTCAAGGCTTTTGTTTTGTACTGGAGTCATTCAGCACGGAAACAGACCCTTTGGCCCAACTTGCCCATGCTGACCACGATGCCCCATCTATGCAAGCCTCATCTGCCCAAATTTGGCCCAAATTCCATTAAACCTTTCCTATCCATGTACTTGTTCAAATGTCATTTTAAATGTTATTGTACCTACCTCAACTACCTCCTCTGGTAGTTGATTCCATTGACCCACCACCCTCTGTGTAAAAAAAACTGCCCTCAGATTCCTATTAAAACTTTCCCTTCCGACCTGATTTTCTTTTATTTAGAGTCATACAGCATGGAAACAGGCCCTTCGGCCCAACTGGACCACACCAACCAATGTGTCCCATCTACGTTAGTCCCATCTGCCTGCATTTAGCCCATATCCCTCTTAATCTGTCCTATCCATGTACCTGTCTAATGGGATGGGCGATTGCAACCTTCATGTGGTCCACCCTGTTTCAACTAATGCAAACAACCCGACGTGCACAAACAAATAGATGTAGTGTTTCTCATGCCACTTGATCTACTACTTTAGGCTGTGCAAGACCTGTCTAATTGTTTCTTAAATGTTCCAATAGTACCAGACTCAACTACGTCCTCTAGCAGCTCGTTCCATGTACCCACCTTTGTGTGAAAAAGTTACCCCCCAGATTCCTCTTTATCCCTTCACTTCAAACCTATGTCTTCTGGTTCCACATTCCCATGCTCTGGGCAAGAGGCTCTGTGTGTCTACCCGATCTACATCTCATGTGATTTTGTACACTTTATCAAACTTTTTTTTGTTTGTTTGCTTATGCGATCGGTTGAGTATTGTGTTTACAGAGCTATTGTTCTGCTACAAGAAGGAATATCATTGTTCCGTTTCAGCACACTTGACAATTAGAACAGTCTTGACTCTTGAAATCCTTGTTTACTTACAGCATCCATGTACGTCAGCTGTTGTGCCACTTTAGCTGACGGGAAAGAGAGGAAATCCTGTTTTTCTTCTTTTCCATCTCTCTGCATATCCCCTTCCTCTCCCAGGCTGAAAGTGATGTTGCCATTGTCTGAAGAAGGGTCTCGACCTGAAACGTCACCTTTTCCACCTACCTACCGGTTATTAAAAACATAGACACAGATGAGCAGGTCTGCACAATACAGGAGCAGACACAAATGGGACAACTCACATAGGTGTGGAGACACTGGCAACTTGGGGCAGCACAGTGGCGCAGCCGCTAAAGCGCTGCCTTGCAGGGCCAGAGACCCCGGGTTCGATTCTGACCTCAGCTGCTCTCTGCGTGGAGTTTGCATGTTCTCCCTGTGCCCAAGTGCTCCACCCACATCACGGAGACGTGCGGGTTTGTAGGTTAATTGGCCCCAGTGTGTCGGGAGTGGATGAGAAAGTGGGATAACATAGAACTAGTGAGAATAGGTGATCGATGGTCAACATGGACTCTTTAGGCTGCAGGGCCTGTCTCCATGCTGCATCGCCAAATGAAACATGATTCAAACATCATCCTTTCAGTCTCCTTGCTAATTCAGGCTTGTTTTATTTGCCCAACAATTAATTGGGCGATAAGCCTGGTTGGGTTTCAGTCCGGGTGCTGTGGGAATGGGATAGATGACGGTGACCCACCAACCATGTACCTGGAATATTTCACCCATGCCTCGTACCCACCACATTTTCCCATCTAGTTCTCCCAGCATCAGCAAACCAGAGCAGGAACATAAACGTGAGATTTATTTCACAAGGCCTTCATGCTTTAGCTTTTTCTCACCATAAGCAAATGGGTCACAGTCATACAGCATTGCCCACGCCGACCAAGGACAGATATCACTGGTGGATCAAACGTGGACGGACCTCCGTTTAGTTTAGTTTAGGGATACATTGTGGAACAGGCCCTTCAGCCCAACGAGCCCGCACCAGCGCGTACATCCCCCCCCCCCCCCCCGTACACTAGCACCATCCTACATACTAGGACTATGTCCCAGTACAGAGGGTACTGGCGCAGTGGTAGAGTTGCTGCCTCGCAGCGCCAGAGACTCGGGTTTGATCCTGACCACGGGTGCTGTCTGTATGGAGTTTGTACGTTCTCCCGATGACCCACGTGGGTTTTCTTCGGGTGTTCCAGTTTCCTCCCACACTCCAAAGACGTGCAGGTTTGTTGGTTAGTTGGCTTGGTGTAAAGTGGGAAACAAACTGTCCCTAGTGTGTGTGGGGTGGCTTAGGATTGCCAACTGTCCCGTATTTACCAGGATATCCTGTATGTTGGGCTAAATTGGTTTGTCCTATACGGTCCGCCCTTGTCCTGTATTTGACAGCTACTACTCTGTAATCACCAGAGGGCATGCTAAGTGCACAAGAAGGCCACACCAGCACATTGTTTTCATTTAATAAAAGCTTCCTGATATTAATCCTGGTCACCTCCAGTTGTATATTCCAACAACAAAGATGAATTTCTTCCCAATCAAGTTTGCCGCAATAAAGGATGTTAATCAGAAAACGATTGAGGTGTCAATATTCCCCAAAAAAGGATTAAAGGAAACATTTGGATCAATTAGTGAGTAGCCTGAAGTCTGGACTTCACCAGTACACATTTTAGTCGGGTCAAGCATCAACGATAGAAAGAGCTGAACAAAATACTGGAGGTTATAAGGAACGGCAGATACTGGTTTAAAGAACAAGACATAGAGTACTGGAGTAATTTAGCGGGTCAGGCAGCATCTCCGGAGAACATGGATAGGCCACCTCTCATATCTTATCCGATCAGAATTTGGCCATCGACCCATCAGGTCTACTCCACCATTCAATCATGGCTGATCTATCTTTCCTTCTCAGCCCCATTCTCCTGCCTTCTTCCCATAACACCTAACAGCCGTATCAAACAAGAACCTATCAATCACCACCTTAAAAATATCCAAATATCAATTAATTCCCCAGATTCGCCACAAACTAAAGGACTCTCTCTAACTTCTACGGGAGCACAGTAGAGAGCATGCTGAGTTGCATTGTGGCTTGGTTCAGCAACTTGAGTGCCCAGGAGCGGAAAAGACTATAAAAAGCAGTAAACACTGCCCAGTCCATCATCGGCTCTGACCTCCCTACCATCGAGGGGATCTATCATAGTCGCTGCCTCAAAAAGGCTGGCAGCATCATCAAGGAATCACATCTTCCTGGCCACACACTCATCTCCCCGCTACCTTCAGGTAGAAGATACAGGAGCCTGAAGACTGCAACGTCCAGGTTCAGGAATAGCTACTTCCCCACAGCCGTCGGGCTATTAAACTCAGCTCATACAAAACTCTGAACATTCATAGCTCATTATCTGTTTATTTGCACTTTATCTGTTCACTTATTCATGTGTGTATATATTTATATAATGGTATATGGACACACTGATCTGTTCTGTATTATTCATGCCTCTTATATTTTGTTGTGCTGAAGCAAAGCAAGAATTTCATCGTTCTATCTGGGACACATGACAATAAACTCTCTTGAATCTTGAAATTCCTCTTCATGTTTCTAACGGTACGTCTTTTTATTGTGAGGCTATGGCTTCTGATCCTAGACTCTCCCACTGGTGGAAACATCCTCTCCACATGCACTCTTTCCAGGCCTTTCACTATTCGCGAGTTTCAATGAGCTGCCCCCTCATCCTTCTAAACTCCAGCGAGTGACGTTGGGTCAGGACTCTTGAGACTTAATCCTATTTACCCCACTGTTATACAGGGTGGCCAAGTGACCGTGAGTCCAAGTTGGAGCTGATTTCACTTAACTAACAAGATGCAACTCAGTTAACTTGTACTAACTGGGCAATTAGTGTGCACACATTTGCACATCCTAACTAAATATTGCCAACAATTCATATATGTCATGTCAGCAGTGTTAATAATTTAAATCTGACCAAGTCAATATTGATCCTTGGAGAGTTAGTCAAATCCTACACTAATGAATAACTTGAAATCAACAGCTGAAGAGTCAACATTCTGACACGGATGTGTTAAGACTTGACATGAGACACATTTGATTCCAAAATTCATCATGTTCTTCCAGTGTTCATTCAAGGATGTCTATTTTGAACAATCAACATAAGTCTTCCAGAGGAAGCTGCAGAAGACGATGCTCAGATGCAAGGATGACTTTTATAAGACAGTTTGACGGATGTACAGATAAGGAAGGGTTTAGAGGGCCAAGGTCATATGCAGGCAAAGCACCAAGACAAGGGTCATTGGGCTGAAAGGTTTGTTTCCGTGCTGTACAACTTTAGTTTAGTTTTAGTTTCGGGATACAGCACGGAAACAGGCTCTTCTGCCCACCGAGTCCGTGTCGACCAGTGATCCCCGCGCACAAGCGCTCAAGTCAATTGTCCTCCAAACCTGTACGTCTTTGGAGAGTGGGAGGAATTCAAAATTTCCTGGCCTTCGTTATGAATCATCTGATTATCATAATAACTCACAACTAACTTGTGCAACAATCCCACCCTAAATTTCAAGGCTATGGAAAGGAGATGCCATTTGCTAGGTCAGATGCCATTGGTATGACTTACATTGTCAGTAAAATGTGAGAGAGGAAGAAGAGAAACAAGACATGGAATATCTTAGTCCTACTGGCTGACTGCAGTGAAGGAACACCACTATCAGCCATTTTCCCTCTCCCCTAAATACTACCAACAAAAGCAAAAGGATCAAAAGTCCACAGAAAGTTGAGAGGAAGCATACTGCATAGGAAGGAAATGCAGGTCAAGCAGCACCTCTGCAGAAAAGGTATAGGTGACGTGTCAGGTCGAGACCCTTCTTCAGATTAAGGTTGCATCACAGCTTGGTTTGGAAACAGCTCTGCCCAAAACAGTGAGAAATGTAGATGTAGCCCAGTCTGTCACAGAGACAGCTCATTCCACCATTGACTCTATCTACATTTCACATTGCCTCCGAAAAATAGCCAACATAATCAAAGAGGTCCTACATCAGTCATTCCTCCTTCTACCTGCTCACATTTGGCAGAAGATACAGAGGCTTGAAAGCGCTCACTGCCAGACTCAGGAACAGCTTCTTCCCCTCTGTTATCAGGCTTCGGAACAGTCCTTCCATAAGCAAGGTTACTGTCCGATTCACCTCTACCCCATTGCGGAAATTGGACTTTGTCTATGGAACTTTCATTGAACAAGAACCCTCTGATCCTGTTGTACTTCCCCTTTTCCCAACTTGACACCATTTAGATAATAATCTGCCTTCCTGTTTTTGCTACCAAAGTGAATAACCTCACATTCACCCTGCATTTTTATAGCAACCTCCTCACAGTTCACATTGCCACCCAGCTTTGTGTCATCTGCAAATTTGCTAATGTTACTTTGAATCCCTTCATCTGAATCATTGAAGTATATTGTAAATAGCTGCGGGTCCCAGCACCGAGCCTTGCGGTACCCCACTAGTCGCTGCCTGCCATTCTGAAAGGAACCCCTTAATCCCGACTCTTTGCTTCTTGCCTGCCAACCAATTTTCTACCCATGTCAGCACTCTACCCCCAATACCATGTGCCCTAATTTTGTCCACTAATCTCCTATGTGGGACCTTAGCAAATCAATTTTCTGAAAGTCCAGGTACACTACATCCACTGGCTGTCCCTTGTTCATTTTCCTAGTATATCCTCAGAAAATTCCATAAGATTAGTCAAGCATTATTTCCTCTTCAAAAATCCATGCTGACTCGGAACGATCCTGTTACTGCTATCCAAATGCCGCTATTACATCTTTTATAATTGACTCCAGTACCTTCCCCACCACCAAGGTCAGGCTAACTGGTCTATAATTCCCTATTTTCTCTTTCCCGCCTTTCTTAAAAAGTGGGATAACATTAGCTACCCTCCAATCCACAGGAACTGATCCTGAATCTACAGAACATTGGAAAATGATCACCATTGCGTCCATTATTTCTACAGCCACTTCCTTAAGTACCCTGGGATGCAGACCATTAAGCCCTGGGGATTTATCAGCCTTCAGACCCATCAGTCTACCCAACACCATTTCCTGCCTAATCTGGATTTCCTTCAGTTCCTCCGTCACCCCAGATCCAGGGATGCAGATCTGTTATCAGGCTTCTGAACAGTCCTTCCATAAGCAAGGTTACTGTCCGTTTCACCTCTACCCCATTGCGAACATTGGACTTTGTCTATGGAACTGGTGCGCTACAATGCTGAGAACAAAGCTGCCACAGCCAGACATAAAGCAGCATTTTTCCACGAGCAGTAGCTCTACTCAACAGCCAAACGTCTGAAGCCTCCTTGTGCTCTGGTATTTTATTTCATTCTTCACATGTTTAAATTATAATGTTTTATTTTTAATTGTCTATTGTATATTATGTTGTTACTAGCGAGCAAAGTACCAATGCAAATTCCTTGTATGTATACATACTTGCCGAATAAAATGGATTCAATATATTCTGCACTCTGTATCTTCCCCTTTGCTCTACCTATTTTACTTCAGTTTGACGATTGTATTTATGTATCGGATTATCTGATCTGTTTGTATAACATGCAAAATTCAACCACTGGGTGGCGCAAGCAATGGCTGCCTCGCCAACAGTCTGTCTGTCTCTTAGAAACATAGAAACATAGAAAATAGGTGCAGGAGTAGGCCATTCGGCCCTTCGAGCCTGCACCGCCATTCAATGTGATCATGGCTGATCATCCAACTCAGTATCCCGTACCTGCCTTCTCTCCATACCCCCTGATCCCTTTAGCCACAAGTGCCACATCTAACGCCCTCTTAAATATAGCCAATGAACTGGCCTCAACTACCTTCTGTGGCAGAGAATTCCAGAGACTCACCACTCTCTGTGTAAAGAATGTTTTCCTCATTTCGGTCCTAAAGGAATTCCCCTTATCCTTAGACTGTGACCCCTTGTTCTGGACTCCCCCAATATCGGGAACAATCTTCCAGCATCTAGCTTGTCCAACCCCTTAAGAATTTTGTAGGTTTCTATAAGATCCCCCCTCAATCTTCTAAATTCCATCGAGTACAAACCGAGTCTATCCAATCTTTCCTCATATGAAAGTCCTGACATCCCAGGAATCAGTCTGGTGAATCTTCTCTGTACCCCCTCTATGGCAAGGATGTCTTCCTTTGTTTTTTTTGGTATGTGTTAAATGTATGTTTTTAGTGTTCATTAGTTTGTTTTATGTGGGGGTTAGGGAACTTTTCCCTAATCTCTTACCTCGACGGAGATGTGGCATTTTTCTGTATCATGTTGCTGTCCACACTGCGGCCTAACATCGAGTTGGCTGCCTCTTGATGGAGACCGATTTGGAGAGCTCCACCACTACGGGGCTTAGCATCGTCAAAGACAGACATCCGCAACTACAAGCCGCAGGAACTTCGATCACCCCGACACGGGAGCTTCGATTGCGCCGACGCAGGAGATCTGATTGCCCTGACACGGGCGCTTCGACCGCCAGCTGCGGGAGCTCCAATTGGCCCGACACATCGTTCAACTGCTCCGACTGTAGGAGAGAAATGAGGGAAGAAGGTTAAACTTTATTGCCTTCCATCATAGAGAGGAATGTGGGGAATCCGCTGTGGTGGATGTTTATGTTTACTTGTATGTAGTTGTGTATCTTGTTGCTTTTTTAGTACGGCTGATTAGTAATTCACATATCACTCTACCTTAATTGGTACAGGTGACAATGAGGCTTTTGAAACTTTTGAAAACAACGCTTTCACTGTATCTCAGTACACGTGGCAATAATAAATCTAAACATAAAGTTCTTCAATACAGACTGTGCACAAGCTAAACATCACCATAATGAGAAGAACTGATCGACTGTAGATGGGAATTTGACATTGCATCTTATTCTGGTCTCTCTTCCAGCCATTTGCCCCCATCTTGCTCTACATTTAAGATAGTCACAAAATGCTGGAGTAAGTGACGTTACAGGTCAAGGCCATTCTTCAGACTGAAAGTCAGGGGTGAGGCAAACGAGAGATAGAGAGGGTGATATAAGAACTGCAGATGCTGGTTTACACTGAAGATAGGCCCGAAAAGTCACCCATTCCTTCTAATCAGAGATGCCGCCAGTCCCGCAAAGTTACTCCAGCATTTTGTGTCTTTGGTGTAAATCAGCATCTACAGTTCCTTTCTATATATTTTGCCTGCTCTACATTTAGATGCAGATCCTCCCCACTGCACGGCCTGTCCATCCAATAGAGCATTTGGGAGTCCAGCGGATGGATTTGCAGTTGCTATGGGACTGGATGCATCTTCTACCAAGTGGGAAATTGGTTCTTACTTGAATTTCCCATTTGCAAACCGTTCGGGTTACAAAGAGCTCCCGGGAAGAGAACCCATTCGCAATCTGGGGATGAGCCAATAGACAAAAGACAATAGGTGCAGGAGAAGGCCAGCACCACCATTCAATGTGATCGTGGCTGATCATCTCCAATCAGAACCCCATTCCTGCCTTCTCCCCATATCCCCTGGCTCTGCTATCTTTAAGAGCCCTATCTAGCTCTCTCTTGAAAGTAGCCAGAGAACCGGCCTCCATCGTGCTCGACAGAATTCATCGCTCTGTGTGAAGTAGTATTTGCTCATCTCTGTTCCAAATGGCTTACCTCTTATTCTTAACAGCGGTCCCTGGTTCTGGAATCCCCCAACACGGGAACAAGTTTCCTGCCTCCAGCGTGTCCAAACCCTTAATAGTCCTTTATGTTTCGATAAGATGCCGTCTCATCCTTCTAAAATCCAGAGTATAGAAGGCAAGCCACTCCATTCTCTCAGCATATGACAGTCCCGCCATCCTGGGAATTAACCTTGTTAACCTACGCTGCACTCCCTCAATAGCAAAAATTTCCTTCCTCAAATTAGGGTACCAAAACTTGTTGTCCAGGAAGAGGATAAACAAAATTCCTGATGTACGTGGCCAGAGGATCTGGGGTTACGACGGAAGGAAATCCACATTAGGCAGGAAATGATGTTGGGTAGACTGATGGGACTGAAGGCCGATAAATCCCCAGGGCCTGATGGTCTGCATCCCTGGGTAAGTGGGTCTAGAAATCATGGACGCATTGGTGATCATGTTCCAATGTTCTATAGATCAGTTCCTGTGGATTGGAGGGTGGCTAATGTTATCCCACTTTTTAAGAAAGGTGGGAAAGAGAAAACAGAATTATAGACCAGTCAGCCTGACCTCGATGGTGGGGAAGACGCTGGAATCAATTATAAAAGATGTAATAGCGGCATTTGGATAGCAGTAACAGGATCGGTCCGAGTCCGCATGGATTTTTGAAGAGGAAATCATGCTTGACTAATCTTATGGAATTTTCTGAGGGTATACTAGGAAAATGACCTAATGTGCAGGAACAGCAGATGGTGGTTTACACTGAAGATAGACACAAAATGCTGGAGAACCTCAGCTGGACATGCAGATCACAACTCAGCCATATGAATATTCATTTCTCCAACTTCAAGTAAACCCTTACCTTCCCTCTCTCTCCATCCCTCCCCCACCCTAGTTCTCCAACTAGCTTCACTGTCCTGTGAAACATCACCTATCCATGTTCTCCAGAGATGCTGCCTGACCCGCTGAGTGAGTCCAGCACTCTGTGAAACGTCACCTATCCATGTTCTCCAGAGATGCTGCCTGACCCGCTGAGTGAGTCCAGCACTCTGTGAAACGTCACCTATCCATGTTCTCCAGTGATGCTGCCTGACCCGCTGAGCGAGTCCAGCACTCTGTGAAACGTCACCTATCCATGTTCTCCAGTGATGCTCCCTGACATTCGTCGTTTCACATCGGGACCCGCTGAGTCACTCAACCTTTTATCTTGGTCTATTGGTCTAACTAAGGTAGATTCAGATCTACCTTTGATCTGCTCTTGATCTGCTTGACGCTCTCTTTTTTCACCGGCATTCTCGAAACTCCTTGCTTGGGTTTTGGATCCACACCGTGAAGGTTAGAGTTTCGGCCTCGAGCAGCTACCAGCTGTTTCAATGCCTGGCAGAATGTGTATGGTGCACCCACTTCAAGTTGACAGATGGAATGGAGCCAGTTTGCCAAGTTGACAGATGAAATGGAGCCCGTCTCTCATGGTTACGGATACAGTTCACTGTGAGGTCGCCGGCCAGGCACATTATGAGGTCACCTCTGATTACAAACTTGTGATCTTACGAATGGAAGGCAGGCCCAGAAGGGAATAAACCACTTCTCCATATGACCACAGGTCACAGTGGTTATAACCAACTGGACTCAAATGTTAGATACAAAGAACTCAGTTCAGTTGAGTTTATTGTCACGTGTACAGAGAAAAGCTTTTTATTAAAAACAGTCAGCAGAAAGACAATACATGATTACAATCAAGCCATTTACAGTGTATAGATATTTGGTAAGGGAATAACGTTTAGTGCAAGATAAAGCCAGCAAAGTCCGATCAAGGATAGTCCGAGGATCACCAATGAGGTAGATAGTAGTTCAACACTGCTATCTAGTTGTGGTAGGATGAATCAGTTGCCTGATAACAGCTGGAAAGAAACTGTCCCTGAATCTAGAGGTGTGCATTTTCACACTTCTGTACCTTTACTAATTTGAGGAACGACATTCTTGCTATTGAGGGAGTGCAGCGTAGGTTAACCAGGTTAATTCCCGGGATGACGGAACTGACATATGATGAAAGAATGGGTCTTGAATTGAGAAGGATAAGAGGGGATCTTATAGAAACATAAAATTCTTAAAGGAGTGAAGGCTAGATGCAGGAACAATGTTCCCCATGTTGGGGTAGTCCAGAACTAGGGGTCACAGTTTAGGAATAACGGGTTAGGCCATTTACGACTCAGAAGAGGGAAATCTTTTTCACGCAGAAAATCTGTGGAATTCTCTGCCACAGAAGGCAGTGGAGGCCAATTCACTGGATGTTTTCAAGAGAGAGTTGGATGTGGCTCTTAGGGCTAACAGAATCAAGGGATATAGGGAGATAGCAGGAATGGGGTATTGATTTTGGATGATCAGCCAAGATCATATTGAAATGCGGTCGGTGCTGGCTCAAAGGGCTGAATGGCCTACTCCTGCACCTATTTTCTATGTTTCTACATCATGGTGAGTCCAGCACTCGTTGATGTCTGGTCTTGAAGAAGGGTCCCGCTGAGTTACTCCAGCACTCTGTTCCTTCATGGTCAGGCTGGTGTCTTGCTTGTATGAAAGAGCTACATTGCCAATGCACACAAGGTCCAACTTTGCTGTCAACATGAAACTGTTGACAGTTCAAGAAATGAAATATGTTGATGAAACCCGTGTGATGGACAGGAGAAAGTTAAATCTGCATTGAATTACACCCCACTTGTAGAAACTACACTAAAGGAAGATGTTTCCAAGATTTATGAGCTTGATTCTATTACTCTAGAAGTGAAGGGCAGGTGGGGGAAAGTCTAAGGCAATTACACCCCTTCATTTGATCAACACAGGGGACAAGGGGTTGGCTTAATCTAATTAGATCTGTCAAGAAATAAAAGGCAATATTAAACCTCAAGTGTTTTCATTTCAAAATACAGTGTGGCAACGGGCCCTTTGGCCCACCGAGTCCACGCCGGCCATCATTCACCTCTACACCTGCACCATCCTACACACTGGGGACTTTTTACCAAAGCCAATTAACCTACAAACCTGCACGACTTTGGAGTGTGGGAGGAAACCGGAGCACCCGTAGAAAACCCACGTGGGTCACGGGGAGAATGTACAAACTCTGATCAGACAGCACCTGGGTCTCAGGCCCTGTGAGGCAGCAACTCTACCGCTGCACCACCCTACCTTGTTGGGGAAAAATACTTAAAAAGCAGCAGAATATTTTTGACATTTAATAAATGAGAGTTGTCCATAGTCAAAGCATGTGTAGTTTGTTCCTGGCACAAAAATACATATGGTTTATCAGTTTCACACTTAACTCTATAAACCTAAAGACTCCACTATTGGAATGCAATTCAATATTTGACAAATCTGAACACCTTAACAGACAGATATAAAGCACACAGAGGGATTACTGGAATGCATTTTCCCTTTGTAGTCCCCGAGAAATCACTGTCAGTGGCAGAGGGTTGTTCTGATGTTCTAAGCCATACCAATCCAGATATGATTGAATGACGGAGAGGACTTGATGTGTCAAATGGAGAAGGAACGTCTCATTGGGTTTTAAAGTTTGCAGAGGGCTAACATACAACTTCCTTAGTATCAAGTGAATTGATGGGCGTGGTAGAGCAGCGATAGACTAAGAGTTGCTGCCTTACAGTGCCAGAGACCCGGGTTTGATCCTGACTTTGCGTGCTTGTAGTTTGTACGTTCTCCCTGTGACCCGCGTGATTTTCCTTCGGGTGCTCTGGTTTCCCGCCACATTCTAGGGATGTGCTGGTTTGTAGGTTAATTGATGTCTGTAAATTGCCCCTCGTGTGAAGGATATAGGACTAGTGTATGGGTGATCGTTTGTTGGTGTGGACTCGGTGGGGGAAAGGGCCTGTTTTCACGCCATCTCTCTAAAACAAATTATTTGGTCTCAGTCTAACATTGCTTGTGAAAGTCAGCAAAGTGCAAGATTCTTTCTATAGCCCTCAGACCAGTGAGCCCATGTGCTCATATCTTAACCAGACAGTCAGAACCTTTTTCAGTTTAGTTTAGAGAATCAGGCCCTTCAGCCCACCAAGTCCACGTCAACCAGCGATACCCGCGCATTAAACTACCCCGCAAACACTAGGGACAATTTACATTTATACCAAACCTCCATGTCTTTGGATTGTGGGAGGAAACTGAAGATTTCGGAAAAAAACCTACCTTCAAGGGGAAAACGTACAAATCTGTACTGACAGCACCCGTAGTCAGGATGGAACCCGGGTCTCTGGCACTGCAAGCAGTGTAAGCCAGGAACTCTACTGCTGCGCCACCGTACCAGCACCTTTTTCCCAGGAATGAGCTAGAATACTAGAGGGCATAGCTTTAACAAGAGTGGGGCAAAGTTTAAAGATGTGTGGAGCAAGTTATAAGAGGCTAGAGTGCACCTTGAATGTATTGCAAGGGGTGGTGGAGGCAGATACAACAGTGGCATTTAACAGGTTTTTGGATAACCATATAACAATTACAGTACGGAAACAGGCCATCACTGCCCTTCTAGTCCGTGCCGAACACTTATTCTCCCCTAGTCCCATCTACCTGCACTCAGACCATAACCCTCCATTCGTTTCCCGTCCATATACCTATCCAATTTATTTTTAAATGATAAAATCGAACCTGCCTCCGCCACTTCCATTGGCAGCTCATTCCACACAGCTACCACTCTCTGAGTACAGACGTTCCCCCTCATGTTACCCATAAACCTCAGTCCCTTAATTCTCAAATCATATCCTCTTGTTTGAATCTTCCCTACTCTCAATGGAAAAAGCTTATCCAGGTCAACTCTGTCTATCCCTCTTATCATTTTAAAGACCTCTATCAAGTCCCCCCTTAACCTTCTGAGTTCCAAAGAATAAAGACCTAACTTGTTCTACCTTTCTCTGTAACTTAGGTGCTGAAACCCAGGCCACATTCTCTAAATCTCCTCTGTACTCTCTCTATTTTGTTGACATCTTTCCTATAATTTGGCGACCAAAATTGTACACCATACTCCAGAATTGGCCTCACCAATACCTTGTACAATTTTAACATTACATCACAACTTCTATACTCAATGCTCTGATTTATAAAGGCCAGCACACCAAAAGCTTTCTTCACCACCCTATCTACATGAGATTCCACCTTCAGGAAACTATGCACAGTTATTCCTAGATCCCTCAGTTCAACTGCATTCCTCAATTTGCTACCATTTACCATGTACGTCCTATTTTGATTTGTCCTTCCAAGATGTAGCACCTCACACTTATCAGCATTAAACTCCATCTGCCATATTTCAGCCCACTCTTCCAAATGGCCTAAATCTCTCTGTAGACTTTGAAAATCTACTTCATTATCCACAACATCACCTATCTTAGTATCATCTGCATACTTACTAATCCAATTTACCACACCATCATCCAGATCATTGATGTATATGACAAACAACAGTGGACCCAACACAGATTCCTGAGGCACCCCACTGGTCACCGGCCTCCAACCTGACAAACAGCCATCCACCATTACTCTCTGGTATCTCCCATTCAGCCATGGTCTCGGGCGCTTCTCGCGACCACCAAGCGTCACCCCTATGAGGCGTCCGACTTGATGGTTCTCAACGTTAATTTCGTGCCCTCTAATCAGAAAAAGTTTTGGTCCAGCACACGGCAGCTGACACTTTGCCACAGTCGGACAATGGCAGTCAATTCACCAGTGCTGAGTTCCGTGCTTTTGCTGATCGCTGGAATTTCCGTCACTACACCAGCAGCCCGGAGTACCCGCTAAGCAACGGCCTGGCTGAGCGCGCGGTCCGCAGTGCAGAAGGATTGCTGGAACGTTGTCGCTCGTCTCGCTCTGACATTTACCTAGCCCTCCTGACCCTCCGCAATATCTCCCGCGACCATACCCTGGGTTCCCCAGCTCAGCGCCTCATGTCCCGTGTTACGAGGCCTCCGATCCCGGTGACACAGCAGTCGCTTGCTCCCTCCATCCTTAAACCTGCCACGGTCCGGAAGCGCATCGCCCACAAACACCGTATCCAGAAGCGCTCCCATGACAGGTCCTGCCGTGTCCTCCGTCCTCTCTTCCCTGGCCAGGTCGTCCGCATGCGGTCTGCCTCCGGCCACTCCAGGCTCGCCACTGTTGTCGGTTCTGCTGGTTCCCCTCGTTCGTACCTGGTCGACCACGATGGTACGATCTACCGGAGGTCTCGTCAACACCTCCGGCTTCTGAACGAACCTCGTCCCCCTCCAGCTACTCCGTGTGCCCCCCCTGTGCCGTCCTTGCCGCCTCGTCCCATGCCCACCTTGCCCAGTTCTCCTCATTCTCGTCCCTCTCCGGTGCATCCTCCCGCTATGCTCCCTGGTTCTCCGGCCTCTCCGCCCTCTCCATCCTCTCCGCTGTCTCCGTCACCTCAGGGCTCTCCTGTCAGGGGCTCCCCTCCTGCCCGAGCACCAGTCCCTCTCGTTCCCGTGGGGGGGAGGGGGGGATGTGATGGCGAGGTTCGGACCCGGTCTGGTCGCCTTGTCAAGCCACCAGATCGTTATGGTGATTACGTGTGATTTTGAGTTCCTGTATTACTGCTGTATATTCTCCGTTAGCGCATGAGACGTGGTCGCCCTATCACTGCTTATTGTTTTGTTTTTATAGAGGAAGGATGTAGATGATATGTGTGTACACCTTTAACACTGAGTGACGTAGCCCTTGCTAACCACTCCCCCATATCATTCAGTATAACTGTGACCTTCCCACCCATAGCTCTCGCTCTAGTATCCGTGACAGACCACGTACAGCTAGGGCAGTGATGTGTGTGTTTGATTAATAAAGTAGTAGTGAAGATTCATCTGTGTACGCGCCAATTCTTTACAGTTAAGACAAGCCGATTTAAACTTTAGGGATATAGCGCGGAAACAGGCCCTTCGGCCCACACCGTCCAGCGATCACCCCGTAGGTTAGCACTACCCTACGCACTAGGGACAATTTACAAATTTTCCAAAGCCAATTAACCTAGAAAACCTGCAGGTCTGTGGAGTGTTGGAGGAAACCGGAGCACCCGGAGAAAACCCACGCTGTCACAGGGAGAAGATACAGGCAGCACCCCCGGTCAGGATTGACCCCGGGTCACTGGCGCTGTAAGGCAGCAACTCCACCGCTGGCTGCGCCACCGTGCCGCCCAAATAGTTGCACATCAGATTAGACATGTTAGGAAGAAGAACGTGTCCAACATTGTAGATTCAATTGCGGAGTTCGATTACTTCAGGCATATGTAAATGCTAGACGCAGCTGTTCTTGCAACAGATTGGTAAAAGGAACCCTAAGAAGGAAACCTAATCATTCACTCCTCCTGCCACCATTAACCTTGGCAAGTAGGATAGGCAGCACAGGTCAGTGGGGCCGAATGGCCCGATTTGCACAAACAAAGCTGCCGACCGAAGGGGCCGCGGGCGAGGCGCTGCTGCTGCACTCCAGGGGCTGCACTACGTTGGGCTGGGTGACACGGGGCTGGACGCGGCGGTCCAACCTGACAGTCCCCTCGACCCGAGTAGTAGCAGTAAAAAATGGGACAAGGGTGGACCCTTATGGGACAAACCAATATAGCCCAAAATCCAGGATGTCCTGGCTAATACGGGACAGTTGGCAACCCTATGTGGGAATTGAAATCATAGTTATACAGCAAGGCAACAGGCCTTTCAGCCCATCTGATTAAAATACGAGATTAAAATTAGGTATGTCCACCCTGGTTTCATATCCCTGTTGTGCGATGTCTAGGATTTCTGAAAGTAACACACTTGGTACAACATTCGGAGATCGAGGGGGTAATCGCTGTGGTTTGTACCCCTCAAGGTTGATGAAATTCCCTTCACTCTGTGCAAAACACCAGGCCATGAATTGGAGTTCTCTTCTGTGTGTAAATAGTCTTTAAAAAATGATTCATTATGGAGCAGGAGTTTCTAATTAGCTTAAGTACCAGCGCAACCAAAACAGACTAACAGGTTGTTTGTTGTGTAAGAAGGAACTACAGATGCTGGCTTAAACTGAAGATAGACACAAAAAGCTGGAGTAACTCAGCGGGAGAGGAAACATCTCTGGAGAGAAGGAATGGGTGACGTTTCGGGTTGAGACCTTTCTTCAGGCTGGTTAGGGATAAGGGAAGCAAGATATATAGACGGTGATGTAAAAGTTGTTTAAAAGTACAATGAATGAAAGATATGTAAAAAAGTGACAACTATAAAGGAAACAGGCCTTTGTAAGCTGTTTGTGGGGTGAAAACGAGAAAGACTGGAAAGATATCATAGCAGGGATGACAGTGGAACAACAATAGAAACATAGAAACATAGAAATTAGGTGCAGGAGTAGGCCATTCGGCCCTTCGAGCCTGCACCGCCATTCAATATGATCATGGCTGATCATCCAACTCAGTATCCGGTACCTGCCTTCTCTCCATACCCTCTGATCCCCTTAGTTACAAGGGCCACATCTAACTCCCTCTTAAATATAGCCAATGAACTGGCCTCAACTACCCTCTGTGGCAGAGAGTTCCTGAGACCCACCACTCTCTGTGTGAAAAAAGTCCTTCTCATCTCGGTCCTAAAGAAATTCCCCCTTATCCTTAACCTGCGACCCCTTGTCCTGGACCTCCCCAACATCGGGAACAATCTTCCTGCATCTAGCCTGTCCAACCCCTTAAGAATTTTGTAAGTTTCTATAGATCCCCCCTCAATCTCCTAAATTCTAGGGAATATAAACCGAGTCTATCCAGTCTTTCTCCATAAAACAGTCCTGACATCCCAGGAATCAGTCTGGTGAACCTTCTCTGCACTCCCTCTACAGCAATAATGTCCTTCCTCAGATTTGGAGACCAGAACTGTACACAATACTCCAGGTGTGGTCTCACCAAGACCCTATACAACTGAAGTAGAACCTCCCTGATCCTATACTCAAATCCTTTTGCTATGAAAAAGGCAGGTATTTCTAGGAATGGCAGGTATTTCTAGGAATAATACAGAAGGTACAGAATCAGTTCATTCCAAAGAGGAAGAAAGATTCCAAGGGGAGTAAGAGACGTCAGGGACGCCATAAAAATAAAAGAGAAGTACAACGTAGCAAAGATAGGCTGGAAGCAAGAGGATTGGGTAATGTTTAAAGAGCAACAGAAGATAACTAAAAAGACAATACGTGGAGAAAAGATGAGGTACGAAGGTAAGCTAGCCAAGAATATAAAGGAGGATAGTAAAAGCTTCTTTAGGTGTGTGAAGAGGAAAAATTAATTAAGACTAAAGTTTGACACTTGAAGACTGAAAAGGGTGAATTTATTATGGGGAACAAGGAAATGGCAGATGGGTTGAACAGGTACTTTGGATTTGTCTTCACTAAGGAGGACACAAATAATCTTCCTAATGCACTAGTGGCCAAAGGATCTGGGGTGACGGAGGAACTGAAGGAAATCCAGATTAGGCAGGAAATGGTGTTGGGTAGACTGATGGGTCTGAAGGCTGATAAATCCCCAGGGCTTAATGGTGGGCATCCCAGGGTACTTAAGGAAATGGGTCTAGAAATCATGGACGCATTGGTGATGGTTTTCCAATGTTCTATAGATTCAGGATGAGTTCCTGTGGATTGGAGGGTAGGTAATGTTATTCCACTTTTTAAGGCGGGAGAGAGAAAACAGGGAATTATAGGCCAGTTAGCCTGACATCGGTGGTGGGAAAGATGCTGGGCAATTATGAAAGATTAAATAGCGGGTCATTTGGATAGCAGTAACAGGATCGGTCCGAGTCAGCTTGGATTTACGAAGAGGAAATCATGCTTTACTAATCTTCTGGAATTTTTTGAGGATGTAACTTGGAAAATGGACAATGGACAGCCAGTGGATGTAGTGTACCTGGAATGTCAGAAAGCATTTGATATGGTCCCACATAGGAGATTTTACTTCGGAGTCACGTGAGTGACTAACTGAAGAAGCTCCGCCAGGCGCATGCGTGTCATTACGTCGATGCATGTCACATCGACAGGCTGGAGAGCGCAGCTCCATCAGCGGTAAGTAGTAACCCACAGGTAAGTCAATGTTAAACCTTTCCTGCGAGTGTTTTTAAACTCTGTAAGTCTGGCTCGCAGAGCCAGCTAGAGTTGCTAATATATATAGATAATATAAATTGCGGTAATGGATTGGAACTCGCGGTGACCGCGGTTACCGCTTATAGATCGGTCGGGAGATAAAGGCTGTTTTAAAGCCGTTTCCCGCGATTACCACTATGTAGATCGGGTTTGGAAAAAACGGCTGCGCTAATGCCGGCTCCAATACCCGTTACTGTTCTACTGGCAGCTAAAATGAAATGAAATAAAATAAAATTGTGGTCGAATGCCCGAGGATTCCCACACAGCCTCTCGCAGAAGTCCATACAGCAAAGAAGAAAACGTCGTTATGGATAACAGTGGGAATCATCCTCTCCAGCACCTTGTTTAGGGCTGGATGAGACCTCCCTAGAGCATAATGCGGGAGAAGCAGGGCAGGAGGAGTCTGACCCTAGGGGTTGCCGTCCAGTTGGGTATGGCTGCCCAGCCTGCAGATGTCTGTTCTATCACGGAAGGGGGAAACTGTATTTCTCAGTCCCTACCTGGTCGGAGAGGCGGCTTTCCTCCGAGCAGCATCTCGGACCTCCGACCCTTCCTTGCGGCCTACTATTGGGGTCTGGAGCGGAGTTTCCTGACGGGACCAGCCAGAACCTCGGCTTCGGCGGCGGAGCAGCGCTGGAGCGCTATCGCGGAGCGGGCGATGACTTGCCCTGGTCGTCGCGCTGGAGCTCCGGAATGTTGAGACCGCCAATGAAACATCGCGATGTTGCGGGTCTGTGGAGCGGCAAGCTGCAGGTGGCGGCGCTGACGTTAACATCAGGAGCCTGGGATCTCTCGCTTTTTGGAAGCCACGGTCTCTGGTAAGGAAGCGGCAGTTCCAGGCATCCCAAGCCACTGAGAGGGTTCTCCCGACGCTGGAGCACCATCACCCGGTGAGAAGGGCCTGAAATGTCGGGCACCCTAGCGGCAACTGCGGAGGCCTCAATAGGCCCAACTATGGGTGGACAAGGGGGTGGACAAGTGGACTTTGTGCCTTCCCTCACAGTGGGGACCATTGTGGGGGGATTTTTTAATGTTTTATGTTAAATTCTTCTTTAATGCTGGGTTGTATTCTTATTAGTGTGCTGCAATGGCAACTTGAATTTCACTACACCAACTGGTGTATGTGACAATAAGTGAACCTTTGACTAATCACAAGTCTGCTGGGTGTGCTCATTTCATCAAAAGTGCCAAAACAAATCTTACAGGTTAACACATCTTGACTTTGCAAGGCATTAATATATCAGGCAGGAGCTTATGTTTGGGACCTTTCCAATTTTCCAATGACCAGCGTGTGTGCACATACAAATGAGGGCAGGAACAGGTACAGCAACATTTAATTCTAAACATTATCTTCTAGACATTTGTTTATTGATCTAAAAAATGAGGGTATCGCAGGCAGAGCTGGCATTTCCAGTTCTTTCCATATTGCCCCTTGTATGACATGGAGCAGAACGTGGAGTATATTGTGCTTCTATTGCATGCAACCTTTATGGTGTAGAGGCCATATGTTGGGAAGTTTGGGATATGTTGTTATAGAAGTCTTACCACAAAAACTCCAGTTCATTATTGGGATAATTAACAGTGCTTTTCAATGAAAGAAGCACGAGAGAAAACAGGGAATTACAGACCAGATAGACTGACTTCGGTGGTGGGAAAGATGCTGGAGTCAATTATTAAAGAGGTAATTAATGAGGCATTTGGATTGCAGTAAAAGGATTAGTCCAAGTCAACATGGATTAATGAAAGGGAAATCATGCTTGACTAATCTTCTAGAATTAATTGAGGATGTGACAAGTAAAATGGATGAAGGGGTGCGTGAATGTAGTGTATCTAGACTTTCGGAAAGCCTTTGATAAGGTCCCGCAGAGAGACTGATGACTAAAATTAGAGCACATGGTTGACAGACAGGACAAAAAGAGTAGGAGTGAACGGGTCCTTTTCAGAATGGCGAGCAGTGGCGAGTGGAGTGCCGCAAGGCTCGGTGTTCGGGCCAAAACTGTTCACCATATATATTTATGATGCGGAAGAGGGAATTGGGAGCAACACCAGCAAGTTTGCGGATAACACAAAGCTGAGTGGCAGTGTGAACTGTGAAGAGGATGCTAGGAGGTTGCAGGGTGATCTGGACAGGTTGAGTGAGTGGGCAGTTACAGTATATTTTATTTCGGTAGTCACGTGAGTGACTACGTGAAGACCCCGCCAGCACGCATGCGCGGCATATCGTCGTACGCATGCGGAAGCGACGGTCGGGAGGAGCGGGGCTCCTCCAGCGTAAGTTTAAATAGCTTACGCCAGGTAAGTCTCACCGGAGGAGTGAGTCGACGACATAGTACAGGATGGAATCACGAAAATCTAAAAGAGCTGCGGCCAAAGCAGCTGCCAAGGAGAGCAGCCAGCAGCGAGCCGCCTCTCCAGAGCTACAGGTTTTACCTGCAGCTCCCGACTTCTCGCCCATGGGGGCCGTTGGGACGCCACGGTCGGGCGGTAGAGCCACCCGGAAGTCGGACAGGGCCGCCGACTAAGCGGAGTCCGGTCCCGAGGACACCCCGTTCGCAGATAGCGACAGAGGTCGTCTAACCCGCATGGAGCGGATGATGGAGCAATTGCTCCAACGTGACCTGCTAATGCAGGGGCAGAGTCACAGTGGGCCTCTTAACAGGCCCACGGCAGGTTCCTACCGAGGACTGCCTAATGTCTCACCCTCCTTGCAGGGGAGCATTGAGGGTCAGAACTGGGCTGACCCAGAAGAAGGGGAGCTGGCTGAACAACCATCTGTGTCAGGGGTGTGTGAAGACTACATGGATATGGTAAGCAAACATGCAATGCCCAACCAGAAGGGCCTACCAATCCACCCAAAGCTGGCTGCCAGCATTAACTACATGGCAACTAACCAGTTGCAGGAACAGGCCATTAATGCAACTGCAGACAGATATATGGCACCTGAAAACTGCAACTCGCTAAATGTCCCTGCGGTAAACAACCCTATATGGGGGAACATGAGCCCCTCGAGCAGAGGGCAGGAGATAAAACTTCAAAGGATCCTGAAGCTCCTAACCGCCGGGATTACGGCAGTGGCCAGAACTGCAGTGGGTATTGAGATGCCGGAAGAACTGCAAGATGCTTTGGCTCTACTGTGCAATACCCAGTATGAGATCAATAATTTCAGAAAAAGCATCATAAAGCCGGCGCTTAACCCCAAGTTTGCGGGGTTGTGTAAGCCTGGGAAGACTCAGCCTCCAAGCCTGCTGTTCGGGGATGATCTCCCCAAGCAGGTTAAAGACCTTGATGAGGAGGCCAAGGCCTTAGGCCTGATCAAGGTTCCTGGCTACACCAAGCCTCACTACCCACAAAGACAGCACCCCTACACACCCACCGGACAGAGTTACCATAACAGGTCTGCCGGTGGTGAAAGCTCGAAGGCCGGCAATCCTGCACAGCGGTCTTTTTTGGGCCATGGCCCAGCACGGCCTTCTTGGAAGATGCACCACTCCTACAACACAACGAACCAACCAAGGAAACAAGGACAGAAACCACAACACCGGCAGTAACCATGGAGGTAGGTGGGTCTGGGTTCCCCAGAAACACATCTTGCCTAAATTCACTTTATGTAGGGGGCCGGTTGCACATGTTCTACGAGAATTGGTTCACTTTTACCTCTGATCCTTACATACTCAGGAGTATTCAGGGCTACAAAAATGGACACCTTCGACACTGCTATACAGTTAATAGCCGATGGGTACTACATGGCATGCATTGACCTCAAAGATGCATACTATTCAGTACCAATACACAAGGATCATAGGAAATACTTAAAATTTATCTGGATGGGACAATTATGGCAATACAAAGCCTTACCTAATGGGTTATCGTCAGCACCCAGATTGTTTACCAAGATATTAAAACCAGCTTTGGCCAACTTAAGGAAACAGAATCATACTGTTATGGCCTATCTTGATGACATCCTCATTGTGGGGGAAAATTTGTAAATGGCTACATTGGCAGTTACAGCCACGAAACATCTCTTTCAGAAGCTGGGTTTCATTATACATCCAGATAAATCAATATTAGAACCCTCTACCACCATGAAATACCTAGGGTTGATTATTGACTCAGTGCAAATGTCTATCACGTTGTCACCAAGCAAGGTGGAGGACTTGATAGAGGCTTGCAGGAGCCTCATTGGCATTAAGGACCCATCCATTCGGCAGGTGGCCAGGGTGATTGGGAAGATAGTGGCTGCATTTCCTGCAGCACAATTTGGGCCTTTACATTACCAAAACTTACAAAGAGCCAAAATTACAGCGCTCAAAAGTCATGCAGGCCATTTCGATAGGCCTATGAAAATACTGGAAAAGGCGAAAGCCGAATTATATTGGTGGATGGGTAATGCCCAAAATTGTTCTAAACCGATCACTATCATCAATCCCTCGATCATCTTACAAACGGATGCCAGTGCCAAAGGGTGGGGAGCTACTAACACTACCTCTAGTTGTGGAGGTAGATGGAGTGCACCAGAGTTAACCCAATTCAAAAACTTGGGGATTAACTATTCAGAAATGCTGGCAGCATTTCACGGCCTTAAAGCATACTGCACAAATATGCACAAAGTTCATGTTAGAATACAAATTGACAACACCACGGTGGTGGCCTATATTAACCACATGGGCGGTATAAAGTCGATATCGTGTGATGAATTGGCTAACAATATCTGGCACTGGTGTCTGCAAAGGGAAATTTGGATTTCAGCCACTTACCTTCCAGGTAAGCTAAACACAGTGGCAGACACCAGGTCACGCAAATTCAACGACAACATAGAATGGATGTTGGATCGGAATGTGTTTTCAGATATTGTAGAACGTTATGGGACACCAGATATCGACCTTTTCGCGTCTAGGTTAAATCACCAACTACCAACATATGTTGCTTGGGAACCAGACCCGGGGGCAGTAGCGATGGATGCCTTCACGCTACATTGGGGGGATTTGTTTTGCTATGCATTTCCCCCTTTCTGCCTCATCAGTCGGGTCTTGCAGAAAATAAAACAAGATTCCGCATCGGGGATTTTGGTGGTGCCCGACTGGCCTACCCAACCATGGTTCCCTATGGTACAGAAGATGGCCACAGAACCTTGCATCCGGGTCAATAAAAGACCAAGCCTGCTCATTCACCCCGTAACAGGAGAACATCACCCATGTCATGACCGCATGAACCGCATGAACTAGCAGATTTTAAAACGGCCTCTTTGCGGATTCGGACTCACCAACAGGACCATAGACACCATCACAGCAGCTTGCAGAGAGTCCGCAAGGAAGCAGTACCTGACCTACATCAGGAAATGGGAAGGATTCTGCATCACAGCCAACACCACATATGAAACCGCCACCATAACGGAAGTGCTGGAATTCTTGGCTACCCTTCACTTCGATGAGGGATTGAGCTACAGTGCCATAAACAGTGCCAGGAGTGCCCTATCATCCTACTTGGGCCGGGGGAGTGACCAATTGGGAATTGGATCACATCCTTTAGTATCCAAACTTATGAGGGGAATATTCAATTCCAATCCCCCCAGGGCCAGATATAGCCATACTTGGGATATCAGCACAGTCTTGACTATGCTGCGAGGATGGACACCTAACTCGGGACTCACTCTGGCAAAACTCACTTACAAAATGGTAATGATCATGGCACTTATCACGGCACAACGGGTCCAGTCCCTGCACAAACTTAATCTGGATGCTATGACAATCACCAATGACAAAATCATTTTTTATGTGCAGGGACTGTTGAAACAAGATCGACCCGGAGTGTCTGGTCATACTTTGGAATTTCTGGCTTATCCAGCAGATTCTCGTCTCTGTATCGTCACGTTAATTTCACGATACATCACAGTCACCAAAAATCTAAGGGGCACGGAGACAGCATTGCTCATTAGTCACAAGAAGCCCCATCACAGAGTCACGGTGCAAACCATTTCTAGATGGTTAAGGGTGGTACTGGATGCGGCGGGGGTGGACACTAACATATTCAAATCTCACTCCACCAGGGCGGCATCCACCTCGGCGGCTAGGAGGATGGAAGTACCATTGGACCACATCCTGGCCACAGCAGGTTGGAGTAACGAAAAGACTTTTCACCGCTTGTACTATAAACACCGTGACCTCCCCTGACACTTATGCAGGGAGGATTTTGAGTGCTGCCAGATAGTTTACCCTTATGGGACACTATGTTGTTTTGGTATGAATAAATACCTATTTTTGTTTTTCAGCCAGTGTCTTGTCTGAATTACGTTCATCCTCTTATCCCAACTTTAGCGGTGTGTGAGCATGGAGCTTCCAGGGCATGAAATCACAGAGCTTTGAAATCTTCACGTAGTCACTCACGTGACTACCGAAATAAAATAGTAAGATTAAACGAGAACTTACCAGTTTGAAGTTTGATCTTTATTTTATGAGGAGTTACGATGAGGGATTACGTGCCCTCCGCTCCCAACCCTCTACCATAAAGATCACCTGGTATGAAAGTTCTCTCTTATCTTACTATATTAGTCATTGTGACTGTCTGTGATTTCACACCACTGCTTTGAAGAATGTCGCGCATGCGTGCTGGCGGGGTCTTCACGCAATCCCTCATCGTAACTCCTCATAAAATAAAGATCAAACTTCAAACTGGTAAGTTCTCGTTTAATCTTACTATTTTACTTCGGAGTCACGTGAGTGACTACCTGAAGAAGGCCGTCCCCACGCATTTACGTCATTACGTCTGACGCATTGCGCACTGACTGGCAGGCATGCGGCTCCTGCCAGCGGTAAGTTTTAAACCTGATAGGTAAGTTTTAACTTATTTCTAGGGATGTTTTTTGTTTTGCAGGACAGAGTTTGCCTGCTGGATTCGGGGCGAAGATGGACGGGCCGTGGGAAACCTGTTATGGACCGTGGGGAAATCCCGGTCCGGACCGCGGAATCACGGGTAGCCGGCGGCCGTCAGGTTCGCTCCCAAGTTGCTGACAAGGAGGTCAGCGACACCCAGGAGGGGAATGAGAGTGGGGGTTTGTCCCAGTATGGGCTCCCAGACCGCCATGGTCCTCCCAGAGAAAGGGGTTAGACTGGCAGTTAGCCGGTCTTACTTTCCCAGTCACTCACCATGGGATCCGCAGCCCCCACACCGCAATGGTTCCTCCAGGTGTTGCAACCCCAGTAATTCACAATGGGGTCTGCAGCCCCAACACCATTATGGTCCACAGAAATAGGGGTTAGACTGGCAGCTACCCCAGACTCGGACAATGGGGTCAGCAACCCCCAGACCGCTTAGGTCTTCCGAGATAAAGCAGTACGCCGGTCTTGCTACTCCTGTTGCGGACTATGGGGTCAGCAGCCCCAGACTGCTTAGGTCTTCCTAGAGAAAGCGGTCAGACTGGCAGTAAGCTGGTCACGCTTCTCCAGTCGCGGACAATGGGGTCAGCAGCCCCAGACCGCTTGGGTCTTCCCAGAAAAAGCGGTTAGACTGGCAGAATCTGAGAAGACTGCTCCTGCGGCTCGGGCTGTCAGACTGACCCATGTATGCCTCACTGCAGAGTGCAGGGATAGCACCACAAAAGCAGTACTTTGCCTCTTCAGATGGGAAGGGTTTTCTGTTAAATGTTACATTACATATAATACGGCACGGACACAGACTTCTTAGAGTTCATTTTCTATGGGTCTTTGACAATAAACTAAGTTATAGTCCCATTAACTGTACCCAACGTGCTTCTCATCATAGTTGCTGCAGCAAGTGGGACCCGCTCTCTCAGGTTTCACCTCTGGTGTCCAGTATATAGGATATCATTAACACAAGTTCTTCCAGACCAAGTACATGGAAGTATGGGATATTGACATTGTGTTAATTATTCACCATGGGGCTCCAGCTATATCTCTATCTTTGGTTCGGCTCTCATGGGTAGGTTATTCCCTGGCGCTGCCCTCAGCGCAAGGGTCCAGTCATAAAAGTAAAGTGGATAGGTATATGGACAGGAAGGGAATGGAGGGGTATGGTCTGAGTGCAGGTAGATGGGACTAGGGGAAAATAAATGGGCGGCACGGACTGGAAGGGCCGAGAAGGCCTGTTTCCGTGCTGTAATTGTTTATTGGTTATATGTTATGTGGTTATTACATAAATTGCGAATGGACAGGATCGTTACACCTGCAATATCATAATTCATGTTTACATGCCCCATGCACCTTCAGTTACATGTGGACACACATTTACATTATTACGTCAAGGTCATCTAGAGCCTTGAGGCTCTGATACTAGTTCAGACCATCTCTAGGTGGTTATGCAAGGTTTTGGCTTATACAGGAGTAGATACTTATTTCTAATCTCACTCCACCAGGGCTGCTACAACACCAGCAGCAAGGATTATGTGCAGTCCTCTGGACCACATCCTGGCAACTGCAGGATGGTCTAACGAACGAGGTATCCAACATTTTATTTTAACCCATTGCTCGACCAGGGGTATTTGCCAACTATTTAGATTCAATTTCATTGTTCCCTCAGATGAGAGGGGTTACTGTTATTATTGTTTGTTCACTTATCAGCGTCAGCATGTTTTTAAATCTATGTCATGTATGTATACATTATGAATGTGCCCCTTATCTACGGTCAACTGATGCAGTTGTGCTTGTGTGGACTCGTTTTTCCACAGCATGAAATCACAGAGCTTCAAAATCATCACGTAGTCACTCACGTGACTCCGAAGTAAAACAGTAAGATTAAACGAGAATTTACCAGTTTGAAGTTTGATCGTTATTTGATGAGGAGTTACGATGAGGGATTAAGTGCCTTCCGCTCCCTACCCTCGTAACATAACGATCTTTCTATAAGTTCTAGTCAACTCTAATCTTACTATTTTAGTTCAACAACTCTTTTTCTGAGGTTTCACACCGCTGCTTTGAAGATTGACGCGCATGCGTGGGGACGGCCTTATTCACGTAATCCCTCATCGCAATTCCTCATAAAATAATGATCAAACTTCAAACTGGTAAGTTCTCGTTTAATCTTACTAATATAGATAAATGTGAGGTTATCCACTTTGGCTGCAAAACATGGGGGCAGATTATTATCTCAATGGGGTTAGCGTACAGGTAGAGCAGGCAGTGAAGAAAGCTAATGGAATGTTGGCCTTCATAACAAGAGGATTTCAGTAGAGTAAAGAGGTTCGTCTGCAGTTGTATTGGGCTCTGGTGAGACCACATCTGGAATATTGTGTCCAGTTTCGGTCTCCTAATTTGCGGAAGGACATCCTTGTGATTAAGACAGTGCAGTGTACGAGATTGATCCCTGGGATGGCGGGACTGTCATATGAGGAAAGATTGAAAACACTAGGCTTGTATCCACTGGAGTTTAGAAGGATGAGGGGTAATCTTATAGAGACATATAAAATTATAAAATGACTGGACAAAATAGATGCAGGAAAAATGTTCCCAATGTTGGGCGAGTCCAGAACCAGGGGCCACAGTCTTAGAATAAACGGGAAGCCATTTAAGACTGAGGTGAGAAAAAACTTTTTGAGTTGTGAATCTGTGGAATTCTCTACCACAGAGGGCAATGGAGGTCAAGTCACTGGATGGATTTAAGAGAGAGTTAGATAGAGCTCTAGGGGCTAGTGGAATGAAGGGATATGGGGAGAAGGCAGGCACGTGTTATTGATTGGGAACGATCAGGCATGATCACAATGAATGGCCTCCTCCACCTATTTTCTATGTTTCTAACACATTGATTTCAGAGAGAGATCACCAGGGATTCATGGCTGTGAGTGTTCAAGAAGTGTTCAAGAAGAAGCCAATAGAATTATGGTATCAAAGAACAGGAATGTTTAATATCCTCAGATATATTGTCAAAGTACACCCGTGGAGTGACCGAGTGGTGGAGCCATTGAGTGTGACAGCCTCGCCAGCAGCAGTCCGTTCTTTCACTTCTTGTTATTTTTAATCTGTCAAAAAGTCTCTGTTTTGGAGGTAATTTAGTTATTTTTTTAAAATGTGGGTGGGGCCAAGAGGGGAAACCGTTTCCCAGTCACTTCCTGGTCGAGAATGCGTCTTTTCTCCGAGCTGCATCTTTGCCCCCCTCTCGCAGCCTACCACCTGGATTGGCGTGGCCTTTCCTGCCGGAGACCTGCCAGAGCTTCAGCAGCGGCGCAGCACTGAATTACCTTCGTGGATCGGCCGATGCATTCCCTGGGATTGCCATGTTGGAGCTGCGGAATGTTGGGCCTGCCGACTTTAACACCGTGGAGCTGTGGTCTGCGGACCGCACAGCCGCGGGCAACGCTGACTTTAACATTGCGGAGTCCTGGGATCCTTTGCCAGTGTTGGAGCTCTGCCCAGCTCGACCTGTGGACTTCGGAAGGCACGGTCCCCAGTAAGAAGTTGCTCCGATCATCCTGGCGAGAGGGCCTGAACATTGGGTCGCCGTAGCAGCGGAGGGCTTAAGGACCACGACCACGGGTGAACAAGAGGAAGATGACTGAACTTTGTTGCCTACCCTCAGTGGGATACGCTGATTCCGCTACGGGGAATGTTCATGTTAAATTCTATAGTGTTGTTGTAGCGGCACCTAGTGGTTAGGCCACTCTTGCTATGCGAATCCTCGGTAGTCATGGGAATGAGTCACGAGTTTATAGGCGTGTGCCCTAGTACATAACTGACCTTCCCTCCCTTGTCCTCTTCTGCTTCCTCCGATTTCATGAGTGTGTCCTGCTACCTCAGGAGGAGATCAACTGAGTCCATGAAGCAACAGCCTCTCAGCAACAATGACTATTATGTTACAGTGCTAAACATGCATGTATATCTAACCTACAATGCCTGAATAACGAATCCGTTCATCACAATGTTTGTGCCTCTAGATTGGTGACCCAACGATCCTAAACGGATATTTTTGGATTTCAAATTGGTGGTTACCTCATGTCTGCAGCCGACAGCCCAGCCTATGTTAGAGTGCTAAACATGCACGTATGTCTAATCTACCATGCCTGAATAAAGAATTCATTTATTCACGACATATTTGCCTCTATATTGTGTTCATTTTATTTGTGTGGCTTTACGGTAACTCAAATTTCACTGCACCAATTGGTGTATGTGACAACAAATGGGACTTGAACTTGAAATGGAAGGATCTAACCAAGGACCAACTCTCAGAAAGCACATATCAACTTTGTTTTAATGTGAGGAAAAATAACTCGTGTCAGCATGCATCATGAGATAAGGGCAAAATAGGTATATAATATTTTGTACAAACCAATGGCTAGTATGGCTTCATAATTCCACTTTATGTTCTTATAACGGCGCTTCTCCCGGTCAATTATTTCTTCAAACTCTTTCTAATTCAAAATAGGCAACAATGTCATCGAAATGGTCAGCATCCTGGAAAAACAAACATTGTACCTGATACACGTTGTTGCATAATCTGCAATCATCAAAGATTAATTCAAAAACAGATTTAAAAATATCATTTTTTATTTAATACAGGACAATTCCAGGAATAAAAAATCACAACAAAATTAAAGGGCAACTTCTTCAGGATAGAAATGAGATATTTCTTCACTCAGAATATAGTGAGATTATTTTCTAGGGTTGAAATAAATCAGCTTTTAATTGCATTCCAGCAAAAATCAAAACATTATTAATTCCAAGCCGCATCTTCACCCCCCTCCCCCTCCCCCTCGCGGCCTACCATCTGGATTGATGCGGCCTTTCCTGCCGGAGACCAGCCAGAGCTTCAGCAGTGGTGCAGCACTGAATTACCTTTGTGGAGCAGCCGATGCCTTACCAGGGATCGCCATGTTGGAGCTCAGGAATGTTGCGCCTGCCGAATTTAACACCATGGAGATGAGGTCTGTGGAGCTTCCAGCCGCGGGCGGCACTGACTTTAACATCGCAGAGTCCTGGGATCTTTTGCCAGTGTTGGAACTCTGCCCAGCTCAGCCTGTGACTTCGGAAGCCGCAGATTCGGAACTCCAAGCCACTGAGAGTGTTCTTCCATTCTGACACCGGTGCTCCGATCATCCTGGCGAGAGGGCCTGAACATCGGGCCACCGTAGCGGCAACTGCAGACGGCTCAAAGGCCCCAACCACGGGTGAAGAGGAAGATGATTGAACATTTTTGCCTAACCTCACAGTGGAAAACATTGATTCCGCTGAGGGGGATGTTCATGTTAAATTCTATAGTGTTGTGTACATTTTATTTTATTTGTGTGGCTGTATGGTAACTCAAATTTCACTGCACCAATTGGTGTATGTGACAATAAATGTAACTTGAACTTGAAATGGCAGGATCTAACCAAGGACCTGTTCTCAGAAAGCACATATCAATTTAGCTTTCATGTGGAAAAAACTTGCATGATGAGAAAAGGGCAAAAAAGGTATATAATATTTTGTACAAACCAATGGCAAGCATGGCTTCATAATTCCACTTCATGTTCTTATAACGGCGCTTCTCTCAGTCAATTATTTCTTTAAACTCTTCATTGGGAAAATAGCCAGCAATGTCATCGAAATGGTCAGCATCCTGGAAAAACAAACATTGTACCCGATACACTAATCTGTAATCATCAGACATTCAAAAACAGATTCAAAAATATCATTTTTTATTCAATACAGGACAATTCCAGGATTTAAAAAAATCACAACTAAAAATTAAAGGGTAACTTCTTCAGGATAGAAATGAGATATTTCTTCCCTCAGAATATAGTGAGTTTTTTTCTAGATTGAAATAAATCAGCTTTTAATTGCATTCCAGCAAGATCAAAACAAATAATAATAATAATAATATATTTTATTGCCATTACACATAAGTGCAACGAGATTTGGTTTGCAACTTCAAGATTTCGGTTTGCAACCCCCGAGAACAAGGTTTGTAAAAACAAACATTTGACCAGTATCCAACACAGACTAAAGTGCGAGGCCGGGGGAGACAGTCCATGGGGGGGGGGGGGGGGGGGGGGGGTACTCAGCAGGGCCGGTTCAGAGCCGCTATAGCTCTGGGAATTAAGCTGTTCCCGAGTCTGGTAGTGCGCGCGTAGAAGGCCTTGTAACGTCTGCCGGAAGGGAGTAGTTCGAACAGTCCATTACAAGGGTGAGAGGAGTCTTTATGTATGCTGACGGCCTGATTGATTCCAAGAAGTAAACTGCTGCAAAACCAATATAAAAATGAATAAATTGTCAGAGATAGTCAGAAGGCCAGGCAGCATTTGTGGATGTAGAAGCCGAGTGAATGTTTCAGGTTAATATTCTTTCCTCGCAGCTGGGGAAAGTTGTTAGATAGAAACATAGAAAATAGACTTCCGGTGGCGCCATGTTTTAGGTGAGAACAGCGCCAGATCAGCTCCGCAAAAATCTGTAAAAAAAAACGGGGTTAAAGGAGGCTGCTAACGTTACTTACCGCAGGAAATCGATTTAAAACGGCTCCGGTGCGATTGAAGGCTGCGTGACGTCATCAGGCGCGCGACTTCGGTAAGAAATTTAAAATGCACTCCTCCTCCCCCCCCCCCCGAAGAAACCGGGCCTAAGAAGGGAGGCTGGCCCCACCAAAGCCTCGGGCTCGAGCCTGACTTCCTCCCAGGAAGAGATCTCACAGAGGAAAGTGGAAATGGAAGAATTTAAAAACTCCTTGATGGGTGAGATGAAGAAACTGCTGAAAGAAATAAAAGATCTGAAGAAGGAATATAAAGATGAATTTAAAGACATGAAGAAAGAATATAAAGATGAAATAAAAACTCTAAAAGCGGAGATTCTGGTGTCTCATGAGAGAATTAAAGTGGAATTAACAAAAGAAGTTACCGAGACGGTAAAGATTATGATGAACGAATGGAAAAGTAAGACGGATGCTGAATTTCAAAATAGAATTTCTGAGGTAAACGACAAGGTTGCTGGGCTGGAACAAATGCTGAATGATAAGATAGATCCTATTACCATTGCACTCGACCAACAAAATGAGGCAATTAAAGAATTGACTGATTTTGCTGTAACAAGTGCCAAGGAAAGTGAGAAGTTACATGCCGAGAATAAACGCCTCTCAGAGCTACTTCACAAAATAAATGAGAAATGTATTGATTTGGAGGGTCGACAAAGACGTAAGAATTTGCGAATAGTAGGATTGGCCGAGGGTCGTGAAGGAAATCAGGACCCGCGAAAATTTGCTGCAAAACTCCTAAAGGACATTCTGGATTTGGATCAAGAACCACTGTTGGGCCGCGCCCACAGGGCTTTAAGACGGGCCCCTGGGAGTGGTGCACCACCAAGACAAATGATTGTAAAGGTGGCCTATGATCACGTCTTTGAAGAAATGATGAAGATAATAATGAGAAAGATCAATTTGAAATACGAAGGAGATAACATCAGTATCTTCAGAGATTATCCAGCGGAAGTTACTAAGAGAAGATCCTTATTCACTGAAACAAGAGGCATTCTACGGAATTTAAAGAATACAATGGATCTCAGATATGGCCTGATGTATCCAGCAACATTGAGAGTGACCTATGACAACAGCGAACACCGCTTTGTTAAGCATACTGATGCACTGGAATTCGCTCGAGACATACAGAAGAAGGCAGAAGAGGAAGCAGACGATGAATTACGGGAGGAAGAAGACGACGACTGAACATTTTGGACTTTTATCACTGACCTGCGGTTATGAATTATTCATTGAGAAAGAGGGGAAATAATGGGAATGTAGTTGTAGCTTGGTATTAATTTGTACAATTTCAATTATTCCCCTAATATAGTATTACTTACTATAATACTAATTACAATAGAATAGTAATTAATAAATAGTATCATGAATAATAGAAATAATTACTAAATCCTTAAAGTTAGTACCCCACCCCAATATGCACAGTATTCTAGTTAGGAGCTGGAATATTTAACATCTTTTTCAAATACGGAAGTCATTAGATTAATCGCCACGTTAGTGTGGCGTTCACTAATACACACTACACAATCTATCAGTGTAGTCTTTTTTTTCTTTGGGCACCCTTTTAACACCCTTTTTTCTTTTTTTACTTACATTTTTTATTTTTTTTAATATATTAAGTATTTGAATTTATGTTATATATTATATGAATGTAATTATGACCAATACTGTATAATTACTTTAGGCAGACATGGACATGGATTATTGAGACTGGTAATTTTCATCGGGTTGGCGTTTGGGTGCATCGTTGAGCTGGAGGCGTCGAGAAGGCTACTCCAAAAAAAACCACCTTAACAGTAAAATGCAAGACATGAATCTGAAGACTGGGGATGATGGAATTACTTTCTGTAGTTGGAATGTTAAGGGAATTAATGAACCAATTAAAAGGGGTAAGGTGTTAGCTCAGCTGAATAGATTGAAATCAGACGTCATTTTCCTCCAAGAGACGCATCTCAAAAAAGATGCTCAACATAGATTAACAGCTAAAGGGATTTCAAAGGTATATCATTCTTCATTTATACATAAATCTAGGGGAGTTGCAATAAATATTCGTAAAGGTATACCTTTTAAACAAAGTTCTATAATAGAAGATAAAGAGGGCAGATATGTAATAATTACAGGGGAATTATACTCAAAAAAAGTAATTCTTATGAATATGCTCCTAATTTCGATAACCCATTATTTTTTAAGAAAATATTTAATAATATTTCTATATCTACTCAACATAATTTAATAATTGGAGGTGATTTAAATTGCACTCTAGATAACTACTTAGACAGATCTTCAACAAAAAGGAAAGTTACCTCTAAATCAAGTAAACTTATAAATTCTTTTATCAATACATCTAATGTTAAGGATATTTGGAGATTAGAGAATCCATCCGGACAAGAATATTCTTTTTTCTCGCCCGTATTTGGAACCTACTCGAGGATAGATTACTTTCTAATAGACTCAAAACTGCTTCCTTTTACGTATAATGCAAAATATCACAATATTATTATTTCAGATCATGCACCATTAACATTTAAGATAAAATTAAAAGATATATTTAATAAAACTACGACTTGGAGATTTAATCCCCAGATACTGAAGGACAAGGATTGTTGTAGCCATGTGACAGAACAGATTAAATTATTCTTTGAGACAAATGACACACCTGAAATTTCACCACTGTTACTTTGGGATACATTTAAAGCATTCATGCGTGGTGCAATAATATCGGCACAAGCATATTTTAATAAAGAAAATCGAAAGATGGAACAGAAGTTAGAAATGGAGATAAAACAACTAGACAATGAAAATATAAAACATCCTTCTAAGGAGTTAAGTAATAAAATTGCAATAGCAAAATATAGACTAAATAAAATATACTCTAACCAAGTCATTAAACTTTTTCAACAAACCAAACAAGTGCATTTTGAATTTGGTGATAAACCGCAAAAATTGCTAGCACGACAATTAAGAAAATTAGATGATGAAAAAATGATACATGGAATTAGATCTCTGCAAGGAAACATATTGACCATACCAAAATACATTAATGACAGATTTTTACAATATTACCAAAATCTTTACTCATCAAAATTAACAGGACAAACAGATGGAATGGAAACATTTTTACAAGAATGTCAAATTAATAGTTTAGATCAGGAAGGTAGACACTTGTTAAACGCTGAAATATCAGTGAAAGATATCGTAGAATCAATTGGTTCATTAAAGAATGGAAAAGCTGCGGGCCCCGACGGCCTGAGTGCAGAATTTTATAAAAAATTTCAAGATCTGATCTCCCCAAGACTACATACAGTGTATAGATATGCATACGAACAAGGAAAATTACCAGAATCTTTAAATGAATCCACAATCACACTCATTCCTAAGGTAGATAAAGATTTGGAAGATCCTGGTTCATATAGAGCGATTGCCCTTCTAAATACAGACCAAAAAATATTAACTAAAGTTTTATCTCGGAGACTAAGTCTGGTGATTTCTAAATTAATACATTATGATCAAACAGGTTTTATTCCAAAACGCTATTCATTTCATAATCTAAGACGCCTGTTTAATATTATATATTCTAAAAGAATACGAGATACGGAATTAGCAGTCATATCGTTAGACGCAGAAAAAGCATTTGATCAGGTGGAATGGTTATATTTATTTAATATAATGGAAAAGTTCCAATTGGGGGATCGATTTTGTAAATGGGTAAGAATCCTATACTCGGATCCTACTGCAAGAATTCTAACTAATCAAATACTATCAGCTAAATTTAAACTCTTTAGGGGATGCAGACAGGGATGTCCGTTATCGCCTTTATTATTTGCCTTGGCGATAGAGCCTTTGGCGGAAAGAATTAGATCTAAACCTGAAATATATGGTTATAATACTGATACAACAATTAACAAAATATCCTTATATGCAGATGATGTTTTGATTTATATCACAAAACCTGAAATTAGTATTCCAACGTTGTTTGATGTTATAAATAAATTTAGTACATTTTCTGGATATAAGATTAATTGGAATAAAAGTGATATTATGCCTATAACTAAAATAAATTTAAACATACTACAACAATACCCATTAAAAATAGTTACAGACAAATTTAAATACTTAGGAATTAATGTATCTAAATCCCATAATTCATTAATTAGATCTAATTATCCTCAATTATTAGATAAACTTAGAAAAAATATTTTATATTGGAAAACACTTCCTATATCTTTGATTGGTAGAATAAATGCTATAAAGATGGTTTTTCTACCACAATTGTTATATTTGTTTCAAGCTATCCCTTTTTTCCTTCCGAAAACCTTTTTAAAAAAAATTGATAATATTGTTAATAGTTTTATCTGGGATTATAAAAATCATAGAATAAGTAAAAAACATTTATGTAAGTCAAAGATAAATGGAGGGTTAGCACTTCCAAATTTTCTATACTATTTCTGGGCAGTACAGATTAAGAATATGAATTTTTGGTGGGTAAATACGGACCTGGAACCAACGTGGTTAAAGATAGAAAAGGAAGATTGTTTGCCTTTTAACGTAGACTCAATTATTTTTGCCCCAAAGGAAGTGCAAAAAAAAATTTATAGGGACAATCCTATCATTTACAATAATAGACGTATTTGGAAACAAATAGTCAAGACTTTACATTTAGATAATCTCTCATTTAGACTACCAATTATGAATAACACATTATTTAAGCCCTCCACACTGGATGGGGGGTTTAGACATTGGGATAATTTAGGAATTACAAGGGTAGAGCACCTTTATAGAAATGGAAAATTTCTTTCATTTCAGGAGTTACAAGATATCTACGGATTGTCTTCACAACATTTGTTTAGGTATTTTCAAATTAGAGATTATATCAAATCTAATACACAGGATTTTAAAAATAAAGAACCAGGATTATTAGATGAATTGTTTAACTTGCATCCAACCACAGAAAAATTAATAGGTTATATATATATATAACATCATTATGGATAAGGAGAATCCAATAACTGAAACATATCGTCAAGCATGGGAAAATGAAATTGGATCACCTATAACCAAAGAAAATTGGGAAGAAAGTTTACAACGAATACATCGGTGCTCGTTAAATGCTAGACATACATTAATACAATTTAAAGTATTATACAGATTACATTATTCGAAAACTAAATTAAATAGTATATTTCCTAATCTCTCCTCTATTTGTGATAAATGTAAGAATTTAGAAGCAAATTTAACACACAGTTTTGTTACATGTCCTAAATTGAATTATTATTGGACAGAAATTTTTAAAGTTATTTCTGAAGTTCTTAAAGTTCAACTAGACCCTGACCCAAAGTTAATAATATTGGGAATTCCTGAGTCTAATTTGATATTTACATTGGATCAAAGAAATTTCCTTGATTATTGTTTGATATTAGGGAAAAAAATAATACTGAAATTTTGGAAGGGAACATTATCCCCAACAATTAAAATGTGGGCATCAGAGATGTTGGAGACGTTATACTTGGAAAGAATTAGATTTGTCCTTCTGGACAAGTATAATTCTTTTGAACAGATATGGTCTCCATATATACAGTATTTAGAGAAGTAGCTGTTCTTGGCATCACGGCTCGACGGGCACCCTGCGGGATTATTTTTTTTTCTCACTTTTTTGTCTTTTTTCTTTTTCTTCATTTTCTTTTTTCTCTTATACCAACTAATTATTACGGAATTATAATTTTATTGATTAATAATGGTATTTTTCTTTACTCACTTTTATTTTCAAAGAAATATAAGATAATAATCATTAGTGTGTTATGTACAAACTTTGAATTAAGTTGATGTTTATAACTCAGTTTTAAACATTGAAAATTGGTTATTGCTAATAAAAAAATTATTAAAAAAAAAAGAAACATAGAAAATAGGTGCAGGAGGCAGCCATTCGGCCCTTCGAGCCAGCACCGCCATTCAATATGATCATTGCTGATCTTCTGATATCAATAACCTGTGCTTGCCTTCTCCCCATATCCCTTGACTCCACTAGCCCCTAGAGCTCTATCCAACTCTCTCTTAAATCCATCCAGTGATTTGGCCTCCACTGCCCTCTGTGGCAGGGAATTTCATAAATTCACAATTCTCTGGGTAAAAACATTTTTTCTCAGCTCAGTCTTAAATTACCTCCCCTTTATTCTAAGATGGAGACAAACTAGAAGGATGAGGGACATGGTCTGAATGGCCTCAGTCCCAGATCAATATTAATGTCAGTGATCCACTCCAGAGCCCAGGGAACTCATCCACTCCTCACTGACACCAATCTCTGGGGCTGTGATGGTCTGAGATTAAAGGGGCAGCAGCACCTTCCCCATTCCCAGGCCCCGGAGGGAGAGGGCATTTATTTATTTATTCATACGGCATCTTCTGCCAGCCCGCTCTCCATGTCAAAGCTCCCTGGAGTCTCTCTCACTCTCACTCTGAGCCCTGCCTGTGTCCCACACATGGTCTCCACTGACTGTCTTCTTCAGCAACTCCTCATGAGCTCACACACACACTTCTCCTCACCTACACACAGACTAAATCCCTCGATCACTGAAGCGTCGCCTCGACGACACCTCACGACCGAACTGCTCCTCACACCCAGACATCGACTAAACCCCACGACTCTCCTCAACCAACCAAAGCTGACAACAAAATATCGCCTCGACTAAAGTCCACGTCACTGAAACCAACCCTCACACCCGCCTCTAACCAACCGCCGCCTCGGTTCAGAAGCATTAAAATTATTTATTTTATTATTGTGGCAAGTAAAGATCCATTACAAATAATTCGAATAACTTTCTAATGAAACCTAGTTTCCCAATGACCGTTGATGGGAGAACAGAAAATACCATTTTCAGTTCAGAATAATAACGATGGAAAATAATAATATTTTCTCACCTTTCTTTTTTATTGGGGAACCTAAAGAAAGACAGGACAGGTCGTCTACATACAATACAATACCGTTTATTGTCATTTGAACCTCATTGAGGTTCAAACGAAATTTAGTTTCTACAGTCAAACAAGAAAAGAACCAAGACACAACACAATTTACACAAACATCCATCACAGTGAATCTCCTCCTCACTGTGATGGAAGGCAAAGTCTTATCTCTCCCCTGCACTCCCCATTCTCCGCCCGATGTCAGTCAAAGCCCCCAGCGGGCGATGGTAAATAGGTCCATGCAAGAGCACGCTCCGCGTCTCGATGTTAGAGCCCCTGGCAGGTGCTAGCAAGTCCCGCGGGCATTAAAGCCACGCCGGGCAATGTCAGGCCCCGCTCCAGGTCATTTTCAATCCCGCAACTCGGGCAGAAGAAGTTGCTGCCGCGGGAGCTCCAAAAAGCAGTCTCCCGCCAGGGACCCATGAGCTCCTGGTGTTACCGTCCACCGGCCTGCAACTGGAGCCTCCGAATCTCCGGGGTCGGGCAGCAGTAGCGCGCCACCACAGCTCCTCCCGTTCCTAACTCGCCCAACTCCACGATGGTGAGTAGTCTGCAGGCTCCACGACTGGAGCCCCAGGTCCAGTTGGAGGCCACTTCACGGTGCTAGGCCCCAACGGCAACGGAGACCCGACAAAGGAAGGGTCGGGTCCTCCGTACAGGGAAAAGATTTTAAAAATTTCCCCCACCCCCCACACATATCCAGCTAAATAAAACACTAACTACACTCAAACGAGACAAAAAATAAAAAAAGACAGACGGACTGCAGAGGCCGCTGCGACGAGAGTCGCGCCGTTGACAATTAGAGCAAAGAATAGCCGAGCAGTAAGATGAAGATGTAGACGCCATCTTGGGTCGCGGCTTTCCGGTAAAATGGCGTCGACAATCACACATGTGATACCGCGCTGTTGCCGCTGTGTGGCGCATCTTCCTGCTCCATCATCTTTGCCACCAACCAACCGTCGCCTCGTCCTCGCTGCCGCTATTTATAGACCCGGGCGTGGGCGGGGCTTCAGTCAACGTCAACGTCAACGTCAGCGCTTGTGAGCCCCTCCCCTCCCCCCCACTCTTTCGGGCAGAGCGCCTGCGCCGCTCTCCGCGTGCGGCCCCGCCCCTCGGTTATAATCTTTGCCGCCAAATGCCCGGGGGAGGGGGGGGAGCGGGGGCTATAAATAGCGGGTCCTCGCTCTCCAGGGTTTGGGAACGGGGAAGATGCTGCTGCTTCATCTCCTCCTCACACCATCACAACCCCCAGGAATCGGTGTCAGTGAGGAATGGGCTCTGGAGTGGATCACTGACGGTAATATTGATCTGGGATTGAGGCCATTCAGACCATCTCCCTCACCCTTGTTGTCTGTCTCCATCTGACAACTTTCCCCAGCTTTGAGGAAATAATATTAACCTGAAATATTCACCCAGTTTCTCCCTCCACAGATGCTGCCTGGCTTGCTGATTATCTACAACAATGTATTACATTTTCCATTTGTGGTTTTGCAGCAGCCACTGGGTGCTGCTCGCCTGCTCCTGATTTCAGTGTGGGGGAAGTCCATGATAGTGTGAGATATAAAAAATCACAAACGCTGTTTGAGACAAAGTCAGCAAAGAAGCTTTCATTTAGATAATATTCTGCAGAATAGGTGCCTCTGCTTTGCCGTCCCCTAGAGGCACAGCAAAGTCAGGAAAGTAAAGCCCCTTTATACACACAATTCTGCTGGCTTAACCTCCCCTCTGGCTCTTCCCAATCAGAGCACTGAGGTGCACAGTCTATAGGTATGTCCCAGTACCTCCCTCATCATACATATCATGTTCAGACATGTGCATGGTAATGAGCAGTTTCTTGACCAGGGGTGTGTAAGTAATATTCATTTATTTCATTAAGCATGCTCAGTTGCTATTGACCTGGCCTAGTTTCTTGTATTTTAATTGAAAAGCTAGTATCTGGTGATTATGGCCGCATCCCCCATCTCTGCCTGCCGCTATACAATGCTATCAGTGGTGCTCAAGGATGATGCTGGTTATCTCATTCACAACGATGTTAGAAACATAGAAACATAGACATAGAAAATAGGTGCAGGAGTAGGCCATTCGGCCCTTCGAGCCTGCACCGCCATTCAATGTGATCATGGCTGATCATCCAACTCAGTATCCCGTACCTGCCTTCTCTCCATACCCCCTGATCCCTTTAGCCACAAGTGCCACATCTAACGCCCTCTTAAATATAGCCAATGAACTGGCCTCAACTACCTTCTGTGGCAGAGAATTCCAGAGACTCACGACTCTCTGTGTAAAGAATGTTTTCCTCATTTCGGTCCTAAAGGAATTCCCCCTTATCCTTAGACTGTGACCCCTTGTTCTGGACTCCCCCAACATCGGGAACAATCTTCCAGCATCTAGCTTGTCCAACCCCTTAAGAATTTTGTAAGTTTCTATAAGATCCCCCCTCAATCTTCTAAATTCCAGCGAGTACAAGCCGAGTCTATCCAATCTTTCCTCATATGAAAGTCCTGACATCCCAGGAATCAGTCTGGTGAATCTTCTCTGTACCCCCTCTATGGCAAGGATGTCTTTCCTCAGATTTGGAATCCTCGCCCGGACCTTCACAACAGTGGGGGTTTAATCACTCTATTTCTCATAATAGTCACTGTCTTTATTGCCACAAATGTAGACACTGATGCCTGTTGGATGGAAGCTGCAATCTTCAATCTTGACAGGTAATATTTTGGCTCTGGACCTTTCAGGCAGATCATGCCTGACCTGCACTTTAAATGCAGTTTCCTCTCTTACTGTGATATGGTTTATTACTTCTTGGAATCAATTAGATGTTGATCTTGCTTGAATGCAATTAACAGCTGATTTTTGTTCAACCCTTGAAAAATATTCTGAGTGAAGAAATATCTAATTTATATCCTGAAGAAGTTGTTGACACTTTATCCTAGAATAGTAAGATTAAACAAGAACTTACCAGTTTGAAGTTTGATCTTTATTTTATGAGGAGTCGAGTTGAGGGACTACGTGAAGAACCCCGTACAGCCGTTCGTGCGTCAATCTTCAAAGCAACGGTGTGAAATCACAGCAAATAATAACTGAAGTATAATATAAGATAAAGACTAGAACTACCAGATGAAATCTATGAGGGCTGGGAGCGGAGGGCACGTAGTCCCTCAACTCGACTCCTCATAAAATAAAGATCAAACTTCAAACTGGTAAGTTCTTGTTTAATCTTACTATTTTACTTCGGAGTCACGTGAGTGACTACGTGAAGACTTCAAAGCTCTGTGATTTCATGCCGTGTGAAACGAGTATACACAACCACAGCTGCTTCATTGACAAATGAAGGGAAAACATTCATAATGCATACAGTCATAACATAGATGTAAAACATGCTGATGCTGTTTAAATGAAACAATAATATTTCCATCTCTCACCCAGATGGAACATATAACCAGAACATAAATAGAGTTAACAATACTCCTGGTGCACCAATGGGTCATTACAGATGTTTGGAGATTCATTCGATGGACCATACTCCAGCTGCAACAATGCGACCCAGCGGAACATAAATACCCTTGCTGCTGATGTTGTAGCAGCCCTGGTGGAATGAGATCTGGAAACAGAATCCATTAGTACATAACATAACTCCGTTTTCCTCATCTGGAATGCCATGAACAATACGTTCTCCCAAATTCTTTGTGACTAACAACATTGCTAGTCCAGAACTCCAAGGTTCTTGATGACCTTGACATATGGTTGTATACATGTGTGCTTACCTTATCAAAGGTCCCCTGGTATGCCTGTGACTATTTTGAGACCTGACCCCCTTCTGGTCTGCTCAAGTCTTTATAACATATTATATATTATAATTTACAGACATTATCATCCTGTACCATCACAATTATTTAGCGACTGAACCTGCTGCACTAAACCAGAGCCAGAAGGATAACTACCTAATCCAGCCAAATTTAAGGATATAGTTGCTGCCTCCTGGTGAAATAGTGTTCACAAATATCAACATCGCATATGGCATTATACTGGTCCTGGGACCCATGTTGAAGATATCCTACCCCTTGATAACCGGTGTGGACCCGACAGAGTGAGTCTCGTTTGCTACAGCCAATTCAATGAGGAAGCTCATCGAGCCAATTAATGGCCGTATAACTCCATAAGTAACAGACAATCATTAAGCATGAACTTGAAACATTAGCAATCAATACCATTTTCCATGGAACATAAGCATAACAAACTCTTTCATCTCCTGGAAAAGAAATTCAGCCGTTTGGTGCTATGCAAACACTTTGAACACATAGAAGGATAGATGTAACAACCCAAACCTTAGGCAGTTTGTTAGACCTGCAGAACATAACTTTGAGTTTATCATGCAACATCTGATTTCCGAAACCTCAGGCTGAACAAGCAAATTCAAGTTTAAAATAACCAAAAAGGTTATATAATTATTTGCAACAAATCGGGAATCAATTTGCATAATCACACAATAGGAACTTAAAGCCTCTTAATGACTTTATTTGAAACCTTGATTGATGAGACAAAATGGAGGTAGCCATAAAAGACCCTCCTGCTCCTTTTGGCGAGAATGTATCTTTCACCACTGCTATGCCAAATATTTTGCAACCAGTGAAATAAACATGAAACCAACATACATATGTATACACATATACATATATTCATATTAGGTGTTCCATTGAACCAGAATTTCATAATACAGTGCAATTCAACACCAACTCTGTGTTGCCATTACCCACACTTGATGATTCTCCTGTGGCAACAAAACTATGTAACCATTCCAGTGATTCTTTAACCGATTACACCCTCGTGACTAACTTATGCCATCATCACAATGCATCAACCTGAACATGAGCATGACAATATGCTTATTTGTCCAATCACTCTATAGCCCATACAATGCCCGTAGAGTCTATAAATAGTTGATACTAATAACAGAACTTTTTGGGCAAGTCATGCAAATCTGTTCCATCTCCAAACTCGAGATGATCTTTCAGCTACTTGGTAACTACCTTAAATAGCAACTGTGGCCCGATTTCCGAGCCAGTCTAGCAAGACAATCTTGGTCCTTATACTGAACCTGTCCACTCTAATCTGCTTGAAAACCAATATTGTACATTTTACATTTACCGTTCAAAGTAGCTGATAATGTCTCAATCATTTGTACTGTATAACTAAGTATACACCTACCAAACTGCAAGTGGTCCCTTAATTGTAGAGTAGCACAAGTCCAGTGCATGGAACCTCTGGCCAGGTTTCATGCTGCCAGCAACTTCAGTGAACCGCTACTGCCAAAAAAGACATGGGATGCATTGTTGCCAAAACTATGAAACCTTGCTTGTTCCAATAGCTTGTGCTTCGCCCTCCAGGTTACTCCTATGGAAAAGTCTTACCTGAATAGAAGATTCGGCAGCCAACTGTAATATCCCCTGAAAGCGGTGTTCACTGCATATTGTGTTTGGGATGGTAACTTTCTTGCCAGGCCTAGACCTCTGGCACATGCCCCGATCTCTTGGGCATGCTCTATGGCTATACCCTCAGACTCGGCGTTAAACTATACCAATCCCACATGCTCACCTCTTACATGAGGGAGCCATAAAGCAGGCCTGCTACAAAGCCCTGCTGACACCATTTCCCATTTAGGCCATTAGCACCAATTTGCAATAGAATAAAAGGTTTACCTAACAACTACTAGAGCAGTAATGAACACTGTTTGTCCATCATCGTGACATTATTAATTTCAGCTGGCGTTAACAATGACCTAGATGGCACTTACTAATTAACCATTTAACAAAATAACTGTTGCAGGTACTTACACACCTGAATTGCATCTATGCACTTAACAATTAATCCAACGACTATAACTGTTTTATACCAACAACTGTTACCAAAGTCTTATTGACTGCAATCTGTTGCCCAGGCCGGCATCATGGCCAATTGAATACCTAAAAGTAAATCCCAACATCCTACAAATCTATTTGATAGGACTTAATCTAACTGGATAGAGGAGCCCAATTTCTCAAATATAGTTTGAGACTAGACAGCGGATTTTAGCACAAGCGCTTTTAAAACTGTGTATAGTTTACTTTGAATACTTTTGTCATCATTCTGTTATATTGCCTTAACCTAACAATGCCTCCTCATCCCCCATGATCACTGTGAAAGGGAATACCCTACTAAACTGCTATTCCCATAAAGCAGCCCTAACAAGGTACCCCTGGTGCCCATGAAGCAGCCCCGAACAAAGTAGCTGCTGGCCCGGACTTTCCCATAGCCCAGTATTTGCCATAGATTTGGCATTCTCATCAAGCAGCCCTGAGCAAAGGTGCTGCTGGCATAACCTCTCCAATAGGCTAGCCTACCATAACTTGGCATTCCCTTAGAGCAGTCCTGAGCAAAGGTACTGCTGGCACCGCCTCTGCAATAGGCTAGCCTGCCATAGTTTGGTATCCCCATAAGCAGCCCTGATCAAAGGTGCTGCTGGCACAGCCTCTCCAATAGGCTTGCCTGCCATAGCTTGGCATCCCCATGAGCAGTCCTGAGCAAAGGCACTGCTGGCACAGCCTCTCCATCAGGCTAGCCTACCATAGCTTGGCATCCCCATTAGCAGTCCTAAACAAAGATACTGCTGACACAGCCTTTCCCATAGGCTGGCACTGCCATAACTTGACATTCCCATGAAGCAGCCCTTCCCAAAAGTGCTGCTCTCTAAATTAATTCCCAGAGGTGAAATCTCCCAACTTTCCCAATTGTACTGACTATTTTGTCAGTTGTCCCCATATCCTGGGGATTATTGTAGTTTGGGAACCCCATAGGTGAATTTCCCCTCACCAGGAATCCATATAAATATAATATATATATATAAATATATACCCACGGTACCCTCCTGGCACGCAGGCTAATGATTTATGTGAATTAACCCCATTACCTGGGGACTACTGTGGTCTGAGAACCACACATATACCTGGGTTTCCCCTGCACCGGGAACCCAGCCTAACCATTTAGGTTTGTCTTAACCCCATGCGCTGGGGACTACTGTGGTCTGGGAACCACACATATACCTGGGTTTCCCCTGCACCGGGAACCCAGTTTAACCATTTAAATTAATTTTAACCCCATGTCCTGGGGACTACTGCGGTCTAGAACCGCATATGCTTGAGTTTCCCCTCCACCGGGAACCCAGGCAGACCGTTCAGGTCCGTTAAGCCCCATCCCCTAGGGACTACTGCGGTCTAAAACCGCACTATTCTCGGGTTTCCCCTACCCGGGAACCCAACCTGTGGAGTCACTGACCGCGTTATCAGTGACTCCGATCGCGAACCCGACTTTCCCAGCTCTCCGCTTCCGCGGTCGGACCAGGGTTTCCCCCCCCAAAGCCCTAGGCTGGTTCCCTCGTCGGTCATCGCGAACATCCACTGCAAAAACCCCGGAGGTTCCTGCAGGAGACCTAGAACAGGTAAGAAAAAATAACACTTACCTGCAACTTTTTTAGACTTACCATGGAGGAGCTGAGCTGCTCCACAGTCGCCTGCACGAAAAACGTCTGACGTAATGACGCACGAACGGCTGTACGGGGTTCTTCACGTAGTCACTCACGTGACTCCGAAGTAAAATTGTCTTGTATTACATAAACAATTGATATTTTTAAATCTGTTTTGGAATTAATATCTGATTACACACATTATGCACCAAAGTGTATCAGGTAGAATGTTTGGTTTTCCAGGATGCTGACAAGTTCAAAGACACGCACACGCACTGGCAAAGACTGGCCACCAGGATATTCTGCTATCATCACTTCTTCAAGCTCAAAGTTGAGCCACCAGGGAGAAATCTGCACTGTCAGCACTGCTTAAGGCAAATGTGAACTGCAGAAAGAAGCCTGTGATCACCACAACTCCTCATTTGAAGATCACCGGACTAAGCTGTTGAGACAAGCCCAAGATCGCCAGAGACCCAGGTTCGATCCCAAATATGGGTGCTTATCTGTACGGAGTTTGTAGGTTCTTCTCGTGACCTGTGTGTGTTTTCCACGAGATCTTCGGTTTCCTCGAGTGGGCAAAATTAGGGCACATGGTATTGGGGGTAGAGTACTGACATGGATAGAGAAGTGGTTGGCAGACAGGAAACAAAGAGTATGGATTAATGTGTCCCTTTCAGAATGGCAGGCAATGACTAGTGGGGTACCGCAAGGCTCGGTGCTGGGGCCGCAGCTATTTACAATATACATCAATGATTTGGATGAAGGGATTCAAAGTAACATTAGCAAATTTTCAGATGACACAAAGCTGGGTGTCAATGTGAACTATGAGGCGGATGCTATGAGAACGCAGGGTGACTTGGACAGGTTGGGGCAGTGGGCAGATGCATAGCAGATTAAGTTAGTAAGGATAAATGTGAGGTTATCCACGTTGGTAGCAAAAACAGGAAAGCAGATTACTATTTAAATAGCATCAAGTTGGGAAAAGGGGAAGTACAACGGGATCTGGGGGTCCTTGTACATCAGTCTATGAAAGTAGGCATGCAGGTACAGCAGGCAGTGAAGAAAACAAATGTCATGTTGGCCTTTATAACAGGAGGAATTGAATATAGGAGCAAAGGGTTCCTTCTGCAGTTGTACAGAGCCCTAGTGAGACCACACCTGGAGTATTGTGTCCCTAATTTGAGGAAGGACATTCTTGCTATTGAGGGAGTGCAGCGTAGGTTTACAAGGTTAATTCCCGGGATGGCGGGACTGTCATATGCTGAGAGAATGGAGCAGCTGGGTTTGTACACTGGAGTTTAGAAGGATGAGAGGGAATCTCATTGAAACATATAAGATTGTTAAGGGCTTGGACACGCTAGAGGCAGGAAATGTGTTCCCGATGTTGGGGGGAGTTCCACAGGGCTGTGTGCTGAGCCCCCTCCTCTACTCCCTCTTCACCTATGACTGCACACCTGTACATGGTACGAACACCATCATCAAGTATGCAGATGATACAACGGTGATTGGCCTCACCTGCAACAACGATGAGTCGGCCTACAGGGAGGAGGTCCAGCACTTAGCAGCATGGTGCGCTGACAACAACCTGGCCCTTAACTCCAAGAAGACCAAGGAGCTCATTGTAGACTTCAGGAAGTCCAGGAGCGGCACGCACACCCCCATCCACATTAACGATACGGAGGTGGAACGTGTTTCTAGCTTCAGGTTCCTGGGAGTCAACCTCTCCGACGACCTCTCTTGGACCCACAATACCTCAACTCTGATCAAGAAGGCTTACCAGCGTCTCTTCTTCCTGAGGAGACTGAAGAAGGTCCATCTGTCTCCTCAGATCCTGGTGAACTTCTACCGCTGCATCATCGAGAGCATCCTTACCAACTGCATCACAGTTTGGTATGGCAACTGCTCTGTCTCCGACCGGAAGGCATTGCAGAGGGTGGTGAAAATTGCCCAACGCATCACCGGTTCCTCGCTCCCCTCCATTGAGTCTGTCCAAAGCAAGCGTTGTCTGCGGAGGGCGCTCAGCATCGCCAAGGACCTCTCTCACCCAACCATGGACTGTTTACCCTCCTACCATCCGGGAGGCGCTACAGGTCTCTCCGTTGCCGAACCAGCAGGTCCAGGAACAGCTTCTTTCCGGCGGCTGTCACGCTACTCAACAACGTACCTCGGTGACTGCCAATCACCCCCCCCCCCCGGACACTTATTATTATTTATTCAAATCATTTGCTGTGTCGCTCTTCCAGGGAGATGCTAAATGCATTTCGTTGTCTCTGTACTGTACACTGACAATGACAATTAAAAATTGAATCTTGAATCTTGAATCTTGAATCTTGATTTAGAACTGAGACGAGGAAACATGTTTTCTCACAGAGAGTGGTGAGTCTGTGAAATTCTTTGCCTCAGGTGGAGGCAGGTTCTCTGGATGCTTTCATGAGAGAGCTAGATAGTGCTCTTAAAAATAGCAGAGTCAGGGGATGTGGGGAGAAGGCAGGAACAGGGTACTGATTGGGGATGATCAGCCATGATCACATTGAATGGCGGTGCTGGCTCGAAGGGCCAGATGGCCTACTCCTGCACCTATTGTCTATTGTCTTCCACACCAAAGAGGTAGAGTTTGAAGGTTAATTGGCTTCGTATAAATGTAAATTGTCCCCAGTGTGTGTAGGATAGTTTCCACGCTGAATCTCTACACTAAACTGAAAATCTACACTCTTTCCTTGTGCGTTCAACCTCCCAAAGTGCAACACCTCACACAAGCTCGGTTTATACTCTGTCCAAGCAGTTGTTCCAGGTGCGACAGAGGTACACCTGCACCTCCTCCAACCTCATCTATTGCATCCGCTGCTCTAGATGTCAGCTGCTCTACATCGGTGAGACCAAATGTAGGTTTGGCGATCGCTTCGCCGAACACTTCCGCTTGGTCCGCAATAACCAACCTGATCTCTCGGTGGCTCAGCACTTCAACTCCCTCTCCCATTCCGAATCCGACCTTTCTGTCCTGGGCCTCCTCCATGGCCAGAGTGAGGACCACCGGAAATTGGAGAAACAACACCTCTTGGGCCGTTTGTACCCCAGCGGCATGAACATTGACTTCTTCAATTTCAGGTAGCCCTTACTCTCTCCTTCCCTTCACAGCTCCCCCTCAGCCCTCTGACTCCTCCTCTTCCTTTGTTCTTCCCACCCCCCCTCCCACTCTACATCAGTCTGAAGAAGGGTTTCGACCCAAAATGTTGCCTATTTCCTTCACTCCATCGATGAGTTTCTCCAGCATTTGTATGTACCTACCATTTCTCCGCACATTTCTGCATCTGATCTTCATCCCGCCGTATCTTCCAACAGCTTCCTCACTGTCTACAACTCCTCCAATCTTGGTGTCGTCAGCAAACTCGCTCAGCCACAGATCGCCAGCATCTTCACACATGCACTCTGATGGAGGGACAGCGCATCCTGGACATTTTTACCGCTGTAAATAGAATAAAGCACCCGAGGTCACCGTGTTATTGTGATTATTGTGTTGGAGTGGTCACTGCCGAACCCGGCTCTCTTTCAACGCCACGCACCCTATCTACTCATACTGCTTCCTTCAGTGAGATGAGAAGCTGGACCCTAAGATCCCACTGCACATCAATTCTGTCAAGGAAGAAGGGTCTTGACCTGAAACGTCACCCATTCCTTCTTGGTCAAGTATGAATATTGCTTTCTTGAACCTCAAGTACACCTGTGCTCGGTCTCTCTCCATCCTTCCCCCGCCAAAGTCACACCAGCTTGAAGTCTTGAATTTTCATGGCTTTTCATGCCTTGAATTTTTGTGGCTTTTCATGTCTTGAATTTTTGTGACTTTTCACGCCTTGAATTTTCATGGCTTTTCACGCCTTGAATTTCCGTGACTTTTCATGTCTTGAATTTTTGTGGCTTTTCATGTCTTGAATAGTCATTGATTTTCACCTTGAAATTTCGTGGTTTTTCAAGTCTTGAATTTTTGTGGGTATTTTTCACGTCTTGAATTTTTGTGGATTTTCACGTCTTGAAGTTTCCTGGCTTTTCACGTCTTGAAGTTTCCTGGTTTTTCACGTCTTGAAGTTTCCTGGCTTTTCACGTCTTGAAGTTTCCTGGCTTTTCACGTTTTGATTTTTCATAACTTTTCACGTCATGAATTTTCGTAGCTTTTCACGTCTTGAATTTTGTGGCTTTTCAAGTTTTGCATTGCCGTTGCCTTTTACGTCTTGAATTTTCGTGGCTTTTCACGTCTTCAATTTTTGTGGCTTTTCACGTCTTGAATTCTTGTGGCTTTTAATGACCTGAAACATCACCCATTCCCTTTCGCCAGAGATGCTGCCTCTCCCGCTGAGTTACTCCAGCATTTCGTGTCAATCTTCGGTTTAAACCGGCATCTGCAGTAAAGTCTATATCTCTCGTTTCCCTGATCCCTGACCAGTCTGATGAAGGGTCTCGACCCGAAACGTCGCCTATCTCCTTCGCCCCTTAGATGCTGCTGCACCCGCTGAGTTTCTCCAGCTTTTTGTGTAACCCTCGATTCTCCAGCATCTTCAGTTCCTTCTTTAACACTGTAAATAATTTAGTTTATTTTAGAGATACAACGCGGAAACAGGCCCACCGAGTCCGCACTGGCCAACGATTCCCGCACATTATCACTATTAATAGGTTGAAGACCATGCTCAAAGTCAGTAACACCGCCATCATGGAGCTTCTGCATGCGGACGACTGCGCCATTGCAGCACACTCTGCAGTAGACCTCCAGGGCATCCTGAATGCCTTTGCCAAGACAGACAGAGCCATGGGCCCAGGTCCCACATCAACCTCCACCCAAATAGGCGTCTAAAAATGGATGACACCATGCTTCAAAACGTTGACCACTTCCCCTACCTTGGCAGCATTCTTTCCTCAAAAGCTGACCGACTCTGAGGTCAACCATTGCCTGAGTTGTGCCAGCGGAGCCTACGCCAGACTCAGCAGAAGCGTCTTTGAAGACCGAGTCCTAAAGGCTCAAACAAAACTGCTGGTCTATAGAGCCATTGTCCTTTCCACCCTGTTGTATGGAGTTGAGTCATGGACCACCTACAGCAGGCACCTGAGACCCCTGGAACAATAACATCAAAGATCCTTACGAAAAATTCTGAGGATCAGCTGGGAGGACAAACGCACCAACATCAGCATTTTGGAGGAAGCCAACATGACCAGCATCACCACCAAAACAATAATGCAGCCCCAACTTCAATGGACTGGCCATGTCATCCGCACGTTCAACACACGTCTCCCTAAACAAATCCTGTAGTCTCAACTGAAGGAAGGTCGGCGAGCCCCCTCCGGGCCAAAGAAAAGCTTCAAGGACAGCACCAAGAACAGTCTGAAGAAATTCCACATCACATCACATCAAGCAACTGGAAGTGCATTGCACTAGACATGCACTCCTGGAGGATGTCCCTCAGGAATGAGCTGCACTTCACGAAATGGAACTGCGCCGTGTCACAGAGACAAAGCAACAGCATCGCAAGGAGCGAGAGAAGGAGGCTTGACAACTACAAGACGCCGCCAGTCTCCACTGCCCACGTTGTACCAAGGTGTGTGGATCGCGGATCAGCCTTCACAGACGGCATATCTGGAGAAAAGGTGACATTTTGGGTTGAGACCCTTCTTCAGACTGAGAGGCAGGTGAAAGGGAAACGAGAGGTATAGGAAGGTACAGAACAAATCAGATTCCGAAACAAAGGCCCAGGAAAGGTGGAGCCCACAATGGTCTATTGGTGTTCATGGAAGAGATACACACAGGGAAACTAGCAGAACAATAAAGTGGGGAGGAACAGGGAGAGGGAAAGCAAGGGTTACTTGAGGTTAGAGCAGTCAATGTTCATACCACTGGGGTGTAAGCTGCAAAATATGAGGTGCTGTTCTTCCAATTCAGTTTGTAACTATGAAACGCCAGTATGTAGCTAGCTATCCAGTCCGTAGCCATGTAGCTAGCTGCCTAGTTACCCAGTTGGCAGCTCAGTCGCGGTATTAACCTAGCTGTCCAGTATGTAGATCACTCTAGCTAGCAACCTAGCTATCCAGTATGTAGATCAGTCTTGCTATCTACCTAGCTATCCAGTATGTAGCCATCTAGCTAGCTACTTAGTTATACAGGATGTAGCCATCTACCTGGCTCAAATGTGATCATGTTTTGTCTGGTTTTAACTGGTTAGCACGCGACTAAAACTTTTCACTGTACCTCGGTACACGGGAAAATACATTAATGAGGGGGAAAGAATTATATGAGATTGTTACGTGGATTGGTGTAACAACACACCAGTTGTTGTTGTAAAGCTTCAGTTGTTGTTGCTCATTGTGTATTGCTCCTTTACAGGTGCTCGCCCCTAAATCAAACCTAAATTTACAGATGTCTTCCCTACTGCACCATTTAAAGGTGCCCTCTCCTAATTCACCTTTTACAGATGCCCTGCTAATTCACCATTTAACGGTGCCCTCCCCTAAATCCCCCTCCCATTTACATGCCCTACCCTAAATCCACATTTACAGGGGCCCTTCCCTCAACCCCCCCCCCCCCCCCCATATCTAGGCACCCTCCCCTACATGTAGCCATCTAGCTAGCTATCCAGTATATAGCTCATTCTAGCTAGCTACCTAGTTTTACAGTAGGTAGCCTCAGTCTAGCTAGCTACCTAGCTGTCCAGTAGTTGCTCAGTCTAGCTATCTCTCGAGCTCTCCAAGTATGTAGCTTAATCTAGTTAGCTACCAAGCTATCCAGTATGTAGATCACTCTAGCTAGGGATCAAGCTATCTAGTATGTAGCTCAGTCTTCCTATCTACCTAGCTATCCAGTATGTAGCTCAGTCTTCCTATCTACCTAGCTATCCATTATGTAGCCATCTAGCTTGCTACCTAGTTATACAGGATGCAGCCATCTACCTGGCTCAATTGTGATCATGTTTTGTCTTTCTGCTAACTGGTTAGCACGTGTCCAAAACTTTCTACTGTACCTCGGTACACAGGGGAATAAATTAATGAGGGGGAAAGAATTATATGAGATTGTTACGTGGATTGGTGTAACAACACACCAGTTATTGTTGTAAAGCTCCTTTACAGGTGCTCGCCCCTAAATCAAACCTAAATTTACAGATGTCTTCCCTACTGCACCATTTAGAGGTGCCCTCCCCTAATTCACCATTTACAGATGACCTCTTAATTCACCATTTAAAGGTGCACTCCCCTAAATTCCCCTCCCATTTACATGCCCTACCCTAAATCCACATTTACAGGTGCCCTTCCCTCAACCCCCCCTATTTCTAGGCACCCTCCCATATATGTAGCTATCTAGCTAGCATTATGCGACCTGTAATTTTGTCGTTTATCGTGTCTTGAATTTATGTCGCCTTTGGCGTTTTGAATTTTCGTCGTCTTTTGCGTCCTGAATTTTTGTCGCTTTTCGTATGCTGAATTTTCGGCGCTTTTTGTGTACTGAAATTTCGTCACTTTTCACTTCCTGAAATTGCGTTGCTTTTCACGTCCGGAACTTTCGTCACACTTCATGTCCTGAAGGTTCGTCACTTTTCGTGTGCTGAAATGTTGTCACTTTTCGTCTCCTGAATTTTGTTGATTCATGCGTCCTGAACATTTGTTGCTTTTCGTATCCTGAATTCCATCCCTTTTGACGTTTTGAATTTTCGTCGCCTATCACGTCCAGAATTTTCGGCACTTTTCATGTGCTGAATTTTCGTAATTTTTTGCGTGCTGAATTTTCATCGCTTTTCACGTCCTGAAGGTTTGTCGTTTTTTGTGTGCTGAATTTTTGTTGCGTTTCTTGTGCTGAAATTTCGTTGCTTTCGCGTCCTGAAATTTAGATTTCACGTCCTGAATCACTTTTCGCATCCTGAAATTTCGTCGCTTTTCGCATCCTGAAAGTTCGTCGATTTTCGTGTGCTGAATCTTTGTCGCTTTTCACATGCTGAATTTTCGTCGCTTTTCCTGTGCTGAAATTTCATTACCTATTGCGTGCTGAAATTTAGTCGCTTTATGCGTCTTGAAATTTCGTCACTTTTCTCGTTCTGAATTCACGTCGCTTTTGGCGGTTTGAATTTTTGCCACTTTTCACGTCCTGACATTTCCCCCATTTCAAATGCTGAATTTTCGTCGCTATTTGCATGCTGAATTTTCGTTGCTTTTCATGTGCTGAAATTTTGTCGCTTTTTGCTTTCTGAAATTTCGTCGCTTAATGTGTCGTGTCATTTCGTCGCATTTCACGTCTTGAATTTATGTTGCTTTTGGCTTTTTGAATTTTCCTTGTCTTTCGCGTCCTGAATTTTCGTCGCTTTTTGCGTGCTGAATTTTCGTCGATTTTGCATGCTGAATTTTCCTTGCCTTTTGTGTGCTGAATTTCCGGTGCTTTTCATGTGCTGCTTTTCGTCACTTTTAGCGTGCTGAAATTTCATCACTTTTTGCGTCCTGAATTTATGTTGCTTTTGGCTTTTTTAATTTTTGTCGCCTCTTACGTCCAGAATTTTCGTCACTTTTCATGTGCTGAATTTTCGTCGCTTTTCTCGTGCTGAAGGTTCCTCGCTTTAAGCATGCTGAATTTTTGTCACTTTTCGCATGCTGAATTTTCGTTGCTTTTCGTGTGCTGAAATTTCGTCGCTTTTTGTCAATTAATGTGTCCTGTAATTTTGGCGCTTTTCACGTTCTGAATTTATGTTGCTTTTGGCTTCTTGAATTTTCAGCACTCTCCCCAGCTTTGAGGAAAGAATATTAACCTGAAACATTCATACAGTTTCTCCCTTTCTCATACAGTTGCTGGCTGGCTTGCTGATTATCTACAACAATATTACAGCAGCCACTGGGTGCTGCTCGCCTGCTCCTTACTTCAGTGTGGGGGAAACTGTCTTCATTGCCACAAATGTAGACACTGATGCTTGTTGGCTGGAAGCTGCTATCTTCAATCTTGACAGGCAACATTTTGGGTCTGGTCCTTTCAGGCAGATCAAGAGAGTTTCCTCTCTTACTGTGATATGGTTTATTACTTGGAATCAATTTTACTTCAGTCACATAAGTGACTACGTGAAGAAGCCCCGCCAGGCGCATGCTCGGCATTTACGTCGACGCATGTCGGTAGGAACGGGCTGCAGATCGCAGCTCCACCAGCGGTGAGTAACAAGCCCGCAGGTAAGTGGGTTGAAATTACTTCCTGGGCAGAAACTCCGTGACGCTGGCTGGAATCGCCAGGAGGAGTTTGGGAAATGTTTTAAAATGGACGGTGACAAAATCGGCGCGGGGAAAGCGTGCGTCCCGGGTGGAAACACAATTAAGATCGGGACCACAGATTAGTACGGAGCCAGTTCCGATACCGGTAGCCGATGACTCTGCCGTAGGTCAGCCTTTAGATGCTCCACAGCCACAGGCCACGGAGGGTTCTCCAGTGGAAAGGAAAATAAGAAGTTTGCTAAGCCTGTAATATCAGATGAATCTGATGAAGAAGAGGCAGGGCCAGGCAGACCAGCCTGTGGCTCAGGATGGACCAAATGGAAAAAATGCTTCAAACAATTATTAACCAAGGGTCAAAAGACCCAGAATATTCCACAGCAGCCCCTGAGGGGGTTCCATATCATGATTATGGTGCCTTTACAACATGGGAATGTGAACCTCCAGAGCCTTGTTCAGTTCTGGAAGAAGTCTCCTTTGAGCAAGTCTCAGGAGTACCAGGGCGGCAAGAGACTGACCCTGAAGGTGGTGTTTTTGGTCTTGAATACCCACCACAGCACATGTCAAACTACAGGTGTATCAGATATAGCACAATACTTTACTATACCACAGGGAAGCGGTGAGGTCATGGAAGAAAACCTGGTGGCCAACATTAATTATTTGGTTTCTCACCAGCTTCAGGAGACTATGATTGAGACAGCAGACCTCTATTAAACACCTGTTAATTGTGCATCACTAAGGGTGCCGAAGGTGAATCCAGCTATTGGACACCCATGACTTTAACAATGCGAGGACAGGAGGGTCCTCAAGCTCATTGTAGCTGGCATTACTGCTTTGGGAGGCAGTTGGAAGGGCATGCTATGTCCAAAATCCAAAAAGACATGTTGCCATTGTTTTGTAACTCTTAATTTGAGATTAATTGTATGAGATAAATCACCATTTGGCCCATCCTGCACCCAAGATTTGCTGGTTTGTGTAAATCAAGCAATGTTCAAACTCCAGGTTATTTATTCGGAGAAAACCTGTCTAAACAAATGAAAGATATTGATTAAAGAGGAGGCAAAGACTATCAGCCTCATAAATGTTTTTATACTTGGTGAAAGGAGACAATCTGGCTGGATGAGAAGGGGGTTGACTAGGAGCAGGAACAAGCAGAGGCAGGGGTATGGTGAGAAGGTATTATCACCCATCACAGCCCAATGTTAATCCATATATTGGGAGAAGGGGACCGTCACGGTCATTTGCTGAGGTATAAAAACGTTATTCTATCACAGAGGGAACTGTTGTAGACTTCCGGTTGGTGGTAGAGTGTAATTGTTTTCGTAATGAATGGTACTGTATAACATCTGATCGGTTTATATTAGATACTGTGTCAGGTGCTATATTAGAATTTATGGAAGGAATTGATCCACCTGTACAGAATAAACCTAATTGGGTTTTGGTATTTTCTGCACCTGAAAATTCTCAGGTAAAAGAAGAAGTAAAAAAATGTTATTTAAAAAAGGGGTAATTGAAAATACGGTGAATCATCCGCAACAATTTGTGTCAAATATTTTCCCCAGGACAAAGAAAGATGGGGGTTGTAGAGTCATTCTGGATCACACAAAATTGAATTCATATGTCCAGTATAGACATTTCAAAATGGACACCTTCAACACTGCAAAGCAGTTGTTGTCCATGGGGTGTTACATGGCTACTATAGACTTAAAAGATGTGTATTATTCAATGCCAATTCATCGCCATTATCGTAGGTACTTGAAGTTTAATTGGATGGGTCAGTTGAGGCAATATAAAGCAGTAACTAATGGGTTAAGTTCAGCTTCAGGCTGTTCACAAAATTATTAAAACCAGCACTTGCATTGTTAAGGGCTCAAAATCACATTGTCATGGCTTATCTTGATGATATGACTCGTACGTGTTCTGATAACACTCTATCCTTTTCAGGAAATCAGCTATTGCTTCATCGTTGTTGCAGTCGCTGTAGTCTGGGCTTCCCAACTTTACTTGCACGATGTTTGTCTCAATGACCTCAGAATCTTCACACACTGATTCCACAAAGAACACCTTGTACCCATTCTGCTCTGCAAAGTTGATGATTATTTCTCTTCGTTCACGCGTAGTGTTTGTGGCATCGAAGACCGCAACCTGGCCACCTTCCGTGTCCAGGTATTTCTTCACATCGCTCAGTGCTCTTGATGCACACTGTCTTCGGATCTGCAAGCCCTCCTTGTTATCAGGGAGGAAAAACTCAAAAGATTTATACGTCTTCAGTACGTCCCGCCGATACTGACCCACGTTAAATGCTTTAGTAGGCAACCCAATCCAGTTGAAGTAACGGGTGAGTGTCTTCGAGATGTAGGCCTTGCCTCTGGCAGGGAGCCCCACCATTATTGTGGGAGATTTCAACTTTCCACACATAGACTGGGAAACACATTCTGTAAATGGGCTGGATGGTTTGGAGTTTGTAAAATGTGTGCAGGATAGTTTTTTGCAGCAATACATAGAGGTGCCTACTAGAGGAGGGGCAGTGCTGGACCTCCTGTTAGGAAATGAGACGGGACAGGTGGCGGAGGTATGCGTTGAGGAGCACTTCGGGTCCAGTGATCACAATACCATTAGTTTCAATATAATTATGGAGAAGGACAGAACTGGGCCTAGGGTTGAGATTTTTGATTGGAGAAAGGCTAACTTTAACGAGATGCGAGATGATTTAAAAGGAGTGAACTGGAACATTTTGTTTTATGGGAAAGATGTAGAGGAGAAATGGAGGACATTTAAAGGGGAAATTTTAAGAGTACAGAATCTTTATGTTCCTGTTCGGTTGAAAGGAACCAGTAAAAATTGGAAAGAGCCCTGGTTTTCAAGGGAAATTGGACATCTTGTTCGGAAAAAGAGGGAGATCTACAATAATTATAGGCAGCATGAAGTAAATGAGGTGCTTGAGGAGTATAAGGAATGTAAAAAGAATCTTAAGAAAGAAATTAGAAAAGCTAAAAGAAGATATGAGGTTCCTTTGGCAAGTAAGGTGAAAGTAAATCCAAAGGGTTTCTACAGCTATATTAATAGCAAAAGAATAACAAGGGATAAAATTGGTCCACTGGAGAGACCGAGTGGACAGCTATCTGCAGAGCCAAAAGAGATGGGGGAGATATTGAACAATTTATTTTCTTCGGTATTCACCAAGGAGAAGGATATTGAATTATGTGAGGTAAGGGAAACTAGTAGAGTAGCTATGGATACTATGAGTTTCAAAGTAAAAGAAGTACTGACACTTGAAAAATATAAAAGTGGATAAGTCTCCAGGTCCTGACAGGATATTCCCTAGGACATTGAGGGAAGTTAGTGTAGAAATAGCCAGGGCTATGACAGAAATATTTCAAATGTCATTAGAAACGGGAATAGTCCCCGAGGATTGGCGTACTGCGCATGTTGTTCCATTGTTTAAAAAGGGTTCTAAAAGTAAACCTAGGAATTATAGACCGGTTAGTTTGACTTCAGTGGTGGGCAAATTAATGGAAAAGATACTTAGAGATAATATATATAGGTATCTGGATAAAGAGGGTCTAATTAGGAACAGTCAACATGGATTTATGCCTGGAAGGTCATGTTTAACTAATCTTCTTGAATTTTTTGAAGAGGTTACTAGGGAAATTGACGAGGGTAAAGCAGTGGATGTTGTCTATATGGACTTCAGTAAGGCCTTTGACAAGGTTCCTCATGGAAGGTTGGTTAAGAAGGTTCAACTGTTGGGTATAAATGCAGGAATAGCAAGATGGATTCAACAGTGGCTGAATGGGAGAAGCCAGAGGGTAATGGTGGATGGCTGTTTGTCGGGTTGGAGGCAGGTGACTAGTCGGGTGCCTCAGGGATCTGTGTTGGGTCCTTTGTTGTTTGTCATGTACATCAATGATCTGGATGAAGGGGTGGTAAATTGGATTAGTAAGTATGCAGATGATACCAAGATAGTGGGTGTTGTGGATAATGAAGAGGATTTCCAAAGTCTACAGAATGATTTAGGCCAGTTGGAAAAATGGGCTGAAAGATGGCAGATGGAGTTTAATGCTGATAAATGTGAGGTGCTACACCTTGGCAGGACAAATCAAAATAGGACGTACATGGTAAACGGTAGGGAATTGAAGAATACAGTTGAACAGAGGGATCTGGGAATAACCGTGCATAGTTCCTTGAAGGTGGAATCTCATATAGATAGGGTGGTAAAGAAAGCTTTTGGTATGCTAGCCTTTATAAATCAGAGCATTGAGTATAGAAGCTGGGATGTAATGTTAAAATTGTACAAGGCGTTGGTGAGACCAAATCTGGAGTATGGTGTACAATTTTGGTCGCCCAATTATAGGAAGGATGTCAACAAAATAGAGAGGGTACAGAGGAGATTTACTAGAATGTTGCCTGGGTTTCAACAGCTAAGTTACAGAGATAGGTTGAATAAGTTAGGTCTTTATTCTCTGGAGCGCAGAAGGTTAAGGGGGGACTTGATAGAGGTCTTTAAAATGATGAGAGGGATAGACAGAGTTGATGTGGATAAGCTTTTCCCTTTGAGAATAGGGAAGATTCAAACAAGAGGACATGACTTTAGAATTAAGGGACAGGGGTTTAGGGGTAACATGAGGGGGAACTTCTTTACTCAGAGAGTGGTAGCGGTGTGGAATGAGCTTCCAGTGGAAGTGGTGGCGGCAGGTTCGTTGGTATCATTTAAAAATGAATTGGATAGGCATATGGATGAGAAGGGTATGGAGGGTTATGGTATGAGTGCAGGCAAGTGGGACTAAGGGAAAAAAGTTGTTCGGCACGGACTTGAAGGGCTGAGATGGCCTGTTTCCGTGCTGTAATTGTTATATGGTTATATGATATTTTAATTGTTAATGCCATTCAGGAATCAGCTGAAGATTCTATAAGCCTGTTGGAAAGGCTAGGGTTTGTGATCCATCCAACGAAATCTAAGCTACAGCTGTTGCAAACAATTGAGTACTTGGGATTTGTCATTGATTCAGTTGCTGTGTCAGTAACTTTACCAACAGATAAAGTCAAAAGTCAAAAGAGGTTATTGTCATGTGTCCCTGACAGGACAATGAAAATCTTTCTTTGCATAGCACAACAGAACATAGAAGGCAAGATAAAGTTGAATTACAGTGGTGGATTGGGAACGTTGTACAAGCTACTAAAAACATTGTTATTCAGCAACCTACAGTGGTATTGCAAACTGATGTTAGTGTTCTCGGATTGGGGGGGGGGGGGGGGGAACTGTCCAAGAGCATTTAATTCTTCAAACACATGGTATTAATTATTTGGAGTTATTGGGGGCATTTTTGGCTTAAAAGCTTATTGTTCTACAATGGAGAACTTGCATGTTCAATTAACAATACCACAGATGTAGTATATATCAATCACATGGGTGGAGTAAGATCAGCATCATGTGATCATCTGGTCAACCTGATGTGGAATTGGTGTGTATCTAGGAATATCTGGCTTCAGTATCAATATCCCAGGGAAGACAATGTTGTGGCAGACAACAGATCACAGGAGTTTAAAGACAATATAGAATGGATGTTAAATCCACAAAATTTCCAAAAAATTGTCAATCAGTATGGTGTACCAGACATTTATCTATTTTTGTCCAGATTAAATCACTAATTGCCTAAATACGTGTCACGGGAGCCTGATCCAGGAGCTGTAGCGTTGGATGCATTCTCGCTACATTGGTGAAATATGTTCTATGCTTTTCTCTCTTTTGCCTGATTATGCGATTTCTCAGTAAAATAGAGCAGGACTCTGCCACGGGTGTTTTCGTGGTTCCAAATTGGCCTACACAGCCATGGTTCCCATTGATGTTTAGAATGATAATTGAACCATTTATGATGATTCCCAGCTCCAGTGACAGAACAAGTTCATCCATTGCATGATCATATGAATTGTTAATCTGCAAGTTCCGACCAGATCATTACAAGGGTTGGACTGTCAGATAGGACCATGAATGTTATAATGTCAGGTTGGAGAGATAGCACTAAGAAACAATTGATGTCTCACATAAAGAAATTAGAAGTTTTTGTATTCAGTCAGATATATCTTATCATACTGCAAATATATCGGATGTATTGGAGTTCCTTGCTATGTTGCATTTTGATCAGCACCTTAGTTATAGTGTCATTAATGGTGCTCGTAGTGCTTTGTCTTCCTAGTTACGACAATTTTCAGAACATCTATCTATCGGGTCTCATCCGTTAATATCCCGATTTATGAGAGGGATTTTAATAGAAATCCTCCCAAACCCAGATATACAGAAATTTGGGATGTTAGTATAGTTCTCACATTGCTCCGGCAATGGGCTCCAATTACGTCACTGTCTTTTCAGAAATGAACATTTAAAGTGGTAATGTTTATGGCATTAGTGTCAGCACAAAGAGTACAAACGTTGCAAATGTTACGTTTAGATTGTATGCACTTGTCTTCAGATAACATTACTTTGTATGTTTATGATCTAATCAAACAAAGCAGACCGGGGAAGTCTGGAACCAAGTCTGGAACCAAGACACCACATGATCTTTAGAGCATGATCTTTAGAGCATATCCTGTCGACCAAACATTATGTATGGTTAAGCAACTGACTCAATATATTGAAGTAACCAAGAGTCTCCGAGGTTGTGAGACAACAATGTTTATTGCCCATAAGGAACCATACAAAAAAGTGTCAGTACCAACTATTTCTAGATGGTTAAAACAGGTTTTGGATTTAGCTGGAGTGTTTAAATCTCACTCCACCAGGGCAGCGTCCGCGGCAATAGCATAGGACGTGCCGCTCGACTAAATTTTAGAGGCCGCAGGATGGTGTAAAGAAGAAACTTTTTACAAGTTTTACAATAAACCTAGTAACACGGTACCAGAGTTTGGACATGTAGTGTTGGGTTCTGTTTGATTATTTGCTTTCTTTTATGTAATGATTCATATCTTTTGTTGTAATTTCCCTTATGATAGAAGAGTATTACTTTTCTTTCTTTTATTATTATTAAAATACTTATTGCATTATTCAAGCAATGTTTAATAATATTATTTACTCACTACTGTGTCAATTGAAGCAGTTTGTCGTATGGAATGAATCTACGGCATGAAAATCACAGAGCTTCAAAATCTTCACGTAGTCACTCACGTGACTCCGAAGCAAAATAGTAAGATTAAACGAGAACTAGCCTGTTCGAAGTTTGATCTTTATTTTATGAGGAGTTACGATGAGGGATTACGTGCCCTCTGCTCCCGACCCTCATAATCTAAAAGATCATCTGGTAGTTCTAGTCTTGTGTGAGCCTTACTATCTTACTTCGGCTATTGGTTCTGTGATTTTCATGCAGCTGCTATGAAGTATGCCGAGCATGCGCCTGGCGGGGCTTCTTCACGTAATCCCTCATTGTAACTCCTCATAAAATAAAGATCAAACTTCGAACAGGCAAGTTCTCATTTAATCTTACTATTACAATACAATACAATACCATTTATTGTCATTTGAAACCTCATTGAGGTTCAAACGAAATTTCGTTTCTGCAGTCATACATACAAGAAGAAAAGAACCAAGACACAACACATTTTACACAAACATCCATCACAGTGAATATCCTCCTCACTGTGATGGAAGGCAAAGTCTTATCTCTCCCCTGCACTCCCCATTCTTCTCCCGGTCAGAGTCAAAGCCCCCGGCGGGTGATAGTATATGACCCGCGGCCATTCATGCCGCGCCGGGCGATGCAAGGCCGCGCTCCATGTCTTGATGTTGGAGCCCCCGGTGGGCGCTAGCAAGTCCCGTGGCCATCAAAGCCGCGCCGGGTGATGTAAGGCCCCACTCCAGGTCGTCTTCAACCCCGCAACTCGGGCGGGAGAAGTTGCTGCCGCGGGAGCTCCGAAAAGCGGTCTCCCACCAGAGACCCGCGAGCTCCCGGTGTTACCGTCCACCGGCGTGCAGCTGGAGCCTCCGAATCTCCGGGGTCGGGCAGCAGCAGCGCGCCACCATAGCTCCTCCCGTTCTGAACTCGGCGAGCTCCGCGATGGTGAGTACCCACAGCTCTGCGACTGGAGCCCCAGGTCCGGTTGGAGACCCGACAGAGAAAAAGGTCGGGTCCTCCGTACAGGAAAAAGAATTAAAAAGTTTCCCCACCCCGCCCCCCACCCCCCACACATATCCAACTAAAAAAAAACACTAACTAACAACACTCAAACGAGACAAAAAATAAAAAAAAGACAGACGGACTGCAGAGGCCGCTGCGACCAGTCGTGCCGCCCACCGGATGCAATACGTTATATTATAATACCGGATATTATATGTTGATCGTTCTCGAATGCAATTAACAGCATTTTTTTCAACCCTTGAAAAATATTCTGAGTGAAGAAATATCTAACCTGAAGAAGTTACCCTTTATTTTAAGTTGTTGACACTTTATCCTGGAATTGTCTTGTATTAAATAAACAATTGATATTTTAAAATCTGTTTTGGAATTAATATCTGATGATTACACATTATGTACCAAAGTGTGTCAGGCACAATGTTTGGTTTTCCATGATGCTGACAAGTTCAAGGACACGCGCGCACACACACTGGCGAAGACTGGCCACCAGGATATTCTGCTATCATCACTTCTTCATGCTCAAAGTTGAGCCGCCGGGAGAAATCCGCACTGTCAGCACTGCTTAAGGCAAATGAAAACTGCAGAATGAAGACCGTGATCACCACAACTCCTCCTTCGAAGATCACAGGACTAAGCTGTTGAGACAAGCCCGAGATCACCAGCATCTTGCCTTACAGCGCCAGAGACCAAGGTTCGATCCCGAATATGGGTGCTTGTCTTCACAGAGTTTGTAGGTTCTTCTTGTGACCTGTGTGTGTTTTCCCTGAGATCTTCGGTTTCCTCCCACACCAAAGAGGTACAGTTTGAAGGTTAAATGGCTTTGTATAAATGTAAATTGTCCCCAGTGTGTGTAGGATAGTTTCCACGCTGTATCTTAAACTAAACTGAAAAAGAACACTCTTTCCTTGTGCCTTCAACCTCCCAAAGTGCTCTCCACCCTGTTGTATGGATTTGAGTCATGGACCACCTACAGCAGGAACCTGAGAGCCCTGGAACAATATCATCGACGATCCTTATGAAACATTCTGAGGATCAGTTGGGAGGACAAACGCACCAACATCAGCGTTTTGGAGGAAGCCAACATGACCAGAATCACCACCACAATAATGCAGCCGCAACTTCAATGGTCTGGCCATATCATCCACATGTTCAACACACATCCCCTCCTAAACAAATCCTGTACTCTCAATTGAAGGAAGGTCGGCGAGCCCCTGCCGGGCCAAAGAAAAGCTTCAAGGACAGCACCAAGAACAGTCTGTAGAAATTCCACATCAAGCAACTGGGAGTGCATTGCACTAGACATGCACTCCTGGAGGAAGTCTGTGCAGGAATGAGCTGCCTTTCACAAAATGGAACTGCGCCGTGTCACAGAGACAAAACGATAGCATCGTGAGGAGAGAGAGAGAGATGGAGCCTCGAAAACTACCAACCACCGCCTGTCTCCACTGCCCACGTTGCACCAAGGTGTATGGTTTGCGGATCGGCCTTTACAGATGTCTGCAGACCCACAAGTGGATGACCCTATGGAGTGGACATACTTGTTTCGAGTGACCGTCGATGTCACGAGAGACAATTTAAACTGTTATCCCAAACCAATTTATGTATATAATGTAAATAAATGAGCTGAATAAAATCAATGTTGATTGGTTGTTTCATTTCGAGATGCAGGCCATTCCATCCACCGAATCCGCACCGAGGAAGGAACAGCAGATGCTGGTTTACACCAAAGATCGACACAAATGCTGGAGTGACCCAGCGGGGCAGGCAGCATATCTGGAGAAAAGGTGACGTTTAGGGTTGAGACCCTTCTTCAGACTGAGAGGCAGGTGAAAGGAAAACGACAGGTATAGGAAGGTATAAAGCCTGAAACGAAGGCCCAGGAAAGGTGGAGCCCACAATGGTCTATTGGTGGTCATGGAAGAGATGCACACAGGGAAACTGGCAGAACAATAAAGTGGGGGAGGAACAGAGAGAGGGAAATTGAAGAATACAGTTGAACAGAGGGATCTGGGAATAACCGTGCATAGTTCCTTGAAGGTGGAATCTCATATAGATGGGGTGGTAAAGAAAGCTTTTGGTATGCTAGCCTTTATAAATCAGAGCACTGAGTATAGAAGCTGGGATGTAATGTTAAAATTGTACAAGGCATTGGTGAGACCAAATCTGGAGTATGGTGTACAATTTTGGTCGTCCAATTATAGGAAGGATGTCAACAAAATAGAGAGGGTACAGAGGAGGTTTACTAGAATGTTGCCTGGGTTTCAACAGCTAAGTTACAGAGATAGGTTGAATAAGTTAGGTCTTTATTCTCTGGACCACAGAAGGTTAAGGGGGGACTTGATAGAGTTCTTTAAAATGATGAGAGGGATAGACAGAGTTGATGTGGACAAGCTTTTCCCTTTGAGAATAGGGAAGATTCAAACAAGAGGACGTGACTTTAGAATTAAGGGACAGAAGTTTAGGGGTAACATGAGGGGGATCTTCTTTACTCAGAGAGTGGTAGCGGTGTGGAATGAGCTTCCAGTGGAAGTGGTGGCGGCAGGTTCGTTGGTATCATTTAAAAATAAATTGGATAGGCATAAAGCGAAAAAAAATCAGCGCACGAATGGTGACGTAAATTTAGGATGCAAGAAGTGACAAAACTTCAGGACGCATAAAGCGACAAAATTTCATGACATGAAAAGCAACTAAATTTAAGGACGCGAAAACCGATGAAATTTCAGCACATGAAAATGACTGAACCTTCAGGACGCAAAAAGCGATGAAAATTCAGCATGCGATAAGCTACAAAAATTAAGCACACAAAAGGCGATGTAACTTCTGGATGCCAAAACTTTCAGGATGTGAAAAGCAATGAAATTTCAGCACGGGAAAGGCGATGAAAATTCAGCTTGCGAAAATCGACAAATTTTCAGCACGCGATACGCGAAGACATTTCAAGATGCGAAGAGTGCTAAAATTTCAGGGTGCATAAAGCAACGAAATTTCAGCATCGGGAAAGCGACGAAAATTCACCATGCAAAAAGCGATTAAAATTCAGCATAGAAAAAGCGACTAAAATTCATGATGGGAAAGGAGACGAAAATTCCAAAGCACCAAAAGGGACATAAATTCAGAACGAGAAAAGCGACTGAATTTCCGGATGCAAAAAGCAATGAAAATTTAGCACGCAAAAAGCGACGACATTTTAGGACGTAAAATGCGATGAAATTTCAGGAGGACAAAAGCGATGAAATTTAAGCACACGAAAAGCCACGACAATTTAGCATGCAAAAAGCGATGACATTTCAGTACATGAAAAGCGACAAAAATTCAGCACAGGACGAAGATTCAGCAAGCGAAAAGCGAAGACAATTCAGCACGCGAAAAGCGAAGAAAATGCAGCACATGACAAGTGACGAACATTCAGGACGTGAAAGGCGCCGAATATTAAAAACGCCAAAAGCGATGTAAATTCAGGACACGAACCTATGAAATTACAGGAAGAATAAAGCAATGAAAATTCAGGACGTGAAAAGTGACGAAAATTCAGCACATGAAAAACAACTAACTCAGCACGCGAAAATTGAGGAACTTTTAGGATGTGAATAGCAACGAAAATTCAGCACGTGAAAAGTGACGAAAATTCAGCACACGAAAAACAATGAACAATATAACTATATAACCATATAACAATTACAGCATGGAAACAGGCATTCTCGGCCCTTCCAGTCCGTGCCGACCATTTATTTTCCCCTAGTCCCATCTACCTGCACTCAGACCATACACCCCCATTCCCTTCCCGTCGATATACCTATCCACTTTACTTTTAAATGTTAAAATCGATCCTGCCTCCACCACTTCTGCAGGAAGATCATTCCACACAGCCACCACTCTCTGAGTAAAGAAGTTCCCCCTCATGTTACCCCTAAACTTCTGTCCCTTACTTTTCATGTCATGCCCTCTTGTTTGAATCTGTCTCTTGCTTGCACAGGCTGTCTCTGAGAAAACACAAACGTCTTCAGGACGCGAAAAGCGATGAAAATTTTGCACGTGAAAAGCGCCAAAAATTCAGCACACAAAAAGTGACGAAAATTCAGGATTTGAAAAGGTACGAAAATTCAGGATGTTAAAACGGAGAAAGATTTTAGATGCAAAAAGCAACGAAAATTCAGCATTTGAGATGGGGGAAAATGTCAGGACGGGAAAAGCGGCAAAAATTCATAACGCCAAAAGTGACGTAAATTCAGGACGAGAAAAGCGATGTAATTTCAGGACGCATAAAGCGACAAAATTTCAGGACACGAAAAGCGACAAAATTTTAGCACATGAAAGGGATCGAAAAGCGACGAAAATTCAGCACACAAAAAGTAACAAAAATGCAGGAAACGAAAAACGATGAAATTTCAGGACGCAAAATGCGACAAAATTTCAGGACACAAAATCGACGAATTTTCAGCATGCTTCAGATACGCAATGAAATTTCAGCACAGGAAAAGTGACGGAATTTCAACGTGTGAAAAGCAACGAAAATTCAGTACACGAAAAGCGACGAAAATTCAGCATGCGAAAAGCGAGGAACTTTCAGGAAGCGAAAAGCAACACAAATTCAGCACACAATCAACGTCAAACCTTCAGGACACTAAAAGCTACATAAATTCAGGACGCAAAAAGTGACAAAATTTCAGCACACTAAAAGTGACGAAAAGCGGCAAAAATTCAGCATGTGAAAATTGATGAAAATTCAGCATGCAAAAAGCGAAGAAAATTTAGCACGCGAAAAGCGAGGAACCTTTTGGACATGAAAAGCAGCGAATACTCAGCAAGCGAAAAAATTTTAGCAAGAGGTGACAAAAATTAAAAATGCCAAAAGCGATATAAATTCAGGACGCAAAAAGTGATGAAATTTCAGCATGCAAAAACCGACGAAAATTCAGCACGTGAAAAGCAACAAAAATACAGCACACGAAAAGTGAAGAAAATTCAGCACATGAAAAGCGATAAATTCAGGAAGCGAAAGGCAAGGAAAATTCAAAAAGCCAAAAGCAACATAAATTCAGAACGTGATGAAATTTCAGTGGGAGAAAAGCGAAAATTTCAGCACATGAACATAGAAACATAGAAAAATAGGTGCAGGAGTAGGCCATTCGGCCCTTCGAGCCTGCACCACCATTCAATATGATCATGGCTGATCATCCAACTCAGTATCCCATACCTGCCTTCTCTCCATACCCCCTGATCCCTTTAGCCACAAGTGCCACATCTAACACCCTCTTAAATATAGCCAATGAGCTGGCCTCAACTACCTTCTGTGGCAGAGAATTCCAGAGACTCACCACTCTCTGTGTAAAGAATGTTTTCCTCATCTCGGTCCTAAAGGAATTCTCCCTTATCCTTAGACTGTGACCCCTTGTTCTGGATGACCCCTTGTTCTGGAAAAGCGATAAAAATTCAGCATGCTTAAAGCGAGGAACCTTCATGACGTGAAAAGCTATGCAAATTCACCATGCGATCAGCGACAAACCTTCAGGACGCGAAAAGCTACAAAAATTCAGCACGAGAAAAGCGACAAAAATTCAGCACATGAAAAGTGACGAAAATTCTGGACGCAAAAGGCGACAAAAATTCAAAATGCCAAAAGAGACATAAATTCAGGGCGCAAAAAGTGACAAAATTTCAGCACACAAAAAGCACCAAAATTTCAGCACACAAAAGGCGACGAAAATTTAGCATGCAGAAACCGACGAAAATTCAGCACGCGAAAAGTGATGAAAATTCAACACATGAAAAGTGCTGAAAATTCAGGAAGCGAAAGGCAAGGAAAATTCAAAAGCAACATAAATTCAGAATGTGAAAGGTGACAAAATTACAGGACGCGTTAAGCGACGAAATTTCAGTGGGTGAAAAGTGGCGAAATTTCAGCACATGAAAAGCGACGTAAATTCAGCATGCGAAAAGCAAAAGAAAATTCAGCAGGCGATCAGCGACAACCCGTCAGGACGCAAAAAGCAACGAAAATTCAGCACGAGGAATGGGACAAAAATACAGCTCATGAAAAGTGACGAAAATTCTGGATGCAAGGGGCAACAAAAATGAAAAACGCCAAAAGTGACATAAATTCAGGCGCAAAATGCGACGACAATTCAGCTCGCAAAAAGTGATGAAAATTCAACAATCAAAAAGCAACGAAAATTAACCATATAACATATAACCATATAACAATTACAGCATGGAAACAGGCCTTCTCAGCCCTTCCAGTCTGTGCCGACCATTTATTTTCCCCTAGTCCCATCTACCTGCACTCAGACTATACCCCTCCATTCCCTTCCCGTCCATATACCTATCCACTTTACTTTTAAATTCAGGACGCGAAAGGCGACATAAATTAAAAACGCCAAACGCAATGTAAATTCAGGATGCAAAAAGTGATGAAATTTCTGGACACATAAAGCAACATAATTTCAGCATGAGTAAAACGATAAACCTTCAGGAATCGAAAATTGATGAAAATCACGAAGCACGCGAAAAGCAACGAAAATGAAGCACACGAAAAGTGATGTAAATTCAGGGGATGAAAAGCAACGAAATTTCAGGATGAATAAAGAGACAAAATTTCAGGACGTGAAAAGCGACAAAATTTCAGCACTCAAAATGCGCCGAAATTTCAGCACACAAAAAGCGAAGAAAATTCAGCATGCAAAAAGCGACGAACCTTCAGGATGCGAAAGGAGACATAAATTAAAAGGGCCAAAAAAATGTAAATTCAGGATGCAAAGAGTGATGCAATTTCTGGACGCATAAAGCGACAAAATTTCAGCATGCGGTACGCGATTACATTTCAGCACAGGAAAAGTGATGAAAATTCAGCATGTGAATAGAGAAGAAAATTCAGCATACGAAAAGCAGGATGCAAAAAGTGATGAAAATTCAGGACGCCAAAGGCGACATCAATTCAGGACGCGAAATGCAACAAAATTTCAGGACATGAAAAGCGACGACAATTCAGCATGCGGAAAGCGACTAAATTTCAGCACGCGAAAAGCGAGGAACCTTTTGGACGTGAAAAGCAACATAAATTCAGCACGCGAAAAGTGACAAAAATTCAGCACACTAAAAACAAATAACCTTCAGGACGTGAAAAGCAATGAAATTTCTGCACGCAAAAATTCAGCAGACAAAAAGTGATGAAAATTCAGGACATGAAATGCAACAAACATTTATGACACAGAAAGGGACAAAAATTCAGGATGTAGAAGAAAGAAAATTCAGGACTGGAAAAGGTATGAAATTTCAGGATGCTAAAATGGAGATACATTTTGGACGCAAAAAGCAACAAAAATTCAGCGTTTGAAATGGGGGAAAATGTCAGGATCCAAAAAGCGGCGAAACTCAGGACGAGAAAAGTGACAAAATTTCAGGACGCATAAAGCGACTAAATTTTTGCCCACGATACGTGATGACATTTCAGCACAGGAAAAGTGACGACATTTCAGCACAGGAAAAGTGACAAAATTTCAGGATGCGTAAAGCGACAGCATTTCAGGACGAGAACAGTTACGAAATTTCAGGATACATAAAGCGACGAAATTTCAGGTTGTGAAAAGTGACTAAATTTCAGCACATGAAAAACGACGATAATTCAGCCGGTGAAAAGCGATGAAAATTCATCACGCAAAAAGTGACGAACATTCAGCACCCGAAAGGCGACATAAATTCAGGACGTGAAAAGTGACAAAACTTCAGGACGCATTAAGCGACAACATTTCACGACGTGAAAAGCGACAACATTTCAGCACGTGAAAGGCGACGAAATATCTGCCTGCAATAGAATCATAGAATCATAGAAAATAGGTGCAGGAGTAGGCCTTTCGGCCCTTCGAGCCTGCACCGCCATTCAATACGATCATGGCTGATCATCCAAATCAGTATCCTGTACCTGCCTTCTCACCATACCCCCTGATCCCTTTAGCCACAAGGGTCAAACTCCCTCTTAAATATAGCCAATGAACTACCTTCTGTGGCAGAGAATTCCACAAACTCGCCACTCTCTGTGTGAAAAATGATCTTCTCATCTCGGTCCTAAAAGACTTCCCCCTTATCCTTAAACTGTGACCCCTTGTTCTGGAGTTCCCGAACATCGGGAACAATCTTCCTGCATCTAGCCTGTCCAACCACTTAAGAATTTTGTAAGTCTCTATAAAATCCCCGCTCAATCTCCTAAATTCCAGCGAGTACAAGCCGAGTCTATCCAGTCTTTCTTCATATGGAAGTCCTGCCATCCCAGGAATCAGTCTGGTGAGCCTTCTCTATACTCTCTCTATGGCAAGAATATCTTTCCTAAGATTTGAATAAATGACGAAATTTCAGCACACGATATGCGATGAAAATTCAGGAAGCGAAAAGTGATGAAAATTAAAAACACCAAAAGCGACAAATTCAGGACGCTAAAAGCGACAAAATTACAGGATGTATTACAGGAAACAAAAAACAGAAGATATACAAACAAAAACTATTCAAGTCTGGAACGATGACTCTGTCGATGCATTAAGGGGCTGCATGGAGATCACTGACTGGGAAATATTTTTCCAAAGCTGTGAGGGAGACCTAAATCTGCTGACAGACTCTATCTCCTCCTATTTGTCATTCTGTGTGGACGCTGTTATACCAACAAAACAGGTCAAGCTGTACCCCAATACCAAGCCTTGGGTTACCAAGGACCTGAATCAGTGTCTTAACAACAAAAAAGTGGCATTCCTTCAGGGAGACAAACACAGAGTAAAACAGTATAATACTGAGTTGAGAAGGAAGACCAGGCAGGCCAAACGCCACTACAAAAACATAGTGGAGGAAAAATTCACCACTGGCAATGCAAGGGAGGCATGGCAGGGACTTAACACCATGATGGGCAGAGCCCAGAAACCGGCCCTGATCCAATGCTCTGACCCCGCCACATTTGCTGAGCAACTCAACATCTATTACAGCAGGTTTGACAGGCCACACCCCCAGAATGACTGGACCCTCACCAGCAGTCCATCAATCGCAGTGGATAAAAGGAAGGTTACATCTATACTGGGCCGCATCAACCCTCACATAGCTTCTGGCCCAGACAGGCTCAGGGGCAAGGTGCTGAGGGAATGCTCAGTTCAGCTGGGTGATGTCATCACTGAGCTATTTCAACATCTCCTTGACTCCAGCTATGTCCCACGGATGTGGAAGGAGTCTACACTTATACCGTTGCCGAAGAAATCTAACGCCAGGGAGATGAAGGACTTCAGACCGGTAGCACTCACATCCCTTCTTTCCAAGTGTATGGAGAGGGTGGTAAGTGACCACCTCACTGCTATGGTGGTGGATAGGCTTGACCCACTCCAGTTCGCCTATAAGGCAAGGCGTGGCGTGGAGGATGCCTGTTTGACTCTCCTGGACACAGTTAGCAGACAGCTGGACTCCCCACACCCAACACACGGATTTTATTTATGGATTTTTCTTCCGCTTTTAACACAGTCAACACAGTCACCCTCTGCAACCGCCTTCTGGATCTACAAGTCAACCCATCACTTATCCTGTGGATAAAAGACTTCCTGCAGGACCGGCCACAGCATGTGGTGGTAAATGGTTTTAAATCCAAGAACATGATTTTAAACACTGGTGTCCCCCAGGGTTGTGTTTTATCACCGATTTTATTTTCCATCTACACGAACAATGTAACAAACAATAACAGTGACATTCCCCTTTTTAAGTATGCAGACGATATGGCCCTGGTGGCCCACATCAAGGATCACACTTCTCTGGCTGCCTACTATCAGCAGGTCAACATCTTGATGCTGTGGATCAAAGAGAGCTCTCTGGAGCTTAACATCTCCAAGACCTAGGAGCTGTGTTGTGGGGGAAGGTGAACATCTTCCCCCCAACCTCTCTTTGAACCTCTGAGGCTGAATGGGCAGACAGTCGAGCAGGTAGAGGCCTTTAGATACCTGGGCACAGAGATTGACACCCACCTGTCCTTCTCCCAGCACACAGACTCTGTGTACAAGAAGGCACAGCAACGCCTGTTCCTGCTGAGGAAACTCAGGAGCTTTGATGTCAGACAGGACATTTTAACAGCTGTATATAAATCACTTATAGAATCTGTACTCACCTTTAACATCACATCCTGGTTCACCCTTACCTCTGTCAAAGACAAATCAAAGCTTTCCCGGATCATCAATCAAGCAAGCAAAATAACTGGCAAAACTCAAATTCAATTGTCAGTACTTCACACCCAGGCAGTTAAAAGGAAAGCCAACCTCATTACACAGGATCCCACCCACCCCCTGCACAAGTCCTTCCAACTTCTGCCATTAGGCCGCCGATATAAAGTCCCCCTATCCAAGAAAAACATCCACAAAAACTAATTCATACCCATTGCCATAAATAGTTTAAATAATACATGATCAATGGACAAATTAACCCTGACGCACTGTCACTTTACACGTATCCACAACTTTCAACTTTTATCTTGTCTATTTTTACAGTTTCTAATCTTTATACTTGTTTTTAAGACCTATACACACTGAGTGTGCCCGCAGAAGGCTGTGTTGTATGATGACTGTCGTATATTGTCTTGTTGTATGTTGAGCCACGTCAAAGAAGATTTTCTGTTACGACAGACAATAAAGTTTTCTGAATCTGAATCTGAATCTGAATTATACGACAAAATTTCAGTGGGCGAAAAGCGACTAAATTTCAGAACCTTCAGGAGGATGCTATGCTAATTCAGCACACGATCAGCAACAAACCTTCAGTACTCGAAAAGCTACGAAAATTCTGCTAGAGAAATGCGACGAAAATTCAGCACATGAAGTGACGAAAATTCAGGACGCAAGAGGCGACAAAAATTCAAAACGCCATAAGCGAGCAACATAAATTCAGGACGCAAAAAGTGATGAAATTTCAGCACGCCAAAGGTGATGAAAATTCAGCATATGAAAAGCGCCAAAAATTTAGCACACAAAAGGCGACGAAACCTCAGCATGCAAAAAGCAACGAAATTTCAGGACGAGAAAAGCAACAAAAATTCAGGATGCAAAAGGTGACGAAAATTTCAGCACATGAATAGTTACGAAAATTCAGCAAGTGAAAAGCAATGCAAATTCAGGGCATGAAAAGTGACAAAACTTCAGGACGTAATAATCGACGAAATTTTAGCACACGATAAGCAACGAAAATTCAGCGCACGTAAAGTGATGAAAATTCAGTATGCAAAAGGTGACAAAAATTCAAAACGGCAAAAGAGAAGTAAATTCAGGACGCGAAACGCGACAAAATTTCAGGACGCATAATGCGACAAGATTTCAGGACACAAAAAGCGACAACATTTTAGCACGCGATACGCGATGAAATTTCAGCACAGGAAATGTGACGAAATTTCAGCAAAATTTAAGCAGATGAAAGGCGACGTTAATTCAGCACGTGACAAGCGATGAAAATTCAGCACACATAAAGTAACAAAAATGTAGAAAACGAAATTTCAGGACACAAAATGTGACAAAATTTCAGGACGCGAAAAACAACGGAATTTCAGCACATGATACGCGATGAAATTTCAGCACAGGAAAAGTGACAAAATTTCAGCACGCAAAATGAAAATTCAGGACGCAAAAGGTAACGAAAATTAAAAACGCCAAAAGCGACATAAATTCAGGATGCTAAATGCGGTAAAATTATAGGGCGCATTAAGCAACGAAATTTCAGTACGGGAAAAGCGATAAAATTTCAGCACACGAAAAGCAATGAAAATTCAGCATGCAAACAGCGACAAAAATTCAGCATGTTTAAAGCGAGGAACCTTCAGGGCACGAAAAATAACACGAATTCAGCACGCGATCAGCGACAAACATTCAGTAAGAGAAAAGCTACGAATAATCAGCACTAGAAAAGCGACGAAAATTCAGCGCATGAAAAGTGACGACAATTCAGGACGCTAGAGGTAACAAAAATTCAAAACGCCAAAAATGATACAAAATTCAGGACGCAAAAAGTGACGACATTTCAGCACGCTAAATGTGATGAACATTCAGCACATGAAAAGTGCCGAAAATTCAGTACACAAAAGGCGACGAAAATTCAGCATTCAAAAAGCGACGAAAATTCGGCACATGAATAGTTATGAAAATTCAGCATGTGAAAAGCAATGAAAATTCAGGGCGTGAAAAGTGACCAAACTTCAGGAAGCAATAATCGACAAAATTTCAGCACACGAAAAGCGGCTAAAATTCAGCGCACGTAAAGTGATGAAAATTCAGTATGCGAAAGGCGACAAAAAGTCAAAATGGCCAAAGAGATGTAAATTCAGGACGAGAAATGCGACACCATTTCAGGACGCATAAAGCAACAAGATTTCAGGACACAAAAAGCGACACCATTTTAGCACGCAATACGCGATGAAGTTTCAGCACAGGAAAAGTGATGAAATTTCAGCAAATTTCATCACTCAAAAATCGACAAAAATTCAGCACGCAAAAAGCAACGAAAATTCAGGACGCGAAAGGCGACAAAAATTCAAAACACAAAAAGAAATGTAAATTCAGGATGCAAAAAGCGATGAAATTTCAGGACACGTAAAGCAACGAAATTTCAGGATGAGAAAAGTGACGAAATTTCATTACATGAAAAGCGAAGAAAGTTCAGCACACGAAAAGCTCCAAAATTTCAGGACACAAAATGCGACGAAATTTCAGTACGCGAAAAGCTCATGAAAAGTGACGAAAATTCAGGATGCAAGGAATGACAAAATTTAAAAATGCAAAAAGCGAAATAAATTAAGGACGCAAAATGTGACGAAACTTCAGCACGCAAAAAGCGACGGAAATTTAGCTTGCAAAAAGTGACGGAAATTCAGCACGCAAAAAGCGACAAAAATTCAGGACGCGAAAGGAGACATAAATTAATAACGCCAAAACAATGTAAATTCAGGACGCATAAAGCGACAAAATTTCAGCACGCGGTACGCGATGAAAATTCAGCATGTGAATAGAGACGAAAATTCAGCATACGAAAAGCAACGAACCTTCAGGATGCAAAAAGTGATGAAAATTCAGGACGCTAAAGGTGACGAAAATTCAGGATGCTACAAACTACCGAGACTCAGCTACAAACTGCATAACGAAGGGTCACAGTCTAAGGATAAGGGGGAATTCCTTTAGGACCGAGATGAAGAAAACATTCTTTACACAGAGAGTGGTGAGTCTCTGGAATTCTCTGCCACAGAAGGTAGTTGAGGCCAGTTCATTGGCTGTATTTAAGAGGGCGTTAGATGTGGCACTTGTGGCTAAAGGGATCGGGGATATGGAGAGAAGGCAGGTACGGGATACTGAGTTGGATGATCAGCCGTGATCACATTGAATGTCGGTGCAGGCTCGAAGGGCCGAATGGCCTACTCCTGCACCTATTTTTCTATGTTTCCATGTAGCTAGCTACATGGCTACAGACTGCATACTGGTGTTTCATAGTTACAAACTGAATTGGAAGAACAGCACCTCATATTTTGCAGCTTACACCCCAGCGGTATGAACATTGTCTGCTCTAACCTCAAGTAACCCTTGATTTCCATATAACCATAATAATCATATATTATTATTATAATAATTATATTAATAGAGTCTATAATAATTATAGACTCTAGCCAGAATCGGAGAAGGATCGTTCTCAAAACATTTATAAAACTCTCCTGGAATCCCATCCGTCCCTGGGGACTTGCTGTTCTTTAATTTTTTTATTACTTCTTTTATTTCCTGCTCTTCTAATTGTGTTGTCATATTTCTCGCTTCTTCTTGAGAAAGGCAGGGCATTTTAAATCCAGAAAAGAAAGTTCTGATCTTTTCCTCTTTATCTATGATTTCAGGAGAGTCGTATAACTGTTCATAGAAGGATGCAAACGCTTCTGTGATTTCTCGTGGTTGTGAGACTAAATTTCTAGAAATCGGATATAGAACTTTAGAAGCTACTCGATTAGCTTGCTCCTTACGCAACTGAAATACCAGAAGGCAACTAGCCCTGTTTCCCTTCTCATAGTATTTTTGATTTAAGAATCGAAGGGCTCCTTCTGCTTTATATGTTAGAAGCTCTTCCAACTCATGTCTTTTTTGTTTTAGTTCCTTTAACAAATTCTTGTTTCTATTGTTATTTTTGTGTTCTACTTCTAATATCTTTATTTTACTTTCCAAGTCAGATTGCTTCTTCAACCTATTCTTCCTTACTCTACTCAATATTTCGATCATTTTGCCCCTTATTACTGCTTTTGCACCGTCCCAAAGCGTGGATAATGTTACTTCACTATTGTCATTGTGGTCAAAATACTCTTTGATACAATTCCTAATTTCCTGTGTCACTACGTTATCTGTCAATAAAGAAATGTTTGCTCTCCAATATTTAAAACTCTTTTCAGTTCCTAACTCTAAGGTAAGGATTATGGGCGCATGGTCACTGATTGTTATTGAACCAATTTTACAATCTACCACTTTATATGTATATTGTTTGAGAACACAAATCATGTCTGTACGCGAGTAGCTCCCATGCACATTCGAAAATAAACTATAATCCCTCCCTTGGATGTTTATATCTCCATGAGTCTACTAATCCTAACTCCCCTAGCATATTATTTAATATATATATTTTTTTTGTTTGGTTGTACTCATCTGGTAATCTGTCCAGCCTCCCATCAAGGACCACATTGAAATCACCGCCTAGTATTATCATACCTTTGGCATTTTCTGCAATTATATTTGCAATGTCTCTAAAGAAAGAGTAATCACCTTCCGTTGGTGCATAAATATTTATTATTGATACAACCATCCCACTTATTGTACCAATTACCATTACATATCTCCCCAATGTATCTTGAAGTACCTTTTTCACAGAGAAAACTACATTTCTATTTAAAAGAATAGCCACTCCTCTGCTTTTCCCATAGGGGGCACTAAATACCTCACCAACCCACTCTCTTCTAAGCTTTTTATGTTAATTTTCCACCAGATGCGTTTCCTGAATCAATGCAGCTCCACATCCTAAATTTTTGAGTTGGCTCAGAATTATTCTCCTCTTTATGGGGTGATTTAAACCATGGACGGTATAACTTACTATCTTTAAATTAGTCATTATCCCACGTGGTGTAATCTACTAGTTGCTTTCTATACCATTTTTGTTCCTTGCTCTGGTTAGCCTGTGAATATCCACTGTGCTCAAAATACAATTTACTAGGGTGCGATGTAACAATGAAAAACATTTGCCAAACTAACAAATCAATAAACAATAAACAAATCATTAAATCAATATACAATAAAACTTTACACATAGGACCAAAAAACAATAAAGAAAAAAGGGACTTCCTACCTAACAAACCCATCTAGACACCCTAAACTAGGTGGTGTACCAGCTCCTCGTAAAAAGGCGAAGAGATGTGACTAGGTCTCTCCTGGGTAGCCCACTTATGTGTGGTTGCAACTACAGTAAGGTTGCTCTAAATCCCTCTTTGGGACTTTTGAATTACAATTATAAACACAAATAAATGGCAGGTATCTCCCCCCCACCAACTCAATCCCTCTCTTTGATAGTACATTTAAATCAATTAGAAAATATAATACATCACAAAACCAGCCGTATATGTGCTGTAAAACATGGCATAATTACCCTTCGTCAAGAAAACAAAACAGAACCAGAGAGTATATGTACAAACTATTTACATATTATTTGTCTCATCTTATACTATTATCTGATCGTATAGATGTTAATTGTCCACTTCATTAACTCAATGGTCTCTTTCAGACATTTTACCATTTGCACATATGACCCACGTTTCTGTGCTTATTTCAAACCTGTCTATAGTCCATCTCCTGTGATACCCAGTATGGTGCAAAGATCTTCCTCTGACAGATTTGCCAATCCGTCTGGCCGCCTGCTTTATTCGTCCCCCCCGACCAGTGGTCTCACAGCAGTTCTCTATTCAACACATCTCTGGACTCCGATCTGATATAAATCCCCATATTCACCAGTGTAGGTACTGCCTCAGTCAATGTCCTGAAGGATTTAACTCCAGAATCTAGGAAGATCTTGAGCTGTGCCGGGAATGGAGACTTGGCTTTAATATTTTTCTCCCGCAGTTGCTTAATCACCTCTCCTTACGCTTTCTCTAGACTTCTGGCGAGTAGTCGTGATCAAAATACACTCTGTCCCCATCATATATTATCTTTTGCTGCATCCAAGCCTGTTGCAACACGAGATCTTTTGTATAATAGTCTATAAATCTGACTATTATAGATCTTGGTGGGGCTAGCTCTGCACTCGGTCGAGCTGCGAGGGACCTATGTGCTCTCTCTATATTAATAGTTAAATCTTCCGGGAGCTCTAGGGAATTCCTCAACAGTTCATTTACAAACTGGAACATGTCCTTTTTTTCCTTTCCCTCTGTGACTCCATATATCCGCACATTTTTACGCCTCGCTCGATTTTCCAGGTCCAGACATTTCTCTGTTAATTTAGCTTCTCTCTGTAACAGGTGGTTAATCATGAGACTCTCTCGTGTCTCATTTCCTTATCTTCTGTTGAACTTACTCTGACCTCCATTTCCTTCAATTTTCCTTCCATCTTTTCCATTCGAGCTGTTAAATCCTTCATTTTATCCTCCACTCTCGTTAATCTCTGTTTGGTATCTTCTGAGGCTTCTTTGTGTTCTTTTCTCAGCTCTCTCAACTCAGAGAGAATTAACGGGCTTTCCTTATCAAACTCGGCGTCTTGAGGGGAGTCTCTGAAGGTTAGTTCCTGACCTTCATTCTTTCCTTTTCCTCCTCGCTCAGACGCCTTATGTCGACCCATCACGTTCAGAAGCCGTTAGCACTCCTTCCCCCTCGTAAATCACAGTATTTATCTTTCTTATGGCTGGTTTGAAGAGGGCCTCCCGGAGAGCAGGTCGATTACACAGCCTTCACTGTCATGGCGTCACCGGACGTCCACCCGCTGAGTTTCTCCAGCATTTTTATCTACCTTCGATTTTCCAGCATCTGCAGTTACTTCGTCAAACGTTCACTGGAAATTACGTTTAGAAATGCTCGCGAAAATAATGTTCCCTCCGCGGGTGCTGCCTTGCCCGCTGAGTTCCTCCAGCACTCTGTGTTTCTTGTTTGGCTCTGAAGTTGAAGGTGAATCCCCGGTGTCTACCTTCAACTCCCTGTCTGTGGTGGCTCAGCGGGACGGGCAGGGGCTCTGGGTAGAGGGTTACCTTTCTGTCGAGACCCTTCTTTAGACAATCACAAGTAGTAAGTAACGAGTAACTAAGGACACTACTAGGGAAATTGACGAGGGTAAAGCAGTGGATGTTGTCTATATGGACTTCAGTAAGGCCTTTGACAAGGTTCCTCATGGAAGGTTGGTTAAGAAGGTTCAACTGTTGGGTATAAATGCAGGAATAGCAAGATGGATTCAACAGTGGCTGAATGGGAGAAGCCAGAGAGTAATGGTGGATGGCTGTTTGTCGGGTTGGAGGCAGGTGACTAGTGGGGTGCCTCAGGGATCTGTGTTGGGTCCTTTGTTGTTTGTCATGTACATCAATGATCTGGATGAAGGGGTGGTAAATTGGATTAGTAAGTATGCAGATGATACCAAGATAGGGGGTGTTGTGGATAATGAAGAGGATTTCCAAAGTCTACAGAGTGATTTAGGCCAGTTGGAAAAATGGGCTGAAAGATGGCAGATGGAGTTTAATGCTGATAAATGTGAGGTGCTACACCTTGGCAGGACAAATCAAAATAGGACGTACATGGTAAACGGTAGGGAATTGAAGAATACAGTTGAACAGAGGGATCTGGGAATAACCGTGCATAGTTCCTTGAAGGTGGAATCTCATATAGATAGGGTGGTAAAGAAAGCTTTTGGTATGCTAGCCTTTATAAATCAGAGCATTGAGTATAGAAGCTGGGATGTAATGTTAAAATTGTACAAGGCGTTGGTGAGACCAAATCTGGAGTATGGTGTGCAATTTTGGTCGCCCAATTATAGGAAGGATGTCAACAAAATAGAGAGAGTACAGAGGAGATTTACTAGAATGTTGCCTGGGTTTCAACAGCTAAGTTACAGAGATAGGTTAAATAAGTTAGGTCTCTATTCTCTGGAGCGCAGAAGGTTAAGGGGGGACTTGATAGAGGTCTTTAAAATGATGAGAGGGATAGACAGAGTTAATGTGGACAAGCTTTTCCCTTTGAGAATAGGGAAGATTCAAACCCGAGGACATTACTTTAGAATTAAGGGACAGAGGTTTAGGGGTAACATGAGGGGGAACTTCTTTACTCAGAGAGTGGTAGCGGTGTGGAATGAGCTTCCAGTGGAAGTGGTGGCGGCAGGTTCATTGGTATCATTTAAAAATAAATTGGATAGGCATATGGATGAGAAGGGTATGGAGGGTTATGGTATGAGTGCAGGCAGGTGGGACTAAGGGAAAAAAGTTGTTCGGCACGGACTTGAAGGGCCGAGATGGCCTGTTTCCGTGCTGTAATTGTTATATGGTGTTATATGGACAAAGTAACTAGCAGTGCCAGTAATACACAACGCATCACGTCTGAGGCAGGGTGTCCAACAGTGGAGGTAATGTTCACCGAAAACATTTATTATAAACGTGGTAACGACACACAAGGAAGGGTCCAAGGGTCACTCAGCCGAATAACGCTAGGCTACAGATAGACACAAAAACCTGGAGTAACTCAACGGGACAGGCAGTATCCCCGGAGAGAAGGAATGGACAACGCTTGGCTGTGGCAGCTTTTGGCCTCGTGAGCATTATTAATATTGACCTCGGTCAAAAAGCTGAAACACGGCAGGTGACATAGTTTAACTAACTTTAAAATCTCCCGTATTGCACGCACCACATACGGACATGGTTCCGTGCATCACAGAGAGACAAGACCACCGGAGATTTGTTTTAATTTATTATTGGGTCTTGTGCTAATATTTCTAACAACATATCAAATGCAAGAAATGTATGCAAGAAAGGCAAGCCCATTACGGCAGCCCATTGTTGGAACACGTACGGCAGCTGTCAAATGCACCACTCATCTTCCACCAGCACCCTGCCTCCACAGTCTACCTTCGCTTTTCCAGCATCTACAGTTCCTTCTTAAACACTATATCACTTATCAGGAGCTGTCACGGGCCAGGACTCCCACCATCCCCCCCCCCCCCAACAGAAAGGAACTGCAGATGCTGGAAAACCGAAGGTAGACAAAAATGATGGAGAAGTGGGATAACATGCGCTATCCTCCAATCCACAGGAGCTGATCCTGAATCTATTGAACATTGGAAAATGATCACCAATGCGTCCACTATTTCTAGCGCCACCTCCCTGAGGACCCGGGGATGCAGACCATCAGGCCCAGGGGATTTATCATCCTTCAGTCCCATTAACCTACTCAATACTATATCTCGCCTAATGAACATTTCTTTCAGTTCCTCTACCCCCTTAGATCCTCTGTCCTCCAGTACATCTGGGAGATTGTTTGTGTCTTCCTTGGTGAAGACAGATCCCAAGTACCTGTTCAACTCTTCTGCCATTTCCTTGTTGCCCATAATAATTTCACCCGTGTCTGCCTTCAAGGGACCCACATTTGACTTTGCTACTCTTTTTCCCTTAACATATCTAAAGATGCTTTTACTGTCCTTCTTTATATTCCTGGCCAGCTTCCCCTCGTACTTCATCTTTTCAGCCCGTATTGCCCGTTTTGTTTCCTCCTGTTGTCCTATGAAAGTTTCCCAATCCTCTGGCTTCCGGCTACTCTTTGCTGTGTTCTACATCTTTTCATTTAGTTTTATTCTATCCCTAACTTCGCTTCTCAGCCACGTTTGCCTCCTACTCCCCTTAGAATCTTTCTTCCTTTTTGGAATGAAATGATCCTGCGTCTTCAGGATTATGCTCAGAAATTCCAGCCAATGCTGTTCCACCATCATTCCTGCTAGGATCCCTCTCCAGTCTACCTTGACCAGCTCCTCTCTCATGCCTTCATAGTTCCCTTTGTTCAACTGCATCACTGACACTTCTGATTTAACCTTCTCCTTCCCAAATTGCAGATTAAAACTAATCATATTATGATCACTACCTCCAAGCGGTTCCTTTACCACAGGTTCTCTTATCATATCTGGTTCATTGGACAACATTAATTCCAAAATTGCCTTTTCTCTGGTCGGCTCCATTACAAGCTGCTCTAAGAATCTTTCTTGGAATCCCGAACCAACCTGAATTTTCCCAGTCTACCTGCATATTGAAATCCCCCATCACCACAGTGGCATTACCTTTGTTACATGCCAGTTTTAACTCCTGCTGCAACTTACACCCTACATCCGGGCTACTATTTGGGGGTCTGTAGATACCACCAATTAGTGTCTTCTTGCCTTTACGATTCCTCAACTCAATCCACAGTGACTCTACCTCGTCAGTCCGTATGTCTTCCCTTGCAAGGGACTGAATTCCATCCCTCACCAGCAGAGCTACCCCCCTCCTCTGCCCACCTGCATGTCCTTTCTATAGGATGTATAACCCTGAATATTAAGTTCCCAGGCCCGATCCTCCTGCAGCCACGTCTCAGTAATCACCACAATGTCATATCTACCAACCTCTAACTGAGCCTCAAGCTCATCTACTTTCCTTCTTATACTTTGCGCATTCATATACAATACTTTTAATTCCTTACGCATCTCACCTTTAACATCGATCCCTATTACACTTGGCCATACTCTCCTATCCCTTTGTGAGCTTCCTTTCCCGTTAATTCTGGGGTCATTAACCATCCGTTTACTCTCTTCCCTTTAACTCCATCGTCGGCTATCCCATTTGACACCCCACCCCCCTTATTCAGTTTAAAACCACCCGTGTAGCAGTGGCAAACCTGCCTGCCAGAATGCTGGTCCCCCACCTGTTAAGATGCAATCCGTCCCTTTTGTACAGTTCCCCCTTACTCCAAAACAGATCCCAATGATCTAAGAATCTAAATCCCTGCCCCCTGCACCAGTTACCCAGCCACACATTCAGGTCCCGTATCTCCCTGTTCCTGCTCTCGCCAGCACGAGGAACTGGAAGCAAACCGGAGATAACAGCCCTGGAGGTCCTGCTTTTCAGCATTTTTCCGAGCTCCCGAAAGTCACGCTGCAGAATATTCATCCCCTTCTTTCAGACATCGTTTGTGCCGACATGCACTACCACTTCCGACTGTTCACCTTCGCCCTTGAGGATTTTCTGCACTCTGTCCGTGACATCCTGGATCCTGGCACCGGGAAGGCAGCACACCATCCTCGAATCCCGTCTGTTGCCGCAGAAACCCCTGTCCGTACCTCTCACAATGGAGTCTCCAACTACAATGGCGTTGCCTGACGTTGGCTCTTTGGTTTTGGCTCAACAGCCCTTTTTGCTTTGCAAGCCAGTCCGCCGCTCAGTGTGATAACGTCTTCTGTCCCGACAGCTTCTAAGTGGGTGAACCTGTTCACAAGATGTACAACACCCTCCTTCTCTCTTCCAGTACCTTAGGTGTAACAATCTTACTGTAGGACTTGTCGAGGAACGACTCAGTTTCTCGGACTAACCTGAGGTCATCCACTTGCTTCTCCAGTTCCCCAACGCAGTCCTTCAGGAGCTATACCTGGATGCACTTCTCACATTTGTAGCAGCCTGTATGGGATCCCCCCCCCCCCCGCCTGCCAATCTAGTTTAAACTCGTCCATGAAGCACTAGTAAACCTGCCTGCCAGGATACTGTTCCCTCTCCAATTAAGATGCAACCCGTCCCTTTTGTACAGGTCACCCCTGCCCCAGTAAATATCCCAATGGTCCAGAATGGTGACAAGTTAAATGAATCTCTGCCTGAACGTGACCCATATCCTTCCTTTCCCTGCATATCCACATGATGATCCAAAAGCCTCTTAAACAGCGCTATGCTATCTGCCTCCACCACCAACCCGGCATCACATTCCATCGTGGTCTAAAAATCTTGCCTTGCACACCTTCAAACCTGTCCCTCTCCCCTTAAAGCTACGACCTCCAGGTTTGGACATTTCCACCCTGACAGAAGGTTGTGATAGTGTAAGATAGTACAGCTTCAGCATGTAGATAGAAACAAGCACAGGTTTTCAGTACACGCTGTTGCCAGTGTGGGCCTTCTTTATTTTACAGAAGTCCGTGGAAGGTCGCGCCTCACAAATCTGATTGATTTTTTGAAGACATGACCAAATAGGTCGATGAGGGCAGAGCTGTAGATGTGTACATGGACTTCAGTGAGGCGTTCGACAAGGTTCTGCATGGTCGGCTGCTCTGGAAGGTTAGATCGCATGGAATCCAAGGAGCGATAGCTGAATGGACAGCAAATTGGCTCCATAGAAGGAAGCAGAGGGTAATGGTGGAAGGTTGTTTCTCAGAATAGATGCCTGTGATTAGTGGCGTGCCTCAGGGTTCGGTGCTGGGCTTGTTACTGTTTGTCATCTACATCAATGATTTGCATGAGAACATACAGGGCAAGATGATCAAGTTTGCTGATGATACAAAAGTCAATGGTTTTGCAGATAGTGAAGATGGTTGTGACCCATGGCAGCAGGATCTGGGTCGATTGGCCAGGTGGCGGAGAAATGGCTGATGGAATTTAATACAGAGAAATGTAAGATGTTGCATTTTGGGAAGTCTAAGAAGGGCAAAGCCTACAGGACTGGCACGAAGGGCCGAATGGCCTACTCCTGCACCTATTGTCTATTGTCTATTGAAGGATAGGACTCTGGGGAGTGTTGCAGAGCAGAGGATTCTAGGAGTGCAAGTACATTGTTACTTGAAAGTGGAATCACAGGAAGATAAGGTGGTCAAAAAGGCTTTTGGCACATTGGCATTCATCATTCAGAGCAATGAGTATAGAAGTTGGGAGGACATGTTGCAGTTATATAAGACGTTGCTGAGGCTGCATTTAGAGTGTTGTGTTCACTGGGCTCCATGTTATAGGAAAGATGTCATCAAGCTGGAAAGGGTACAGGGAAGATTTACGAGCAAGTTGCCAGGACTCGACGGACTGAGCTGTATGGAGAGGATGAGTAAGATTGGGACTCTATTCCTTGGAGCACAGGAGGATGAGGGGTGATCTTATAGAGATGTATTAAATCATGAGAGGAATAGATCGGGTAGATGCACAGAGTTTCTTGCCCAGACCAGATGACATACGTTTATGTTGATAGGGAAAAGATTTAATAGGATTCTGAGGGGTAACTGTTTCACACAAAGGGTGGTGGGTATATGGAATGAGCTGCCAGTGGAGGTAGTTGAGGCATAGACAATCTCAATGTTTAATAAACAGTTAGACAGGTATATGGATAGTACAGGTTTAGAGGGATATGGACCAAACTCGGGCAGGTGGGACATGTGAGGAGGGCACATGTTGGCCAGTATGGAGATGACTCTATGTTCAGGGGATATGGGGAGAAGGCAGGAACGGGGTACTGACTGGGGATGATCAGCCATGATCACATAGAATGGCGGTGCTGGCTCGAAGGGCTGAATGGCCTACTCCTGCCCCTACTGTCTATTGTCTATTGACATCGTGGGCCGAAGGTCCTGTTCCTATGCTGTACCGTTTGTTCTAAGTTCTCTTTACCTGAGCTCCTGCCGTGCCAGCAACATGCCAATGTTATTACCCAACATTAAAAGGATCTAAAATGGGTGGGTGTGGGGACTCTGGCCCCAGGTAGATCCCCCCCCCCCCCCCCCCCCCATGCACAGTGGTGAGTGATGCAAGGAACCTGAGTGCGTGAGCTGATGTGAAACAAAACAGCAGGTTGATTGGAGGAGAAGGTTGGAGGTTCCCAATGCCTGGTTTTGTGTTCAGATGCTGCAGCTTTAATGCTTTGTTGGCAAGATTTTTTTTTCAGTTCTGCTTACCTGACAGCGCATGGATGTGACGTGTGATTTAATAAACGGATTATTCCTTGCTTCCAGACAGTTGAAACACATTGTCGAGGGTGCGGTTGTTGTTGGCGGACTGCCAAGAGTGCCTGGAGATCTAGGGTGTAGGAAGATTTTGGTGTCTTTGTCGTTTTTAGCACCATTTCTCTGCCCTAAAGTCATTTTGCACAGTGCGGCTGCCTGGCTTAATGTGAAGAAGGTACTTTTGCTTCCGGCAAGACTGGGAAAAAGCTTCCCAGAAGCTGCTATAATAGAAAATTGGATAGAATAATGGGATAGAATAATAGAAAATGGGATACGTATTTGGAAACAATTAAAAAAATCTTTAAAATTGGAATGTATACCACTGGATCTTCATATTGCAAACAATATCACTTTTAAACCCTCTAGGATGGATAAAGGTTTTTCACAATGGAAAAATTATGGAATTAATAAGATACGGGATCTCTATAGGGAAAACCTTTTTCTTTCATTTCAAGAATTACAACAAAAATATGGACTACACTCAAAAGAATATTTTAGATATTTGCAAATTAGAGATTATGTTAAATCAAATACACAAGAATTTAGAAATAGAAAGACAGAAATTCTAGATGAATGTTTAAATAAACATCCGAACACAGAAAAATTAATATCATATATTTATAATATTTTATTGGAAAATGATGCACCACCGTCGGAAATATATAGGCAAGCATGGGAAAGTGAATTAGGACAATTAATTAGTTTAGAAGTATGGGAGGAAAGTTTACAACATATACACTACTGCTCATTAAATGCCAGACACTCTCTGATACAATTTAAAATTTTACATAGATTACATCTCTCAAAGTCCAAATTAAATAGAATTTTTCCAAATGTTTCTGCTATATGTGACAAATGTCAACACCTAGAAGCCAACCTAACGCATTCATTTACCAAATGTATTAAAATTACTAATTTTTGGTCAGATATTTTTAAGATAATTTCGAAGGTAGTTAATACAAATCTATATCCAGATTCCAAATTAATTATATTAGGTATATTAGAAACTGATCAATCACTAACAACAAAACAACGAATTTTTATCGATTATAGTTTAATAATTGGTAAAAAATTAATACTAAAATTTGTCAAACCTCAGTGGCGCGGGGTGGTACTGCTGACCCGGCTAGGGCTGCCAGCTCTGCCTCGGTGATCCGGGGCGGCAGTGATAGTCCATCTGGGGCTGCAAGTTCCACCTTGGGGACCCTGGGCAGCGATGGCCCCCGCCCCCTACGTCCTGAACCTGAGGTGGTGGCTGAAGGCGAGGCGCGGGGAGAGGGTGGGGGGGGGGGGGGGGGGGGGAATTTGGAGCAGCAGAAGAAGAAGGGGACGAAGAAAAAAAATCCCACCCAAGCGAGTCAAACGCAAGCGGGTGTGCACCAGCCGAGATCTGAGACCACCCAGGGGGCGCCTGTCAGCTCCAGTGAGGTCCAGTTTGCACCTGCCGTGGCCCAGCAAGGAGTTGAGGTGGTTCAGACGGGGGCAGGGAAGGTAAAACGTGCGGGTGGTAAAGTGGCTGGGGGTAGGGTGGAGGCGGATGACCCTTCCTTTATGGAGGTCACCGTACCTCCGCATGCTAGCGGGACAAAAAGGAGGCATGTGCCTGGCGAGGAAGAGCAAGGGCGTGGGTCCAACGCTAGGGGGATGTCTTTCTCCAGACCTTCCACCACTGATGTGGTTGGTGGTCATGAACTGGTGTCTTCCGGGTCTGTGTGGAGGTCCTGTGTCGTCTTCGGAGGAGGTTGACAGGCCTGGCCCTACCTGGCCGGGGGTGGAGGTGGATCTTTCGGCGTATGCCGATGATGTACTCATTACGTTCACTGATCCTGGTGACCTGCGGAGGATGCGTGACTGTCAGGTGATTTTCTCGGCTTCATCTTCTGCCAGGATTAACTGGAGTAAGTGCTCTGGACGTTTAGTGGGTCAGTGGCAGGTAGACTCCCTGCCGGAGGAGATGACAATGTATGCGTGGAGCACCATGCACCTCCTCTATCTGGGGGTGTACCTGAGTCCCACTGAGGATGCTTGGCCGGCAAACTGGCAGGAGTTGGAGACGAAAGTGGTTGCCCGGCTGGGGCGCTGGTCAGGCCTGCTTGGAGTTCTTTCCATTCAGGGGAGGGTGTTGGTCATAAACCAGCTGGTGGCCTCCATGTTATGGTACCGGTTGGCTACTCTTGCCCCGCCTTCCATATTTGCAACTGCTTCACAGAAGAAGCTGGTAGATTTATTTTGGGGCAATAGGAAGCACTGGGTTTCCGCGGCGATCCTGAGTCTCCCGTTAGAGGAGGGCGGCCAGTCCTTGGATTGCATGCATATGCAGGTGGCGGCTCTCCGTCTCAAGACTCTGCGGAGATACATGTATGTAGAGAACCCCCCCCAGATGGCACGCTCTGGCCACGTATTTTTTCCGTCAGGGTCGTTGCCTAAGGTGGGTCTCGCGGCTCCCGGTGGCGGGCATCAGTCGACCCGCTCTAAGGGGCTTGCCTGTCTTCTACTGGGATGTGCTAAGAGTGAGGAATTTGGCTGTTTTCAGCCAGAGTGTTGCTCCATGAGGGGAGGGGGATGTTGTGGCTGCGGGAGTAGCCGGTCCTCACTCTGTCATGGCGGGTGTCGAGGAGAGGCACGAGACTAGAGTGGTTCTGATAGAGCTTACCCCCGCTCCGTCAGATCTGCTCATCGGGCCTAGGCTCCGGGATATTTCTCGGCCTCCGGCTCCACACAATCTGAGCTGCCTTTCTGAGATGACCAACATGCCATTTCGTGATGCGAAGAGACACACACTGTACAGGATGCTCCTGCACATTCTGCACCTCCTTGCCTTCGTCTCCCGTCCCGACACACCATGGCAGACGGTGTTACCACCCGAAGGCGGGGGAGGTCCCCAGTGGGGGTCCCTCTATAAGGGAGTTGTTCCCCTTTACATTGGGGACCTGGGGTGGAGAGTGTTGCACAAAGCGGTGGTATGTAATAAACTTTTGAGTCGGTCCACAGGCTCGTCTGCCGCATGTATTTTCTGCGTTGAGGAGGAGACCGTGTTCCACGTGTATATGGAGTGTGAGAGGTTACTGCCCCTGAACCAATATCTGAAGGGGTTGGTCCTCAAGTTCTGGCTGCATTTTAGTCCCATGATTCTAGTGTTCGGACACAAGGCAGGGAGTGGGGAGAGCCGAGTGGGGGGGTGGGACTTCCCTGTCGGTTTGCTCCTGGGCCTGGCCAAGGTGGCCATTCGCGGGTCCAGGCAGCCGGCAGTCGATGGTCAGGCTGGAGTCGGTTGCCTGCCCCTCTTTCGGGCCTACGTCCGTGCACGTGTGTCCCTGGAGAGGGAACACGCGGTGTCCACTGGGACTCTGGAGGCCTTCTGTGGGCGCTGGTCACCGCATGGGGTAGAGAGAATTGTGAACAATGAATGCACTGTTGTACTATAATGATTATTTGTTTTAGTGTAGTTTCTGATACAACACAATATGTCATGTGTTGTATCATATGACATAGAAACATAGAAACATAGAGAAATAGGTGCAGGAGTAGGCCATTCGGCCCTACGAGCCTGCACCGCCATTCAATGTGATCATGGCTGATCATCCAACTCAGTATCCCGTTCCTGCCTTGTCTCCATACCCCCTGATCCCTTTAGCCACAAGTGCCACATCTAATGCCCTCTTAAATATAGCCAATGAACTGGCCTCAACTACCTTCTGTGGCAGAGAATAGTAAGATTAAACAAGAACTTACCAGTTTGAAGTTTGATCTTTATTTTATGAGGAGTTGCGATGAGGGATTTCGTGAAGAACCCGCCAGCACGCATGCGCGACATCTCTTCAAAGCAGCGGTGTGGAATCACAGAACCAACAAACCAAAGAAATGACTTGTTATAGTAAGATTGAAGAGACTCTAGTTACCAGTTGACTTTATGATCGAGGGTTGGGAGCGGAGGGCACGAAATCCCTCATCGCAACTCCTCATAAAATAAAGATCAAACTTCAAACTGGTAAGTTCTCGTTTAATCTTACTATTTCATTTCGGAGTCACGTGAGTGACTTCGTGAAGACTTCAAAGCTCTGTGATTACACGCCCTGGACCACGTCCATGCTCACACACTGCCGTAATACTGATGGAGGAAGTATGTTAACGTATTTCAGACTTGAACAAGCTGAAAAATAATAACATTATTGTTAGTACAACAATAAACCCCTGAACTCGGGGACAAACGTTTAGGGACAGCACTTAACGTGCGTAACGTTGCGGGAAAAGGCCACAGGTTAGTTATGAAACCACTGAAATGTAGTTTCATTGGCCCAGCCCGCTATCGTGAGGACATGCTCCATGAACACCTCCATGGTCCTCGTTCCTGATGTGGATGCAGCCTTGGTAGAATGACATTTCAAATGTTTAGTGTCTTACCTGCTGCATCGAATACCACCTTAAGCCATCTGGAGATAGTCTGCACCGTCATTCTGTGACGTGGGTTTCCATGGGTGAGAACAGATCCCATTTCCACACCTGTAGTCGCAGGTCTGTATAGTTTAAGTAACTCTTTCATAAAGAAGTTACATTATTATGGGTCGATCATTCTATCCAGGTTTAATTCCTGTAGAGTCTGGACCCGTTGTGCTGTATTCAGTGCTATTGCCATCACCACTTTTGAAGGTGAGTAAGTCCAGTGGTACCTCCGTGATCAGCGACCACCTTCTGAGTAAGGTCAACACCCCCTAATCTCTCAGATATTACATCGTGGTCGGGAAGGGATGGATAGAACATATCCCTCGTAGTTTGGATACCAGCTGGTGAGATCCCACTCCAATGTTGAGCTAGGATTACAGTGCACTACTGGCACTGTATGCAGCACTGTAACTGAGGGCTCATCATAATGAGCACATTTGGAGATCGTAGCAGATATGTAGGTCGTCTTGGTCCGACTACAAAATCCTCTCATATCCTGTGTAGGTGAGGTAGTGCTTCCCAGTGGACTTTCTCTGCACGATCTATATGACGTCCATGGTCCTGTATGTTCCAGACCTGGAAACATTTTCTGCAACACCTGTCTGATGAGGCAGGATGGGGAAAGCATAGAAATCCATTTCCCCCCAATGTAGCGAGAACTCGTCCATCGCCACACTTGGAGACCACATTCTGCAGTTTCTCCTGGGTTTCCTCAGGTACTACAGGTTCCTCCAGAACTGGCGGACATCTGGTCCAGCTGTAGAGACTGTGCTCTAGTATACGCTCCATCATGCGCTCTATCCGAGCCATGCGACCACTGCCGCATCTGCGGACAATAAGTCGACTTCCTCAGGTTCTGGAGAATCTCTGAGGCTTCTGTCATTGCCCCACACCTCGTCGAGGTGATTACAAGGGTGCAAGACAGGATGTCGCTGCCTGCCGCTCCTGCGTGGCTAAGCGACTCCCGCGCGGACCTGCCACTGCTCCGCCGTCTACCGGACGGAGGCGGCCCGCTGGTCTGATAAGACATGATAGCGGTGGTGAGTCGGTCCTGGCCGCCGAAGCGTGGTACCCCGACGTCCGCGCGGGCTTGCCGCCTGTCCTCCAAAGGCGACGTTCGGTCACGTCCTCCACTACAAGGGAGTGCGATGACCGAGATGAGACTACACCGACCTGCAACCAGGCAGGCTCCCTCGGTGCTGAGTCTGTGTCTTCCTATGGGACAAACCGTCGTTCGGTCACGTCCTGCCACTAAAGGGGGTGCGGTGACCGAGATGAGACTACACCGACCTGCAACCAGGCAGGCTCCCTCGGTGCTGAGTCGATGTCCTCCTTGGGACAATGCGTCGTTCGGTCACGTCCTGCCGCTAAAGGGGGTGCGGTGACCGAGATGAGACTCCTCCGACCTGCAACCAGGCAGGCTCCCTCGGTGCTGAGTCTGGCCCGGCCGCACATGTGGTCCTCCAGACCCAGGCCTCAATCCTTCCCTGGTCCACGATCTGGTGGCCTGCTCCAGTGGAAGTCGACCCCGGCTCTATGGCGGGTTTACCGACTGCTGTGCGATACTTCCCCTGGTCCTCTCTCTGGTGACCTGCATATTTGGGGAGAGAGAACGTGCCAAGAATAACACGTTACGCACCTTTGCTCCACTGTCGCTATGGTTAAGTGACAGAGGTAGGGAGTCAGGGTCTTACCTACCCTGCTCCTGTGCGGTTACCACTTATGGCACCATGTTCAGTCGTGGTGGAGAATCAGGTCCTGACTGCGCAGGGCTCCCCTGATTTCCGCATTTTTATCCCGACCCGCAGAGCGGGTGCTGCCGACGTTGCGGGCAGCTCCAGGCATGGTGGGCGTTGACTCACATCTGGAGGCGCCGGTATGTAGGTCCTTGCTGGCCTTCCGGTTTGACCCCGTGGCCTGGAATATGGAGTTTTCCTGGCCGTTTGTCTGGTCAAGGTGTGCGACCTCATAAGACCCACTGTCTTGGCATGGTCGTCTAAATCCTTGACCTGCTTCAGAAGGTCTTCCCCGAATAGTTGTCTGGGTGGTGGTGTTGGAGATGCTCTGCATAGCCCCGCAAATTTGGGATTTAGCGTGAGCTTGATGGCACTTTTTCGAAACGCATTTATTTCGTATTGCGTGTTACATAATAATTCAAGAGCATCCTCCTGTTCGGTGTTCAAGTCCATCCCGTCCACCGACGTCGCAAAAGCGGTAATCCCAGATGTGAGCAGTTTTAGGATTATCTGTAATTCTTACTTCCTGTGCTCTTATGCCCGGGCTTATATTGCTCCAAATAGGCATGTTTACAATAGGTACATTGAGTAAGTTACAATTACTCGGTGCCTTGCACCCATTCATGGCCTCCGCAAGGACCTGATCCTGTAGCTGGTGGTTGGTAGCGGCCAGTTTAGTTTTGAGAGGTTGTCCCGATGATTCGGGCAACGCAAACTTGGCTGCCACGTCCAAAAGTACTTACCTGAGGAACCTCCGTTGCCACTGGTTCGTGTGCCAAGATATCCTCTTCTCCTGGCTGCCTCATGCTACCAATTGACGGTGGGGATATATCCAAAAGTTCCCGGAACTGGACATTTCCTGCAGTTGATTTTGCTGCAGGATCCGTTCCATCATCCTCTCCATCCGTTCAATGCGCCCTGCATGGTGCGTAAATGGGAGGTCAGAGCCCTCATGCCCGAAGGAACTCCTGAGGCTCCTATCATCGGCCCGTACCTCATCGAGGTAATCTCGGTGCCGTGACAAAATCGCTGCCAGCCGCCTCAGCGAAGCTGTACGACTCCCGCGCGGATCTGCTCATACGCCTCCTTGGATGAGCTAGGCCCGACTGCCTCAAAGGGCATATGCGGTGTGAAGTCGGCACCTGACGCCTGCGGCGTGGCGACCCGACATCCGCGCGGGCTTGCCACCTGTCCTACTCCTGGACTCAGGCGGCGTACGGTCCCGTCCTGCCCCTATAGGGGGATGCAGTGACCGTGGCGAGACTCCACCTGTATGAATCCCCTGGTCCAATTAGGTGGTGAGTCAACACTGGCCCTCCCTGGTCTGCCAGTGGACTCGGGTCTCGGTAAACCACCAGTCCGCAATCTAGCGGTCTCTGGTGAAATTCCTGCCCTAAAAGGGCTTTGTTATTGAGCTCTATCCCTGGCTCTTTCACGAGGGCTCGGGGAGAAGGGCCGTGCTGCAGCACGTGAAACCCGTTTGCTCATATCAGCCAATGATTCTCTCCCTGTTGGAGATAGTGAAAAAATGGAGTCAGGGTCTACCTGCTCCGGCGCCATACCGACTTCCTGCTCTGCGGGTACCCCGCTTGTACACAGCTGTGTCGGTGGGTCGGGTCCTGTAATCACAGGGCTCCCCGACTTTTGCGCCTTTTTCCCGGCCCGTCTAGCGGGTGCTGTCGTTGTAGAGAGCTCCGGGAATAATGGCCGGCGATTCCTTTCGGAAGTCCTGCGGCCTGTACTCCTCATTATCCATGTACCTGTTGGAGAAAACACATTCAAAACAGCAGGGACAACCAGCTCAAGGTTGCCTGTACTTACCTGAGTGGCCCTTATGAAGGGCTGGTGGTGAGCTGTCGTTCTGCCATTGTTGAGCAATGGTGAGTGTTGAGCCCGGACCCCGCAGGGTCAACAAGTTGCCCCATTGTAAAAATAAGTTGGGCTTAGAGACAACATGATAATGGCTGCAACTCCATACCCTCTAAATTACAGCACTGGGATAATGCAGGCTGTGTAGAGTTGAGCTGGGGCTAACCCCTTACTCTTAGTAAATGCCGACAGCCCGCAGTATCGTGTGGGCTGCGGTGTAAGTCGGGCTGCTGCTCTGCCATTGCTAACTGCAAATGGCGAGCCTGCAAGCCCCTAGTTAAAAATAACTGCCGACAGCCCGTAGTATCCTTGCGGCTGCGGTGTAAAATCGGGCTGTGCTCTGCCGTTGCTTATTGCACACGGCGAGTCTGCAAGCCCCTAGTTAAAAATAACTGCCGACAGCCCGCAGTATCCTTGCGGGCTGCGGTGTAAAATCGGTCTTATGCTCTGCCGTTGCTACTGCACACGGCGAGTCTGCAAGCCCATACTTCTTTAAAAATGCCGACAGCCCGCAGAATCCTTGCGGGCTGTGGTGTAAAATCGGGCTTATACTTACTTATAAATGCCGCCAGCCCGCGACCTGCGGGCTGCGGCGTAGAGTCGGCTGCCTCTGCCGTCCTCCGCCGGCGAGTGTGAACCCGGACCTACCTGGGTCAACGGGCTCCCCCGACTCCATGTATTAGAGCCGCCGCTGACTGCCCGCATTCTGCGGTCCGCAGTCAGTGTTGAAGCGGCCTGGAGTACTCTGAAAACAGAGTCCCTGTAAGAAAAAACGGACGGCGGGTTAGTTTTCCACTTACCTGCAGGTCCCAGCAGTGGAGGAGCAACGCTCCTCCCTGCCCGTCGGTCGCACGCGCGTCGACGATATGTCGCGCATGCGTGCTGGCGGGTTCTTCACGAAGTCACTCACGTGACTCCGAAATGAAATTCCAGACACTCACAACTCTCTGTGTAAAGAATGTTTTCCTCATCTCGGTCCTAAAGGAATTCCCCCTTATCCTTGGACTGTGACCCCTTGTTCTAGACTCCCCCAACATCGGGAACAATCTTCCAGCATCTAGCTTGTCCAACCCCTTAAGAATTTTGTAAGTTTCTATAAGATCCCCCCTCAATCTTCTAAATTCCAGCGAGTACAAGCCGAGTCGATCCAGTCTTTCCTCATATAAAAGTCCTGACATCCCAGGACTGTGTCGAATAAAGTTTTTGAAAAGTAAAAAAAAGAGAGAGATGCAAGATGCACAGCTATGACATATAATACACAGTAAACTATATTATAAATACACAGTAAACAAGTTATGCATTCTTGTACTGTTATATGGGTGTGGCCGCACATAAAAAAATCCCCCCCCCCCTTCCTTCCCAACCTCAGCCTCACGGACCTTACAGTACCCCTAGTTCCTAAAACCCATTTCCATCACTGAGCATGTCATATTTCGCTTGGGCAGCTTACAGCACAGTGGTATGAACATTGATTTCTCTAGCTTCAAGTAACCCTGGCAATCCTTCTCTCTCTATCCTTCCCAAACCAAAGTCTGTCACAGAGATGTTGGGCTGAACGGCCTGTTCTTCCGTAGTAATTTTAAAATAATTCACTCTTGCTCCTGCAGACTTTACAGATTGCAATCAAAATATTTCATGGGTTAATTCTGCTGTGGTTTTTAACAGGAAGCACAAACTCTGATAACAAAGGTATTTTCATGTCAAGGAAACAAATAATATTTGGTGAAATGTTTCAGATGCAAATTAAGCAACAGATGGAAACTAGAAATGCAAACTAGTAAACAAGGAGGGCTTGGTGAATGGGTGCGTGTTGGTGGGGAGAGCGACACAGTTTTCATTGCAATTTAGTGTTCAAGTCATGGGGTCATAAAGCACTGATAAAGGCTGTACCTGTCCAAGTGCCTTTTAAATGTTGTTATAGTACCTGCCACAACTACCTCCTCTGGCAGCACATTCATGTATCCACCACCTTCTGGGTGAAAATGTTACCCCTCAGTGTTTGTGTAAAACCTTGTCTCTCTCAACTTAACCTTATGTCCTCTGGTTTTTGATTCCCCTACACTGAGTAAAAGACTACCCATTGATCCTAACTATCCCCCTCATGATTTTATACACCCATCATAAGATCTGAAGGAGGATCTTGACCCATTCCTTCTCTCCAGAGATGCTGCCTGTCCCGCTGAGTTACTCCAGCTTTGTGTATCTATCTTCAATTTAAACCAGCATCTGCAGTTCCTTCCTACACATATTATACGATCACCTCTCAGCCTTCTGCACTCCAAGGAATAAAGTCCTAGCCTGCCCAAGCTTTCCCTGTAGCTCAGCCCCTCAAGTCCTGGCAACATCATTGTAAATCTTCTTGTTCCAGCTTACCGATATCCTTTTTATAGCAGGGTGACCAAAACTGAACACAGTCCTTCAAATGTAATAAAAAGTAACTACAGATGCTGGTTTACCTGCTTCCCGACGGGCCCGAGGCTTCCCGACGGGCCAGAGGCTTCCCGACAGGCCATGGCTGTGGGCTGGAACCGCTGCTGGAGGCGTTTATCGAGGCGCCGCTGTCTCGATGCCTCCCGGATCCCCGCGTACAAGCCCAGGTCGGGGCCCGGCCGGAGCCTCACGGCTGACGGAGCCCACGGCTGGGGCCTGGGTCGGCGCCACGGAAGCGTGAAGTGGGGCATCGACAGCGGTGAGGCCTCGTGACGATGGGGCCTCAGCGGCGGTGAAGCCTCGTGGCGGCGGTGACCCGCGGTCGACGGTTGATGATAACGTCCAACACATAATCCTTTGACATTTTTCCCACCACCAATGGGATACCACCATACTGAGATACTTTAAAAGACAGCATCTTCAGATCAATGAGGAATTAAATGATAATGAAAACACTCAGCCAGAAAAGTCAAAATTACTGCATGTGGAGACATTTCAAAAGATATTGAAAAATGTGATCTTCCAGACTGTGGGACACAAGAAATGTACTTAAACAAAAGGAAAGAATATCCCTGGCTAATTATTAAAAACAGAAAACTAGGATGTAGTGTATGTAGCAAGTGTGGTCTTCTCAATCAATCAATCAGTTTTATTCGTCACTTGCACTTTATGTGCATGTGAAATGAATTTGCCAGCAGCGGTACAATGAAAAAGAACACACAAAAACACAATCATTCATCACTGTGGTGGAAGGCACACAATTTGGCCAGTCCTCCTCCATTTTCCCCCGTGGTCGGGACCTCAACCCTCCGTAGTCGCCACTGCGGGCGTCCAGATGAGTAGACCGGTAAAAGTTCCGCTAAGCCCAGAATCGGTGCTTCCCCACCGGAGACCGCGGCTTCAGGTTGGTGTAGACCGCAGGCCGGCGGTTGAAGATTTAAAGTTCCCGCTGCGCCGCAGCCAGAAGCACCGCAGACCGCAGGGCCGGTGGTCGAAGCTCCCCTGCAGGGATCCTCGGCGAGGGACCCCGCTCCTGATGGCAAGTCTCCGCCGCGCCCACGGTAAAAGTTGGCCGTGGGCCGGTGGTCAGAGCTCTTCCCCTTCCGGGTCCCCAATGAGGGATCCCATGCCCTGGACGCCGCACCGGCCGGAGCTCTGCAGACCGTGGCTTCAGGCTGCCGCAGGCTAGCAAATGGAGCGCTTCCCTCCGGCGAGGCCCGGCGAGGGTTCACCCGCTCCATGACGAGAGTCCACGCTGCGCCCGCTACTGTAGCCCTGGGCACGTCTCCGGGAAAGGCCGCGCTGATCCTCGTTGTTAGGCCAAGGGGGAGGCAACATGGGGGAGAATGTCAGCCAGAGCAGTGTACTGTACTGCATGTCAGATGTGGGAGGTCATGGTGTCGGATGGCCCTCTTGACGTCCACATCTGCATCAGGTGCAGAGAGATGGGGCTCCTAAGGGACCGTATTAGGATCCTGGAGCAGCAGCTCGATGACCTCTGCCTGGTCAGGGAGAGTGAAAAGGTGATAGAGGAGAGTTATAGGGAGGTGGTCACTCCAAAACCACAGGAGAGAGACATGTGGGTCACGCTAAGGAAGGGCAAGGGGCAGAGGCATGAACGAGTAAGTACTCCAATGTCAGTACACCTGGCAAATAAGTACTCCTGTTTGAGTATGGATGGGGGTGACAGCCTACCCGGGGGTAGCGACAGCGGACGGGCCTTCAGCACAGAGACCGGCCCTGTTGCTCCGAAAGGTAGGGAAAAAAAGAGGAGGGCAATAGTAATTGGGGACTCTATTGTTAGGGGGTCGGATAGGCGATTCTGTGGACGCAGTCGGGAGACCAGGATGGTGGTCTGCCTCCCTGGTGCCAAGGTCTTGGACGTGTCTAAACGTGTCCAAGATATCCTCAAATCAGAGGGCGAGGAGCCTGAGGTCGTGGTACATATAGGTACCAATGACATAGGTAAAAAAAGGGAAGAGGTCCTGAAGGGAGGATTTAAGGACTTGGGAGGAGAGTTGAGGAAAAGGACCAAAAAGGTAACAATCTCAGGATTACTGCCTGTGCCACGTGACAGTGAGAGTAGAAATGGAGCAAGGTGGAGGATAAATGCTTGGCTGAAAGACTGGTGCAGAGGGCAGGGATTCAAGTTTCTGGATCATTGGGACTTCTTTTGGGGTAGGTGGGACCTGTACAGAAAGGATGGGTTGCACTTGAACCCGAGGGGGACCAATATCCTGGCGGGGAAATTTGCAAAGGCCACTGGGGAGACTTTAAACTAGAATGGTTGGGGCGAGGGATGCAAATAGCAAAAGCTAGTAGACAGAATGGGAGGCAGGAAGCAGAAAAGGGAAGCACTCGGACACAAGAGGAGAAAGAAAAAAAAGGAAATAAACAGAGAATAAGAGATGGGGGGTTTCGTAAATGTGCATATTTTAATGCTAGGAGCATTGTAAGAAAGGTGGATGAGCTTAGAGTCTGGATAGACACCTGGAAGTATAATGTTGTGGCGATCAGTGAAACATGGTTGCAGGAGGGCTGTGATTGGAAACTAAATATTCCAGGATTTCGTTGCTTCAGGTGTGATAGAATTGGAGGGGCAAGAGGTGGAGGTGTTGCATTGCTAGTCAGGGAAGATATTACAGCAGTGCTTTGGCAGGATAGATTGGAGGGCTCATCTAGGGAGGCTATTTGGGTGGAACTTAGAAGTGGGAAAGGTGTAGCAACACTTATAGGGGTATATTATAGACCGCCAAATGGGGAACGAGAATTGGAAGAACAAATATGTAAAGAGATAGCAGATATTAGTAGTAAGCACAAGGTAGTGATTGTGGGAGATTTCAACTTTCCACACATAGACTGGGAAACACATTCTGTAAATGGGCTGGATGGTTTGGAGTTTGTAAAATGTGTGCAGGATAGTTTTTTGCAGCAATACATAGAGGTGCCTACTAGAGGAGGGGCAGTGCTGGACCTCCTGTTAGGAAATGAGACGGGACAGGTGGCGGAGGTATGCGTAGGGGAGCACTTCGGGTCCAGTGATCACAATACCATTAGTTTCAATATAATTATGGAGAAGGACAGAACTGGGCCTAGGGTTGAGATTTTTGATTGGAGAAAGGCTAACTTTAACGAGATGCGAGATGATTTAAAAGGAGTGAACTGGGACATTTTGTTTTATGGGAAAGATGTAGAGGAGAAATGGAGGACATTTAAAGGCGAAATTTTAAGAGTACAAAATCTTTATGTTCCTGTTCGGTTGAAAGGAATCAGTAAAAATTGGAAAGAGCCCTGGTTTTCAAGGGAAATTGGACATCTTGTTCGGAAAAAGAGGGAGATCTACAATAATTATAGGCAGCATGAAGTAAATGAGGCGCTTGAGGAGTATAAGGAATGCAAAAAGAATCTTAAGAAAGAAATTAGAAAAGCTAAAAGAAGATATGAGGTTGCTTTGGCAAGTAAGGTGAAAGTAAATCCAAAGGGTTTCTACAGCTATGTTAATAGCAAAAGGATAGCAAGGGATAAAATTGGTCCATTGGAGAGACCGAGTGGACAGCTATCTGCAGAGCCAAAAGAGATGGGGGAGATATTGAACAATTTCTTTTCTTCGGTATTCACCAAGGAGAAGGATATTGAATTATGTGAGGTAAGGGAAACTAGTAGAGTAGCTATGGATACTATGAGTTTCAAAGTAAAAGAAGTACTGGCACTTTTGAAAAATATAAAAGTGGATAAGTCTCCAGGTCCTGACAGGATATTCCCTAGGACATTGAGGGAAGTTAGTGTAGAAATAGCCGGGGCTATGACAGAAATATTTCAAATGTCATTAGAAACGGGAATAGTCCCCGAGGATTGGCGTACTGCGCATGTTGTTCCATTGTTTAAAAAGGGTTCTAAAAGTAAACCTAGCAATTATAGACCGGTTAGTTTGACTTCAGTGGTGGGCAAATTAATGGAAAAGATACTTAGAGATAATATATATAAGTATCTGGATTAAAAGGGTCTAATTAGAACAGTCAACATGGATTTATGCCTGGAAGGTCATGTTTGACTAATCTTCTTGAATTTTTTGAAGAGGTTACTAGGGAAATTGACGAGGGTAAAGCAGTGGATGTTGTCTATATGGACTTCAGTAAGGCCTTTGACCTGGTTCCTCATGGAAGGTTGGTTAAGAAGGTTCAACTGTTGGGTATAAATGCAGGAATAGCAAGATGGATTCAACAGTGGCTGAATGGGAGAAGCCAGAGGGTAATGGTGGATGGCTGTTTGTCGGGTTGGAGGCAGGTGACTAGTGGGGTGCCTCAGGGATCTGTGTTGGGTCCTTTGTTGTTTGTCATGTACGTCAATGATCTGGATGAAGGGGTGGTAAATTGGATTAGTAAGTATGCAGATGATACCAAGATAGGGGGTGTTGTGGATAATGAAGAGGATTTCCAAAGTCTACAGAGTGATTTAGGCCAGTTGGAAAAATGGGCTGAAAGATGGCAGATGGAGTTTAATGCTGATAAATGTGAGGTGCTACACCTTGGCAGGACAAATCAAAATAGGACGTACATGGTAAACGGTAGGGAATTGAAGAATACAGTTGAACAGAGGGATCTGGGAATAACCGTGCATAGTTCCTTGAAGGTGGAATCTCATATAGATAGGGTGGTAAAGAAAGCTTTTGGTATGCTAGCCTTTATAAATCAGAGCATTGAGTATAGAAGCTGGGATGTAATGTTAAAATTGTACAAGGCGTTGGTGAGACCAAATCTGGAGTATGGTGTACAATTTTGGTCGCCCAATTATAGGAAGGATGTCAACAAAATAGAGAGAGTACAGAGGAGATTTACTAGAATGTTGCCTGGGTTTCAACAGCTAAGTTACAGAGATAGGTTGAATAAGTTAGGTCTTTATTCTCTGGAGCGCAGAAGGTTAAGGGGGGACTTGATAGAGGTCTTTAAAATGATGAGAGGGATAGACAGAGTTAATGTGGACAAGCTTTTCCCTTTGAGAATAGGGAAGATTCAAACATGAGGACATGACTTTAGAATTAAGGGTCAGAGGTTTAGGGGTAACATGAGGGGGAACTTCTTTACTCAGAGAGTGGTAGCGGTGTGGAATGAGCTTCCAGTGGAAGTGGTGGCGGCAGGTTCGTTGGTATCATTTAAAAATAAATTGGATAGGCATATGGATGAGAAGGGTATGGAGTGTTATGGTATGAGTGCAGGCAGGTGGGACTAAGGGAAAAAAGTTGTTCGGCACGGACTTGAAGGGCCGAGATGGCCTGTTTCCGTGCTATAATTGTTATATGGTTATATGGTTATATGGTTAACATGGAAAGAGTCGCCTCTCCGTGGAGACGACCAAAATGGTTTCCCCATTACCCCCAAACAAAAAGCGCCGAAAATTCAGCATACGAAAAGCGACAAAAATTCAGGACGCAAAAGGCGACGAAAATTCAAAACACCAAAGGCGACATAAATTCAAGACACGATAAGCGACAAAATTACAGGTCGCATAATGCTAGCTAGATAGCTACATATATGGGAGGGTGCCTAGAAATAGGGGGGGTTGAGGGAAGGGCACCTGTAAATGTGGATCTAGCGTAGGGCATGTAAATGGGAGGGGGATTTAGGGAAGGGCACCTTTAAATGGTGAATTAGCAGGGCATCTGTAAATGGTGAATTAGGAGAGGGCACCTTTAAATGGTGCAGTAGGGAAGACATCTGTAAATTTAGGTTTGATTTAGGGGCGAGCACCTGTAAAGGAGCAATACACAATGAGCAACAACAACTGAAGCTTTACAACAACAACTGGTGTGTTGTTACACCAATCCACGTAACAATCTCATATAATTCTTTCCCCCTCATTAATGTATTTTCCCGTGTACCGAGGTACAGTGAAAAGTTTTAGTCGCGTGCTAACCAGTTAGCAGAAAGACACGACATGATCACATTTGAGCCAGGTAGATGGCTACATCCTGTATAACTAAGTAGCTAGCTCGATGGCTACATACTGGATAGCTAGGTAGATAGCAAGACTGATCTACATACTGGACTATGAAGGCATGAGAGGGGAGCTGGCCAAAGTAGACTGGAAAGGGATCCTAGCAGGAATGATGGTGGAACAGCAATGGCAGGAATTTCTGGGCATAATCCGGAAGAACCGTAGCTGACAAGAGAAGTTAGGGATAGAATGAAACTAAAAGAAAAGATGTATAGCACAGCAAAGAGTAGCCAGAAGCCAGAGGATTGGGAAACTTTCATAGGACAACAGAAGGAAACAAAACGGGCAATGCAGGCTGAAAAGATGAAGTACGAGGAGAAGCTGGCCAGGAATATGAAGGACAGTAAAAGCTTCTTTAGATATGTTAAGGGGAAAAAGAGTAGCAAAGTCAAATGTGGGTCCCTTGAAGGCAGACACGGGTGAAATAATTATGGGCAACAAGGAAATGGCAGAAGGGTTGAATAGGTACTTCGGATCTGTCTTCACTAAGGAAGACATAAACAATCTCCCAGGACAAAAGATCTAAGGGGGTAGAGGAACTGAAATAAATTTTCATTAGGCGAAAAATAGTATTGGGTCGGCTAATGGGATTGAAGGATGATAAATCCCCTGGGCCTGATGGTCTGCATCCCAGGGTCCTCAGGGAGGTGGCTCTAGAATTAGTGGATGCATTGGTGATCATTTTCCAATGTTCAATAAATTCAGGATCAGTTCCTGTGGATTGGAGGATAGCTAATGTTATCCAAATTTTCAATAAAGGAGCGAGAGAGAAAACGGGGAATTAGACCTGCTAGCCTGACTTCGGTGGTGGGAAAGATGCTGGATTCAATTATTAAAGATGTAATAATGGAGCATTTGGATAGCAGTGAAAGGACTAGTCCAAGTCAACATGGATTTATGAAAGGGAAATCATGCTTGACTAATCTACTGGAATCTTCGGACTCATTTCGCATGCTGAATTTTCCTCCCTTTTCACATGCTGAAATTTCGTTGCTTTTCGTGTGCTGAATTTTTGTCGCTTTTCACATCCTGAAGGTTCGTCACTTTTAGCATGCTGAATTTTTGTTGCTTTTTGCGTGCTGAACTTTTGTCGCTTTTTACGTGCTGAATTTTCGTCGCTTTTCACGTTCTGAAATGTTGGCGCTTTTTATGTCCTGAAATTTCGTTGCTTTTTGCAGGTTGAATTTTCGTCACTTTTCACGTGCTGAATTTCCATTGCCTTTAGCCTCCTGAAGGTTCGTCACTTTTCGCGTGCTGAATTTTTGTCACTTTTCACATCCTGAAATTTTGTCACATTATGCGTCCTGAAATGTTGTCGCTTTTAATCCACTGAATTTACATCAATTTTCGTGTGCTTAATTTACGTCGCTTTTCACGTGCTTCATTGTCATCACTTTTCGCGTCCTGAAGGTTTGTTGCTTTTCACATGCTGAATCTTTGTCATTTTTTTGCGTGCTGAAATTTCGTCGTTTTTCATGTGCTGAAATTGTCACATTTTGCATCCAGATATGTCGTTTTTTGCGTCCTGAATTTTTGTCGCATTTCATGTCCTGAAATTTAGTCTATTTTCACGTCCTGAAATGTTGTTGCTTTATGCGTCTTGAGGTTTCATCGCTTTTCGCATCCTGAATTTACGTTGCTTTTCATGTGCTTAATTTTAGTCGCTTTTTGCCTCCTGGTATTTTGTCGCTTTTCGCATGCTGAATTTTCGTTGCTTTTCAGGTGCTGAATTTTCGTCAATTTTGCATGCTGAATTTTCATTGCCATTTGTGTACTATATTTTAGGCGGTTTTCGTGTGCTGAATTTTAGGCGGTTTTCGTGTGCTGAATTTTTGTCGCTTTTCACGTCCTAAAGGTTCCTCGCTTTTCATGTGCTGAGTTTTCGTCGCTTTTCGCATGTTGAATTTTCTGCAATTTTCATGTGCTGAAATTTTGTTCCATTTCGCATCCTGAATTTATGTCACATTTGACGTCCTGTATTTTCAACACCTTTAGCGTCCTGAATTTTCATCGCTTTTTGCAACCTGAAGGTTCGTCGCTTTTCGTGCTGAATGTTTATCTCTTTTCACATGCTGAAATTTCGTCACTTATCCTGTTCTGAAATTTCGTCGCATGTTACGTGCTGAAATTTTGTCGCTTTATGCATCCTGAAATTTCGTAACTTTTCTCATCCTGAATTTATATCGCTTTTGGCGTTTTGAATTTTCATCAACTTTTCACGTCCTGAAATTTCGTCGCTTTATGAGTCCTGCAGTTTCGTCACTGTTCTCGTCCTGAAATTTCGTCTCTTTACGCATCCTTAAATTTCATCGCTTTATGCATCCTGAATTAAAATTGCATTTGGCATTTTGAATTTTTGTCGCCTTCCGCGTCCTGAATTTTTGTCACCTTTCGTGTCCTGAATTTTCGTCGCTTTTTGCGTGCTCAATTTTCGTCGCTTTTTGTATGCTGAATTCGCATCGCTTTTCACGTGCTGAAATTCCGTTACTTTTCCTGTGCTGAAATTTCATTAGGTATTGCGTGCTGAAATTTAGTCGCTTCATGCATCCTGAAATTTCGTCGCTTTTCTCGTCCTGAAATTACGTCTCTTTTGGCGTTTTTAATTTTCCTTGCCTTTCGTGTCCTGAATTTTCATCACTTTTCGTGTGCTGAATTTTCGTTGCTTTTCGGGTGCTGAATTTTGGTCGATTGTGCATGCTGAATTTTCGTTGCCTTTTGTGTGCTGAATTTTAGGCGGTTTTCGTCTGCTGAATTTTTGTCACTTTCATTCATGCTGAAATGTCATCACTTATTGCATCCTGAAATTATGTCGCTTTTGGCATTTCGAATTTTTGTTGCCACTTGCGTCCTGAATTTTCGTCACTTTTTGCATCCTGAAGGTTCTTCGCTTTAAGCATGCTGCATTTTTGTCGCTTTATGCATGCTGAATTTTCGTTGCTTTTCGAGTGCTGAAATTTTGTCGCTTTTCGCCTACTGAAATTTCGTCGTCTTTCGCGTCCTGAATTTTCGCGCTTTATGCATCCTGAAATTTAGTCGTTTTTCCTTTCCTGAATATTTGTTACTTTCTGTGTCCTGAATTTACGTCGCTTTACGTTTTTGAGTTTGCATTGCGTCCTGAATTTTCATCACTTTTCATGTGCAGATTTTTCGTTGATTTTTGTCGCCTTTTGTGTGCTGAATTTTTGGCGCTTATCGTGTGCTGAAATTTTGTTGTTTTTCACGTCCCGAAATTTAGTTGCATTTCTCGTCCTGAATTTTTCTCGCATTTCTCGTCCTGAATTTTAGTTGCATTTTACATCCTGAATTTTCGTCGCTTTTAGCGTCCTGAATTTTTGTCACTTTCCGCATCCTGAAAGCTCCTCGCTTTTCATGTGCTGAATATTCATCTCGTTTCCTGTACTGAAATTTCGTCGCTTTATGCCTCCTGAAATTTTGTCGCTTTTCTCGTCCTGAATTTACGTCGCTTTTGGTGTTTTGAATTTTCCTCACCTTTCTCGTCCAGAATTTTCGTCACTTTTCATGTGCTGAATTTTCGTCGCTTTTCTCGTGCTGAAGGTTCCTCGCTTTAAGCATGCTGAATTTTTGTCACTTTTCGCATGCTGAATTTTCGTTGCTTTTCGTGTGCTGAAATTTCGTCGCTTTTTGTCAATTAATGTGTCCTGTAATTTTGTCGCTTTTCACGTTCTGAACTTATGTTGCTTTTGGCTTCTTGAATTTTCAGCACTCTCCCCAGCTTTGAGGAAAGAATATTAACCTGAAACATTCATACAGTTTCTCCCTTTCTCATACAGTTGCTGGCTGGCTTGCTGATTATCTACAACAATATTACAGCAGCCACTGGGTGCTGCTCGCCTGCTCCTTACTTCAGTGTGGGGGAAACTGTCTTCATTGCCACAAATGTAGACACTGATGCTTGTTGGCTGGAAGCTGCTATCTTCAATCTTGACAGGCAACATTTTGGGTCTGGTCCTTTCAGGCAGATCAAAAGAGTTTCCTCTCTTACTGTGATATGGTTTATTACTTGGAATCAATTTTACTTCGGAGTCACATAAGTGACTACGTGAAGAAGCCCCGCCAGGCGCATGCTCGGCATTTACGTTGACTCATGTCGGTAGGAACGGGCTGCAGATCGCAGCTCCACCAGCGGTGAGTAACAAGCCCGCAGGTAATTGGGTTGAAATTACTTCCTGGGTAGAATCTCCGTGACGCTGGCTGGAATCGCCAGGAGGAGTTTGGGAAGTTTTTTAAAATGGACGGTGACAAAATCGGCGCGGGGAAAGTGCGCGTCCCGGGTGGAAATACAATTAAGATCGGGACCACAGATTAGTACGGAGCCGGTTCAAATACCGGTAGCCGATGACTCTGCCGTAGGTCAGCCTTTAGATGCTCCACAGCCACAGGTCACGGAGGGTTCTCCAGTGGAAAGGAAAATAAGAAGTTTGCTAAGCCTGTAATATCAGATGAATCTGATGAAGAAGAGGCAGGGCCAGGCAGACCAGCCTGTGGCTCAGGATGAATCAAATGGGAAAAAATGCTTCAAACAATTATTAACCAAGGGTCAAAAGACCCAGAATATTCCACGGCAGCCCCTGAGGGAGTTCCATATCATGATTATGGTGCCTTTACAACATGGGAATGTGAACCTCCAGAGCCTTGTTCAGGTCTGGAAGAAGTCTCCTTCGAGCAAGACTCGGGAGTAACAGGGCGGCAAGAGTGACCCTGAAGGTAGTGTTTTTGGTCTTGAATACACACCACAGCACATGCCAAACTACAGGTGTATCAGATATAGCACAATACTTTGCAATACCAGAGGGAAGCGGTGAGGTCATGGAAGAAAATCTGGTGGCCAACATTAATTATTTGGTTCTCACCAGCTTCAGGAGACTATGATTGAGACAGCAGACCTCTATTAAACACCTGTTAATTGTGCATCACTAAGGGTGCCGAAGGTGAATCCAGCTATTGGACACCCATGACTTTAACAATGCGAGGACAGGAGGGTCCTCAAGCTCATTGTAGCTGGCATTACTGCTTTGGGAGGCAGTTGGAAGGGCATGCTATGTCCAAAATCCAAAAAGACATGTTGCCATTGTTTTGTAACTCTTAATTTGAGATTAATTGTATGAGATAAATCACCATTTGGCCCATCCTGCACCCAAGATTTGCTGGGTTGTGTAAATCAAGCAATGTTCAAACTCCAGGTTATTTATTCAGAGAAAACCTGTCTAAACAAATGAAAGATATTGATTAAAGAGGAGGCAAAGACTATCAGCCTCATAAATGTTTTTATATTTGGTGAAAGGAGACAATCTGGCTGGATGAGAAGGGGGTTGATTAGGAGCAGGAACAAGCAGAGGCAGGGGTATGGTGAGAAGATATTATCACCCATCACAGCCCAATGTTAATCCATATATTGGGAGAAGGGGACCGTCACGGTCATTTGCTGAGGTATAAAAACGTTATTCTATCACAGAGGGAACTGTTGTAGACTTCCGGTTGGTGGTAGAGTGTAATTGTTTTCGTAATGAATGGTACTGTATAACATCTGATCGGTTTATATTAGATACTGTGTCAGGTGCTATATTAGAATTTATGGAAGGAATTGATCCACCTGTACAGAATAAACCTAATTGGGTTTTGGTATTTTCTGCATCTGAAAATTCTCAGGTAAAAGAAGAAGTAAAAAAATGTTATTTAAAAAAGGGGTAATTGAAAATACGGTGAATCATCCGCAACAATTTGTGTCAAATATTTTCCCCAGGACAAAGAAAGATGGGGGTTGTAGAGTCATTCTGGATCACACAAAATTGAATTCATATGTCCAGTATAGACATTTCAAAATGGACACCTTCCACACTGCAAAGCAGTTGTTGTCCATGGGGTGTTACATGGCTACTATAGACTTAGAAGATGTGTATTATTCAATGCCAATTCATCGCCATTATCGTAGGTACTTGAAGTTTAATTGGATGGGTCAGTTGAGGCAATATAAAGCAGTAACTAATGGGTTAAGTTCAGCTTCAGGCTGTTCACAAAATTATTAAAACCAGCACTTGCATTGTTAAGGGCTCAAAATCACATTGTCATGGCTTATCTTGATGATATTTTAATTGTTAATGCCACTCAGGAATCAGCTGAAGATTCTATAAGCCTGTTGGAAAGGCTAGGGTTTGTGATCCATCCAACGAAATCTAAGCTACAGCTGTTGCAAACAATTGAGTACTTGGGATTTGTCATTGATTCAGTTGCTGTGTCAGTAACTTTACCAACAGATAAAGTCAAAAGTCAAAAGAGGTTATTGTCATGTGTCCCTGACAGGACAATGAAAATCTTTCTTTGCATAGCACAACAGAACATAGAAGGCAAGATAAAGTTGAATTACAGTGGTGGATTGGGAACGTTGTACAAGCTACTAAACACATTCTTATTCAGCGACCTACAGTGGTATTGCAAACTGATGTTAGTGCTCTCGGATTGGGGGGGGGGGGGGGGGGGGGGGGGGGGGGGAACTGTCCAAGAGCATTTAATTCTTCAAACACATGGTATTAATTATTTTGAGTTATTGGGGGCATTTTTGGCTTAAAAGCTTATTGTTCTACAATGGAGAACTTGCATGTTCAATTAACAATACCACAGATGTAGTATATATCAATCACATGGGTGGAGTAAGATCAGCATCATGTGATCATCTGGTCAACCTGATGTGGAATTGGTGTGTATCTAGGAATATCTGGCTTCAGTATCAATATCCCAGGGAAGACAATGTTGTGGCAGACAACAGATCACAGGAGTTTTAAGACAATATAGAATGGATGTTAAATCCACAACATTTCCAAAAAACTGTCAATCAGTATGGTGTACCAGACATTTATCTATTTTTGTCCAGATTAAATCACTAATTGCCTAAATACGTGTCATGGGAGCCTGATCCAGGAGCTGTAGCGTTGGATGCATTCTCGCTACATTGGTGAAATTTGTTCTATGCTTTTCCCTCATTTGCCTGATTATGCGATTTCTCAGTAAAATAGAGCAGGACTCTGCCACGGGTGTTTTCGTGGTTCCAAATTGGCCTACACAGCCATGGTTCCCATTGATGTTTAGAATGATAATTGAACCATTTATGATGATTCCCAGCTCCAGTGACAGAACAAGTTCATCCATTGCATGATCATATGAATTGTTAATCTGCAAGTTCTGACCAGATCATTACAAGGGTTGGACTGTCAGATAGGACCATGAATGTTATAATGTCAGGTTGGAGAGATAGCACTAAGAAACAATTGATGTCTCACATAAAGAAATGAGAAGTTTTTGTATTCAGTCAGATATATCTTATCATACTGCAAATATATCGGATGTATTGGAGTTCCTTGCTATGTTGCATTTTGATCAGCACCTTAGTTATAGTGCCATTAATGGTGCTCGTAGTGCTTTGTCTTCCTATTTACGACAATTTTCAAAACATCTATCTATCGGGTCTCATCCGTTAATATCCCGATTTATGAGAGGGATTTTAATAGAAATCCTCCCAAACCCAGATATACAGAAATTTGGGATGTTAGTATAGTTCTCACATTGCTCCGGCAATGGGCTCCAATTACGTCACTGTCTTTTCAGAAATGAACATTTAAAGTGGTAATGTTTATGGCATTAGTGTCAGCACAAAGAGTACAAACGTTGCAAATGTTACGTTTAGATTGTATGCACTTGTCTTCAGATAACATTACTTTTTATGTTTATGATCTAATCAAACAAAGCAGACCGGGGAAGTCTGGAACCAAGTCTGGAACCAAGACAACATATGATCTTTAGAGCATGATCTTTAGAGCATATCCTGTCGACCAAACATTGTGTATGGTTAAGCAACTGACTCAATATATTGATGTAACCAAGAGTCTCCGAGGTTGTGAGACAACAATGTTTATTGCCCATAAGGAACCATACAAAAAAGTGTCAGTACCAACTATTTCTAGATGGTTAAAACAGGTTTTGGATTTAGCTGGAGTGTTTAAATCTCACTCCACCAGGGCAGCGTCCGCGGCAATAGCATAGGACGTGCCGCTCGACTAAATTTTAGAGGCCGCAGGATGGTGTAAAGAAGAAACTTTTTACAAGTTTTACAATAAACCTAGTAACACGGTACCAGAGTTTGGACATGTAGTGTTGGGTTCTGTTTGATTATTTGCTTTCTTTTATGTAATGATTCATATCTTTTGTTGTAATTTCCCTTATGATAGAAGAGTATTACTTTTCTTTCTTTTATTATTATTAAAATACTTATTGCATTATTCAAGCAATGTTAAATAATATTATTTACTCACTACTGTGTCAATTGAAGCAGTTTGTCGTATGGAATGAATCTACGGCATGAAAATCACAGAGCTTCAAAATCTTCACGTAGTCACTCACGTGACTCCGAAGCAAAATAGTAAGATTAAACGAGAACTAGCCTGTTCGAAGTTTGATCTTTATTTTATGAGGAGTTACGATGAGGGATTACGTGCCCTCTGCTCCCGACCCTCATAATCTAAAAGATCATCTGGTAGTTCTAGTCTTGTGTGAGCCTTACTATCTTACTTCGGCTATTGGTTCTGTGATTTTCATGCAGCTGCTATGAAGTATGCCGAGCATGCGCCTGGCGGGGCTTCTTCACGTAATCCCTCATTGTAACTCCTCATAAAATAAAGATCAAACTTCGAACAGGCAAGTTCTCATTTAATCTTACTATTACAATACAATACAATACCATTTATTGTCATTTGAAACCTCATTGAGGTTCAAACGAAATTTCGTTTCTGCAGTCATACATACAAGAAGAAAAGAACCAAGACACAACACATTTTACACAAACATCCATCACAGTGAATATCCTCCTCACTGTGATGGAAGGCAAAGTCTTATCTCTCCCCTGCACTCCCCATTCTTCTCCCGGTCAGAGTCAAAGCCCCCGGCGGGTGATAGTATATGACCCACGGCCATTCATGCCGCGCCGGGCGATGCAAGGCCGCGCTCCATGTTTTGATGTTGGAGCCCCCGGTGGGCGCTAGCAAGTCCCGTGGCCATCAAAGCCGCGCCGGGTGATGTAAGGCCCCGCTCCAGGTCGTCTTCAACCCCGCAACTCGGGCGGGAGAAGTTGCTGCCGCGGGAGCTCCGAAAAGCGGTCTCCCACCAGAGACCCGCGAGCTCCCGGTGTTACCGTCCACCGGCGTGCAGCTGGAGCCTCCGAATCTCCGGGGTCGGGCAGCAGCAGCGCGCCACCATAGCTCCTCCCGTTCTGAACTCGGCGAGCTCCGCGATGGTGAGTACCCACAGCTCTGCGACTGGAGCCCCAGGTCCGGTTGGAGACCCGACAGAGAAAAAGGTCGGGTCCTCCGTACAGGAAAAAGAATTAAAAAGTTTCCCCACCCCGCCCCCCACCCCCCACACATATCCAACTAAAAAAAAACACTAACTAACAACACTCAAACGAGACAAAAAATAAAAAAAAGACAGACGGACTGCAGAGGCCGCTGCGACCAGTCGTGCCGCCCACCGGATGCAATACGTTATATTATAATACCGGATATTATACGTTGATCGTTCTCGAATGCAATTAACAGCATTTTTTTCAACCCTTGAAAAATATTCTGAGTGAAGAAATATCTAACCTGAAGAAGTTACCCTTTATTTTAAGTTGTTGACACTTTATCCTGGAATTGTCTTGTATTAAATAAACAATTGATATTTTAAAATCTGTTTTGGAATTAATATCTGATGATTACACATTATGTACCAAAGTGTGTCAGGCACAATGTTTGGTTTTCCAGGATGCTGACAAGTTCAAGGACACGCGCGCACACACACTGGCGAAGACTGGCCACCAGGATATTCTGCTATCATCACTTCTTCATGCTCAAAGTTGAGCCGCCGGGAGAAATCCGCACTGTCAGCACTGCTTAAGGCAAATGAAAACTGCAGAATGAAGACCGTGATCACCACAACTCCTCCTTCGAAGATCACAGGACTAAGCTGTTGAGACAAGCCCGAGATCACCAGCATCTTGCCTTACAGCGCCAGAGACCAAGGTTCGATCCCGAATATGGGTGCTTGTCTTTACGGAGTTTGTAGGTTCTTCTTGTGATCTGTGTGTGTTTTCCCTGAGATCTTCGGTTTCCTCCCACACCAAAGAGGTATAGTTTGAAGGTTAAATGGCTTTGTATAAATGTAAATTGTCCCCAGTGTGTGTAGGATAGTTTCCACGCTGTATCTTAAACTAAACTGAAAAAGAACACTCTTTCCTTGTGCCTTCAACCTCCCAAAGTGCTCTCCACCCTGTTGTATGGATTTGAGTCATGGACCACCTACAGCAGGAACCTGAGAGCCCTGGAACAATATCATCGACGATCCTTATGAAACATTCTGAGGATCAGTTGGGAGGACAAACGCACCAACATCAGCGTTTTGGAGGAAGCCAACATGACCAGAATCACCACCACAATAATGCAGCCCCAACTTCAATGGTCTGGCCATATCATCCACATGTTCAACACACATCCCCCCCTAAACAAATCCTGTACTCTCAATTGAAGGAAGGTCGGCGAGCCCCTGCCGGGCCAAAGAAAAGCTTCAAGGACAGCACCAAGAACAGTCTGAAGAAATTCCACATCAAGCAACTGGGAGTGCATTGCACTAGACATGCACTCCTGGAGGAAGTCTGTGCAGGAATGAGCTGCCTTTCACAAAATGGAACTGCGCCGTGTCACAGAGACAAAACGATAGCATCGTGAGGAGAGAGAGAGAGATGGAGCCTCGACAACTACCAACCACCGCCTGTCTCCACTGCCCACGTTGCACCAAGGTGTATGGTTTGCGGATCGGCCTTTACAGATGTCTGCAGACCCACAAGTGGATGACCCTATGGAGTGGACATACTTGTTTCGAGTGACCGTCAATGTCACGAGAGACAATTTAAACTGTTATCCCAAACCAATTTATGTATATAATGTAAATAAATGAGCTGAATAAAATCAATGTTGATTGGTTGTTTAATTTCGAGATGCAGGCCATTCCATCCACCGAATCCGCACCGAGGAAGGAACAGCAGATGCTGGTTTACACCAAAGATCGACACAAATGCTGGAGTGACCCAGCGGGGCAGGCAGCATATCTGGAGAAAAGGTGACGTTTAGGGTTGAGACCCTTCTTCAGACTGAGAGGCAGGTGAAAGGAAAACGACAGGTATAGGAAGGTATAAAGCCTGAAACGAAGGCCCAGGAAAGGTGGAGCCCACAATGGTCTATTGGTGGTCATGGAAGAGATGCACACAGGGAAACTGGCAGAACAATAAAGTGGGGGAGGAACAGAGAGAGGGAAATTGAAGAATACAGTTGAACAGAGGGATCTGGGAATAACCGTGCATAGTTCCTTGAAGGTGGAATCTCATATAGATGGGGTGGTAAAGAAAGCTTTTGGTATGCTAGCCTTTATAAATCAGAGCACTGAGTATAGAAGCTGGGATGTAATGTTAAAATTGTACAAGGCATTGGTGAGACCAAATCTGGAGTATGGTGTACAATTTTGGTCGTCCAATTATAGGAAGGATGTCAACAAAATAGAGAGGGTACAGAGGAGGTTTACTAGAATGTTGCCTGGGTTTCAACAGCTAAGTTACAGAGATAGGTTGAATAAGTTAGGTCTTTATTCTCTGGACCACAGAAGGTTAAGGGGGGACTTGATAGAGTTCTTTAAAATGATGAGAGGGATAGACAGAGTTGATGTGGACAAGCTTTTCCCTTTGAGAATAGGGAAGATTCAAACAAGAGGACGTGACTTTAGAATTAAGGGACAGAAGTTTAGGGGTAACATGAGGGGGATCTTCTTTACTCAGAGAGTGGTAGCGGTGTGGAATGAGCTTCCAGTGGAAGTGGTGGCGGCAGGTTCGTTGGTATCATTTAAAAATAAATTGGATAGGCTTATGGATGAGAAGGGTATGGAGGGTTATGGTATGAGTGCAGGCAGGTGGGACTAAGGGAAAAAAGTTGTTCGGCACAGACTTGAAGGGCCGTGATGGCCTGTTTCCGTTCTGTTATGGTTATATGGTTAAAAATCAACAAAACCTCAGGATGCACAAAGTGATGAAAATGTAGGATGCTAAAAGCAACGTGAAATGCGACAAAAATTCAAGACACAAAATGCAACTAAATTTCAGGACATGGAAAGCAACTAAATTTCAGCACAAGAAAAGTGACAAAAATTCACCACGCGATAAGCGATGAAAATTCGGCACACGAAAAGTGACAAAAATTCAGCACATGAAAAGTGACGAAAATTCAGAAAATTCAAAAAGGCATCAAAAAATTAAAAACGCGGAAACGATGTAAATTCAGGATGCAAAATGCACCGAAAATTCACGATGCGAAAAGCGACGAAATTTCAGCACATGAAAATCGACAAAATTTCAGCACAGGCAAAGTGCCAAAATTTCAGCACACAAAAAGCGACGAAAATTCAGCAAGCCAAAAAGCGACGAAAATTCAGCAAGCCAAAAAGCGATGAAAATTCAGCACAGGTGAAATGCGAAGAAATTTCAGCACACGATACGCGATGAAATTTCTCCACAGGTAAAATGATGAAAATTCAGCATGTGAAAAGAGAAGAAAATTCAGCACACGAAAAGCAACGAACTTTCAGGACGTGAAATGTGACAAAAATTCAGGATGCGAAATGCAAGTAAATATCAGGATGTGAAAACCGACGCAAATTTCAGCACATGAAAATGACTGAACCTTTAGGAAGCAAAAGCGATGAAAATGAAGCACTTATAAAGTGACAAAAAATCATCATGTTTAAAGTGACAAAAATTCAGCACGCATAAAGCGAAAAAAAATCAGCGCACGAATGGTGACGTAAATTTAGGATGCAAGAAGTGACAAAACTTCAGGATGCATAAAGCGACAAAATTTCATGACATGAAAAGCAACTAAATTTAAGGACGCGAAAACCGATGAAATTTCAGCACATGAAAATGACTGAACCTTCAGGACGCAAAAAGCGATGAAAATTCAGCATGCGATAAGCTACAAAAATTAAGCACACAAAAGGCGATGTAACTTCTGGATGCCAAAACTTTCAGGATGTGAAAAGCAATGAAATTTCAGCACGGGAAAGGCGATGAAAATTCAGCTTGCGAAAATCGACAAATTTTCAGCACGCGATACGCGAAGACATTCCAAGATGCGAAGAGTGCTAAAATTTCAGGGTGCATAAAGCAACGAAATTTCAGCATCGGGAAAGCGACGAAAATTCACCATGCAAAAAGCGATTAAAATTCAGCATAGAAAAAGCGACTAAAATTCATGATGGGAAAGGAGACGAAAATTCCAAAGCACCAAAAGGGACATAAATTCAGAACGAGAAAAGCGACTGAATTTCCGGATGCAAAAAGCAATGAAAATTTAGCACGCAAAAAGCGACGACATTTTAGGACGTAAAATGCGATGAAATTTCAGGAGGACAAAAGCGATGAAATTTAAGCACACGAAAAGCCACGACAATTTAGCATGCAAAAAGCGATGACATTTCAGTACATGAAAAGCGACAAAAATTCAGCACAGGACGAAGATTCAGCAAGCGAAAAGCGAAGACAATTCAGCACGCGAAAAGCGAAGAAAATGCAGCACATGACAAGTGACGAACATTCAGGACGTGAAAGGCGCCGAATATTAAAAATGCCAAAAGCGATGTAAATTCAGGACACGAACCTATGAAATTACAGGAAGAATAAAGCAATGAAAATTCAGGACGTGAAAAGTGACGAAAATTCAGCACATGAAAAACAACTAACTCAGCACGCGAAAATTGAGGAACTTTTAGGATGTGAAAAGCAACGAAAATTCAACACGTGAAAAGTGACGAAAATTCAGCACACGAAAAACAATGAACAATATAACTATATAACCATATAACAATTACAGCATGGAAACAGGCATTCTCGGCCCTTCCAGTCCGTGCCGACCATTTATTTTCCCCTAGTCCCATCTACCTGCACTCAGACCATACACCCCCATTCCCTTCCCGTCGATATACCTATCCACTTTACTTTTAAATGTTAAAATCGATCCTGCCTCCACCACTTCTGCAGGAAGATCATTCCACACAGCCACCACTCTCTGAGTAAAGAAGTTCCCCCTCATGTTACCCCTAAACTTCTGTCCCTTACTTTTCATGTCATGCCCTCTTGTTTGAATCTGTCTCTTGCTTGCATTGGCTGTCTCTGAGAAAACACAAACGTCTTCAGGACGCGAAAAGCGATGAAAATTTTGCACGTGAAAAGCGCCAAAAATTCAGCACACAAAAAGTGACGAAAATTCAGGATTTGAAAAGGTACGAAAATTCAGGATGTTAAAACGGAGAAAGATTTTAGATGCAAAAAGCAACGAAAATTCAGCATTTGAGATGGGGGAAAATGTCAGGACGGGAAAAGCGGCAAAAATTCATAACGCCAAAAGTGACGTAAATTCAGGACGAGAAAAGCGACGTAATTTCAGGACGCATAAAGCGACAAAATTTCAGGACACGAAAAGCGACAAAATTTTAGCACATGAAAGGGATCGAAAAGCGACGTAAATTCAGCACACAAAAAGTAACAAAAATGCAGGAAACGAAAAACGATGAAATTTCAGGACGCAAAATGCGACAAAATTTCAGGACACAAAATCGACGAATTTTCAGCATGCTTCAGATACGCAATGAAATTTCAGCACAGGAAAAGTGACGGAATTTCAACGTGTGAAAAGCAACGAAAATTCAGTACACGAAAAGCGACGAAAATTCAGCATGCGAAAAGCGAGGAACTTTCAGGAAGCGAAAAGCAACACAAATTCAGCACACAATCAACGTCAAACCTTCAGGACACTAAAAGCTACATAAATTCAGGACGCAAAAAGTGACAAAATTTCAGCACACTAAAAGTGACGAAAAGCGGCAAAAATTCAGCATGTGAAAATTGATGAAAATTCAGCATGCAAAAAGCGAAGAAAATTTAGCACGCGAAAAGCGAGGAACCTTTTGGACATGAAAAGCAGCGAATACTCAGCAAGCGAAAAAATTTTAGCAAGAGGTGACAAAAATTAAAAATGCCAAAAGCGATATAAATTCAGGACGCAAAAAGTGATGAAATTTCAGCATGCAAAAACCGACGAAAATTCAGCACGTGAAAAGCAACAAAAATACAGCACACGAAAAGTGAAGAAAATTCAGCACATGAAAAGCGATAAATTCAGGAAGCGAAAGGCAAGGAAAATTCAAAAAGCCAAAAGCAACATAAATTCAGAACGTGATGAAATTTCAGTGGGAGAAAAGCGAAAATTTCAGCACATGAACATAGAAACATAGAAAAATAGGTGCAGGAGTAGGCCATTCGGCCCTTCGAGCCTGCACCACCATTCAATATGATCATGGCTGATCATCCAACTCAGTATCCCATACCTGCCTTCTCTCCATACCCCCTGATCCCTTTAGCCACAAGTGCCACATCTAACGCCCTCTTAAATATAGCCAATGAGCTGGCCTCAACTACCTTCTGTGGCAGAGAATTCCAGAGACTCACCACTCTCTGTGTAAAGAATGTTTTCCTCATCTCGGTCCTAAAGGAATTCTCCCTTATCCTTAGACTGTGACCCCTTGTTCTGGATGACCCCTTGTTCTGGAAAAGCGATAAAAATTCAGCATGCTTAAAGCGAGGAACCTTCATGACGTGAAAAGCTATGCAAATTCACCATGCGATCAGCGACAAACCTTCAGGACGCGAAAAGCTACAAAAATTCAGCACGAGAAAAGCGACAAAAATTCAGCACATGAAAAGTGACGAAAATTCTGGACGCAAAAGGCGACAAAAATTCAAAATGCCAAAAGAGACATAAATTCAGGGCGCAAAAAGTGACAAAATTTCAGCACACAAAAAGCACCAAAATTTCAGCACACAAAAGGCGACGAAAATTTAGCATGCAGAAACCGACGAAAATTCAGCACGCGAAAATTGATGAAAATTCAGCACATGAAAAGTGCTGAAAATTCAGGAAGCGAAAGGCAAGGAAAATTCAAAAGCAACATAAATTCAGAATGTGAAAGGTGACAAAATTACAGGACGCGTTAAGCGACGAAATTTCAGTGGGTGAAAAGTGACGAAATTTCAGCACATGAAAAGCGACGTAAATTCAGCATGCGAAAAGCAAAAGAAAATTCAGCAGGCGATCAGCGACAACCCGTCAGGACGCGAAAAGCAACGAAAATTCAGCACGAGGAATGGGACAAAAATTCAGCTCATGAAAAGTGACGAAAATTCTGGATGCAAGGGGCGACAAAAATGAAAAACGCCAAAAGTGACATAAATTCAGGCGCAAAATGCGACGAAAATTCAGCTCGCAAAAAGTGATGAAAATTCAGCAATCAAAAAGCAACGAAAATTAACCATATAACATATAACCATATAACAATTACAGCATGGAAACAGGCCTTCTCAGCCCTTCCAGTCTGTGCCGACCATTTATTTTCCCCTAGTCCCATCTACCTGCACTCAGACTATACCCCTCCATTCCCTTCCCGTCCATATACCTATCCACTTTACTTTTAAATTCAGGACGCGAAAGGCGACATAAATTAAAAACGCCAAACGCAATGTAAATTCAGGATGCAAAAAGTGATGAAATTTCTGGACACATAAAGCAACATAATTTCAGCATGAGTAAAACGATAAACCTTCAGGAATCGAAAATTGATGAAAATCACGAAGCACGCGAAAAGCAACGAAAATGAAGCACACGAAAAGTGATGTAAATTCAGGGGATGAAAAGCAACGAAATTTCAGGATGAATAAAGAGACAAAATTTCAGGACGTGAAAAGCGACAAAATTTCAGCACTCAAAATGCGCCGAAATTTCAGCACACAAAAAGCGAAGAAAATTCAGCATGCAAAAAGCGACGAACCTTCAGGATGCGAAAGGAGACATAAATTAAAAGGGCCAAAAAAATGTAAATTCAGGATGCAAAGAGTGATGCAATTTCTGGACGCATAAAGCGACAAAATTTCAGCATGCGGTACGCGATTACATTTCAGCACAGGAAAAGTGATGAAAATTCAGCATGTGAATAGAGAAGAAAATTCAGCATACGAAAAGCAGGATGCAAAAAGTGATGAAAATTCAGGACGCCAAAGGCGACATCAATTCAGGACGCGAAATGCAACAAAATTTCAGGACATGAAAAGCGACGACAATTCAGCATGCGGAAAGCGACTAAATTTCAGCACGCGAAAAGCGAGGAACCTTTTGGACGTGAAAAGCAACATAAATTCAGCACGCGAAAAGTGACAAAAATTCAGCACACTAAAAACAAATAACCTTCAGGACGTGAAAAGCAATGAAATTTCTGCACGCAAAAATTCAGCAGACAAAAGTGATGAAAATTCAGGACATGAAATGCAACAAACATTTATGACACAGAAAGGGACAAAAATTCAGGATGTAGAAGAAAGAAAATTCAGGACAGGAAAAGGTATGAAATTTCAGGATGCTAAAATGGAGATACATTTTGGACGCAAAAAGCAACAAAAATTCAGCGTTTGAAATGGGGGAAAATGTCAGGATCCAAAAAGCGGCGAAACTCAGGACGAGAAAAGTGACAAAATTTCAGGACGCATAAAGCGACTAAATTTTTGCCCACGATACGTGATGACATTTCAGCACAGGAAAAGTGACGACATTTCAGCACAGGAAAAGTGACAAAATTTCAGGATGCGTAAAGCGACAGCATTTCAGGACGAGAACAGTTACGAAATTTCAGGATACATAAAGCGACGAAATTTCAGGTTGTGAAAAGTGACTAAATTTCAGCACATGAAAAACGACGATAATTCAGCCGGTGAAAAGCTATGAAAATTCATCACGCAAAAAGTGACGAACATTCAGCACCCGAAAGGCGACATAAATTCAGGACGTGAAAAGTGACAAAACTTCAGGACGCATTAAGCGACAACATTTCACGACGTGAAAAGCGACAACATTTCAGCACGTGAAAGGCGACGAAATATCTGCCTGCAATAGAATCATAGAATCATAGAAAATAGGTGCAGGAGTAGGCCTTTCGGCCCTTCGAGCCTGCACCGCCATTCAATACGATCATGGCTGATCATCCAAATCAGTATCCTGTACCTGCCTTCTCACCATACCCCCTGATCCCTTTAGCCACAAGGGTCAAACTCCCTCTTAAATATAGCCAATGAACTACCTTCTGTGGCAGAGAATTCCACAAACTCGCCACTCTCTGTGTGAAAAATGATCTTCTCATCTCGGTCCTAAAAGACTTCCCCCTTATCCTTAAACTGTGACCCCTTGTTCTGGAGTTCCCGAACATCGGGAACAATCTTCCTGCATCTAGCCTGTCCAACCACTTAAGAATTTTGTAAGTCTCTATAAAATCCCCGCTCAATCTCCTAAATTCCAGCGAGTACAAGCCGAGTCTATCCAGTCTTTCTTCATATGGAAGTCCTGCCATCCCAGGAATCAGTCTGGTGAGCCTTCTCTATACTCTCTCTATGGCAAGAATATCTTTCCTAAGATTTGAATAAATGACGAAATTTCAGCACACGATATGCGATGAAAATTCAGGAAGCGAAAAGTGATGAAAATTAAAAACACCAAAAGCGACAAATTCAGGACGCTAAAAGCGACAAAATTACAGGATGTATTACAGGAAACAAAAAACAGAAGATATACAAACAAAAACTATTCAAGTCTGCAACGATGACTCTGTCGATGCATTAAGGTCACTGACTGCATGGAGATCACTGACTGGGAAATATTTTTCCAAAGCTGTGAGGGAGACCTAAATCTGCTGACAGACTCTATCTCCTCCTATTTGTCATTCTGTGTGGACGCTGTTATACCAACAAAACAGGTCAAGCTGTATCCCAATAACAAGCCTTGGGTTACCAAGGACCTGAATCAGTGTCTTAACAACAAAAAAGTGGCATTCCTTCAGGGAGACAAACACAGAGTAAAACAGTATAATACTGAGTTGAGAAGGAAGACCAGGCAGGCCAAACGCCACTACAAAAACAAAGTGGAGGAAAAATTCACCACTGGCAATGCAAGGGAGGCATGGCAGGGACTTAACACCATGATGGGCAGAGCCCAGAAACCGGCCCTGATCCAATGCTCTGACCCCGCCACATTTGCTGAGCAACTCAACATCTATTACAGCAGGTTTGACAGGCCACACCCCCAGAATTACTGGACCCTCACCAGCAGTCCATCAATCACAGTGGATAAAAGGAAGGTTACATCTATACTGGGCCGCATCAACCCTCACATAGCTTCTGGCCCAGACAGGCTCAGGGGCAAGGTGCTGAGGAAATGCTCAGTTCAGCTGGGTGATGTCATCACTGAGCTATTTCAACATCTCCTTGACTCCAGCTATGTCCCACGGATGTGGAAGGAGTCTACACTTATACCGTTGCCGAAGAAATCTAACGCCAGGGAGATGAAGGACTTCAGACCGGTAGCACTCACATCCCTTCTTTCCAAGTGTATGGAGAGGGTGGTAAGTGACCACCTCACTGCTATGGTGGTGGACAGGCTTGACCCACTCCAGTTCGCCTATAAGGCAAGGCGTGGCGTGGAGGATGCATGTTTGACTCTCCTGGACACAGTTAGCAGACAGCTGGACTCCCCACACCCAACACACGGATTTTATTTATGGATTTTTCTTCCGCTTTTAACACAGTCAACACAGTCACCCTCTGCAACCGCCTTCTGGATCTACAAGTCAACCCATCACTTATCCTGTGGATAAAAGACTTCCTGCAGGACCGGCCACAGCATGTGGTGGTAAATGGTTTTAAATCCAAGAACATGATTTTAAACACTGGTGTCCCCCAGGGTTGTGTTTTATCACCGATTTTATTTTCCATCTACACGAACAATGTAACAAACAATAACAGTGACATTCCCCTTTTTAAGTATGCAGACGATATGGCCCTGGTGGCCCACATCAAGGATCACACTTCTCTGGCTGCCTACTATCAGCAGGTCAACATCTTGATGCTGTGGATCAAAGAGAGCTCTCTGGAGCTTAACATCTCCAAGACCTAGGAGCTGTGTTGTGGGGGAAGGTGAACATCTTCCCCCCAACCTCTCTTTGAACCTCTGAGGCTGAATGGGCAGACAGTCGAGCAGGTAGAGGCCTTTAGATACCTGGGCACAGAGATTGACACCCACCTGTCCTTCTCCCAGCACACAGACTCTGTGTACAAGAAGGCACAGCAACGCCTGTTCCTGCTGAGGAAACTCAGGAGCTTTGATGTCAGACAGGACATTTTAACAGCTGTATATAAATCACTTATAGAATCTGTACTCACCTTTAACATCACATCCTGGTTCACCCTTACCTCTGTCAAAGACAAATCAAAGCTTTCCCGGATCATCAATCAAGCAAGCAAAATAACTGGCAAAACTCAAATTCAATTGTCAGTACTTCACACCCAGGCAGTTAAAAGGAAAGCCAACCTCATTACACAGGATCCCACCCACCCCCTGCACAAGTTCTTCCAACTTCTGCCATTAGGCCGCCGATATAAAGTCCCCCTATCCAAGAAAAACATCCACAAAAACTCATTCATACCCATTGCCATAAATAGTTTAAATAATACATGATCAATGGACAAATTAACCCTGACGCACTGTCACTTTACACGTATCCACAACTTTCAACTTTTATCTTGTCTATTTTTACAGTTTCTAATCTTTATACTTGTTTTTAAGACCTATACACACTGAGTGTGCCCGCAGAAGGCTGTGTTGTATGATGACTGTCGTATATTGTCTTGTTGTATGTTGAGCCACGTCAAAGAAGATTTTCTGTTACGACAGACAATAAAGTTTTCTGAATCTGAATCTGAATCTGAATTATACGACAAAATTTCAGTGGGCGAAAAGCGACTAAATTTCAGAACCTTCAGGAGGATGCTATGCTAATTCAGCACACGATCAGCAACAAACCTTCAGTACTCGAAAAGCTACGAAAATTCTGCTAGAGAAATGCGACGAAAATTCAGCACATGAAGTGACGAAAATTCAGGACGCAAGAGGCGACAAAAATTCAAAACGCCATAAGCGAGCAACATAAATTCAGGACGCAAAAAGTGATGAAATTTCAGCACGCCAAAGGTGATGAAAATTCAGCATATGAAAAGCGCCAAAAATTTAGCACACAAAAGGCGACGAAACCTCAGCATGCAAAAAGCAACGAAATTTCAGGACGAGAAAAGCAACAAAAATTCAGGATGCAAAAGGTGACGAAAATTTCAGCACATGAATAGTTACGAAAATTCAGCAAGTGAAAAGCAATGCAAATTCAGGGCATGAAAAGTGACAAAACTTCAGGACGTAATAATCGACGAAATTTTAGCACACGATAAGCAACGAAAATTCAGCGCACGTAAAGTGATGAAAATTCAGTATGCAAAAGGTGACAAAAATTCAAAACGGCAAAAGAGAAGTAAATTCAGGACGCGAAACGCGACAAAATTTCAGGACGCATAATGCGACAAGATTTCAGGACACAAAAAGCGACAACATTTTAGCACGCGATACGCGATGAAATTTCAGCACAGGAAATGTGACGAAATTTCAGCAAAATTTAAGCAGATGAAAGGCGACGTTAATTCAGCACGTGACAAGCGATGAAAATTCAGCACACATAAAGTAACAAAAATGCAGAAAACGAAATTTCAGGACACAAAATGTGACAAAATTTCAGGACGCGAAAAACAACGGAATTTCAGCACATGATACGCGATGAAATTTCAGCACAGGAAAAGTGACAACATTTCAGCACGCAAAATGAAAATTCAGGACGCAAAAGGTAACGAAAATTAAAAACGCCAAAAGCGACATAAATTCAGGATGCTAAATGCGGTAAAATTATAGGGCGCATTAAGCAACGAAATTTCAGTACGGGAATAGCGATAAAATTTCAGCACACGAAAAGCAATGAAAATTCAGCATGCAAACAGCGACAAAAATTCAGCATGTTTAAAGCGAGGAACCTTCAGGGCACGAAAAATAACACAAATTCAGCACGCGATCAGCGACAAACATTCAGTAAGAGAAAAGCTACGAATAATCAGCACTAGAAAAGCGACGAAAATTCAGCGCATGAAAAGTGACGACAATTCAGGACGCTAGAGGTAACAAAAATTCAAAACGCCAAAAATGATACAAAATTCAGGACGCAAAAAGTGACGACATTTCAGCACGCTAAATGTGACGAACATTCAGCACATGAAAAGTGCCGAAAATTCAGTACACAAAAGGCGACGAAAATTCAGCATTCAAAAAGCGACGAAAATTCGGCACATGAATAGTTATGAAAATTCAGCATGTGAAAAGCAATGAAAATTCAGGGCGTGAAAAGTGACCAAACTTCAGGAAGCAATAATCGACAAAATTTCAGCACACGAAAAGCGGCTAAAATTCAGCGCACGTAAAGTGATGAAAATTCAGTATGCGAAAGGCGACAAAAAGTCAAAATGGCCAAAGAGATGTAAATTCAGGACGAGAAATGCGACACCATTTCAGGACGCATAAAGCAACAAGATTTCAGGACACAAAAAGCGACACTATTTTAGCACGCAATACGCGATGAAGTTTCAGCACAGGAAAAGTGATGAAATTTCAGCAAATTTCATCACTCAAAAATCGACAAAAATTCAGCACGCAAAAAGCAACGAAAATTCAGGACGCGAAAGGCGACAAAAATTCAAAACACAAAAAGAAATGTAAATTCAGGATGCAAAAAGCGATGAAATTTCAGGACACGTAAAGCAACGAAATTTCAGGATGAGAAAAGTGATGAAATTTCATTACATGAAAAGCGAAGAAAGTTCAGCACACGAAAAGCTCCAAAATTTCAGGACACAAAATGCGACGAAATTTCAGTACGCGAAAAGCTCATGAAAAGTGACGAAAATTCAGGACGCAAGGGATGACAAAATTTAAAAATGCAAAAAGCGAAATAAATTAAGGACGCAAAAAGTGACGAAACTTCAGCACGCAAAAAGCGACGGAAATTTAGCTTGCAAAAAGTGACAGAAATTCAGCACGCAAAAAGCGACAAAAATTCAGGACGCGAAAGGAGACATAAATTAATAACGCCAAAACAATGTCAATTCAGGACGCATAAAGCGACGAAATTTCAGCACGCGGTACGCGATGAAAATTCAGCATGTGAATAGAGACGAAAATTCAGCATACGAAAAGCGACGAACCTTCAGGATGCAAAAAGTGATGAAAATTCAGGACGCTAAAGGTGACGAAAATTCAGGATGCTACAAACTACCGAGACTCAGCTACAAACTGCATAACGAAGGGTCACAGTCTAAGGATAAGGGGGAATTCCTTTAGGACCGAGATGAAGAAAACATTCTTTACACAGAGAGTGGTGAGTCTCTGGAATTCTCTAACACAGAAGGTAGTTGAGGCCAGTTCATTGGCTATATTTAAGAGGGCGTTAGATGTGGCACTTGTGGCTAAAGGGATCGGGGATATGGAGAGAAGGCAGGTACGGGATACTGAGTTGGATGATCAGCCGTGATCACATTGAATGTCGGTGCAGGCTCGAAGGGCCGAATGGACTACTCCTGCACCTATTTTTCTATGTTTCCATGTAGCTAGCTACATGGCTACAGACTGCATACTGGTGTTTCATAGTTACAAACTGAATTGGAAGAACAGCACCTCATATTTCGCAGCTTACACCCCAGCGGTATGAACATTGTCTGCTCTAACCTCAAGTAACCCTTGATTTCCATATAACCATAATAATTATATATTATTATAATAATTATATTAATAGCCAGAATCGGAGAAGGATCGTTCTCAAAACATTTATAAAACTCTCCTGGAATCCCATCCGTCCCTGGGGACTTGTTGTTCTTTAATTTTTTTATTACTTCTTTTATTTCCTGCTCTTCTATTTGTGTTGTCATATTTCTCGCTTCTTCTTGAGAAAGGCAGGGCATTTTTAATCCAGAAAAGAAAGTTCTGATCTTTTCCTCTTTATCTATGATTTCAGGAGAGTCGTATAAAGGATGCAAACGCTTCTGTGATTTCTCGTGGTTGTGAGACTAAATTTCTAGAAATCGGATATAGATCTTTAGAAGCTACTCGATTAGCTTGCTCCTTACGCAACTGAAATGCCAGAAGGCAACTAGCCCTGTTTCCCTTCTCATAGTATTTTTGATTTAAGAGTCGAAGGGCTCCTTCTGCTTTATATGTTAGAAGCTCTTCCAACTCATGTCTTTTTTGTTTTAGTTCCTTTAACAAATTCTTGTTTCTATTGTTATTTTTGTGTTCTACTTCTAATATCTTTATTTTACTTTCCAAGTCAGATTGCTTCTTCAACCTATTCTTCCTTACTCTACTCAATATTTCGATCATTTTGCCCCTTATTACTGCTTTTGTACCGTCCCAAAGCGTGGATAATGTTACTTCACTATTGTCATTGTGGTCAAAATACTCTTTGATACAATTCCTAATTTCCTGTGTCACTACGTTATCTGTCAATAAAGAAATGTTTGCTCTCCAATATTTAAAACTCTTTTCAGTTCCTAACTCTAAGGTAAGGATTATGGGCGCATGGTCACTGATTGTTATTGAACCAATTTTACAATCTACCACTTTATATGTATATTGTTTGAGAACACAAATCATGTCTATACGCGAGTAGCTCCCATGCACATTCGAAAATAAACTATAATCCCTGCCTTGGATGTTTATATCTCCATGAGTCTACTAATCCTAACTCCCCTAGCATATTATTTAATATATATATTTTTTTTGTTTGGTTGTACTCATCTGGTAATCTGTCCAGCCTCCCATCAAGGACCACATTGAAATCACCGCCTAGTATTATCATACCTTTGGCATTTTCTGCAATTATATTTGCAATGTCTCTAAAGAAAGAGTAATCATCTTCCGTTGGTGCATAAATATTTATTATCGATACAACCATCCCACTTATTGTACCAATTACCATTACATATCTCCCCAATGTATCTTGAAGTACCTTTTTCACAGAGAAAACTAAATTTCTATTTAAAAGAATAGCCACTCCTCTGCTTTTCCCATAGGGGGCACTAAATACCTCACCAACCCACTCTCTTCAAAGCTTTTTATGTTCAGTTTCCACCAGATGCGTTTCCTGAATCAATGCAGCTCCACATCCTAAATTTTTGAGTTGGCTCAGAATTATTCTCCTCTTTATGGGGTGATTTAAACCATGGACGGTATAACTTACTATCTTTAAATTAGTCATTATCCCACGTGGTGTAATCTACTAGTTGCTTTCTATACCATTTTTGTTCCTTGCTCTGGTTAGCTTGTGAATATCCACTGTGCTCAAAATACAATTTACTAGGGTGCGATGTAACAATGAAAAACATTTGCCAAACTAACAAATCAATAAACAATAAACAAATCATTAAATCAATATACAATAAAACTTTACACATGGGACCAAAAAACAATAAAGAAAAAAGGGAGTTCCTACCTAACAAACCCATCTAGACACCCTAAACTAGGTGGTGTACCAGCTCCTCGTAAAAAGGCGAAGAGATGTGACTAGGTCTCTCCTGGGTAGCCCACTTATGTGTGGTTGCAACTACAGTAAGGTTGCTCTAAATCCCTCTTTGGGACTTTTGAATTACAATTATAAACAAAAATAAATGGCAGGTATCTCCCCCCCACCAACTCAATCCCTCTCTTTGATAGTACATTTAAATCAATTAGAAAATATAATACATTCCAAAACCAGCCGTATATGTGCTGTAAAACATGGCATAATTATCCTTCGTCAAGAAAACAAAACAGAACCAGAGAGTATATGTACAAACTATTTACATATTATTTGTCTCATCTTATACTATTATCTGATCGTATAGATGTTAATTGTCCATTTCATTAACTCAATGGTCTCTTTCAGATATTTTACCATTTGCACATATGACCCACGTTTCTGTGCTTATTTCAAACCTGTCTATAGTCCATCTCCTGTGATACCCAGTATGGTGCAAAGATCTTCCTCTGACAGATTTGCCAATCCTCTCTGGCCGCCTGCTTTATTCGTCCCCCCCGACCAGTGGTCTCACAGCAGTTCTCTATTCAACACATCTCTGGACTCCGATCTGATATAAATCCCCATATTCACCAGTGTAGGTACTGCCTCAGTCAATGTCCTGAAGGATTTAACTCCAGAATCTAGGAAGATCTTGAGCTGTGCCGGGAATGGAGACTTGGCTTTAATATTTTTCTCCCGTAGTTGCTTAATCACCTCTCCTTACGCTTTCTCTAGACTTCTGGCGAGTAGTCGTGATCAAAATACACTCTGTCCCCATCATATATTATCTTTTGCTGCATCCAAGCCTGTTGCAACACGAGATCTTTTGTATAATAGTCTATAAATCTGACTATTATAGATCTTGGTGGGGCTAGCTCTGCACTCGGTCGAGCTGCGAGGGACCTATGTGCTCTCTCTATATTAATAGTTAAATCTTCCGGGAGCTCTAGGGAATTCCTCAACAGTTCATTTACAAACTGGAACATGTCCTTTTTTTCCTTTCCCTCTGTGACTCCATATATCCGCACATTGTTACGCCTCGCTCGATTTTCCAGGTCCAGACATTTCTCTGTTAATTTAGCTTCTCTCTGTAACAGGTGGTTAATCATGAGACTCTCTCGTGTCTCATTTCCTTATCTTCTGTTGAACTTACTCTGACCTCCATTTCCTTCAATTTTCCTTCCATCTTTTCCATTCGAGCTGTTAAATCCTTCATTTTATCCTCCACTCTCGTTAATCTCTGTTTGGTATCTTCTGAGGCATCTTTGTGTTCTTTTCTCAGCTCTCTCAACTCAGAGAGAATTAACGGGCTTTCCTTATCAAACTCGGCGTCTTGAGGGGAGTCTCTGAAGGTTAGTTCCTGACCTTCATTCTTTCCTTTTCCTCCTCGCTCAGACGCCTTATGTCGACCCATCACGTTCAGAAGCCGTTAGCACTCCTTCCTCCTCGTAAATCACAGTATTTATCTTTCTTATGGCTGGTTTGAAGAGGGCCTCCCGGATAGCAGGTCGATTACACAGCCTTCACTGTCATGGCGTCACCGGACGTCCACCCGCTGAGTTTCTCCAGCATTTTTATCTACCTTCGATTTTCCAGCATCTGCAGTTACTTCGTCAAACGTTCACTGGAAATTACGTTTAGAAATGCTCGCGAAAATAATGTTCCCTCCGCGGGTGCTGCCTTGCCCGCTGAGTTCCTCCAGCACTCTGTGTTTCTTGTTTGGCTCTGAAGTTGAAGGTGAATCCCCGGTGTCTACCTTCAACTCCCTGTCTGTGGTGGCTCAGCGGGACGGGCAGGGGCTCTGGGGAGAGGGTTACCTTTCTGTCAAGACCCTTCTTTAGACAATCACAAGTAGTAAGTAGCGAGTAACTAAGGACACTACTAGGGAAATTGACAAGGGTAAAGCAGTGGATGTTGTCTATATGGACTTCAGTAAGGCCTTTGACAAGGTTCCTCATGGAAGGTTGGTTAAGAAGGTTCAACTGTTGGGTATAAATGCAGGAATAGCAAGATGGATTCAACAGTGGCTGAATGGGAGAAGCCAGAGAGTAATGGTGGATGGCTGTTTGTCGGGTTGGAGGCAGGTGACTAGTGGGGTGCCTCAGGGATCTGTGTTGGGTCCTTTGTTGTTTGTCATGTATATCAATGATCTGGATGAAGGGGTGGTAAATTGGATTAGTAAGTATGCAGATGATACCAAGATAGGGGGTGTTGTGGATAATGAAGAGGATTTCCAAAGTCTACAGAGTGATTTAGGCCAGTTGGAAAAATGGGCTGAAAGATGGCAGATGGAGTTTAATGCTGATAAATGTGAGGTGCTACACCTTGGCAGGACAAATCAAAATAGGACGTACATTGTAAACGGTAGGGAATTGAAGAATACAGTTGAACAGAGGGATCTTGGAATAACCGTGCATAGTTCCTTGAAGGTGGAATCTCATATAGATAGGGTGGTAAAGAAAGCTTTTGGTATGCTAGCCTTTATAAATCAGAGCATTGAGTATAGAAGCTGGGATGTAATGTTAAAATTGTACAAGGCGTTGGTGAGACCAAATCTGGAGTATGGTGTGCAGTTTTGGTCGCCCAATTATAGGAAGGATGTCAACAAAATAGAGAGGGTACAGAGGAGATTTACTAGAATGTTGCCTGGGTTTCAACAGCTAAGTTACAGAGATAGGTTAAATAAGTTAGGTCTCTATTCTCTGGAGCGCAGAAGGTTAAGGGGGGACTTGATAGAGGTCTTTAAAATGATGAGAGGGATAGACAGAGTTAATGTGGACAAGCTTTTCCATTTGAGAATAGGGAAGATTCAAACACGAGGACATGACTTTAGAATTAAGGGACAGAGGTTTAGGGGTAACATGAGGGGGAACTTCTTTACTCAGAGAGTGGTAGCGGTGTGGAATGAGCTTCCAGTGGAAGTGGTGGCGGCAGGTTCGTTGGTATCATTTAAAAATAAATTGGATAGGCATATGGATGAGAAGGGTATGGAGGGTTATGGTATGAGTGCAGGCAGGTGGGACTAAGAGAAAAAAGTTGTTTGGCACGGACTTGAAGGGCCGAGATGGCCTGTTTCCGTGCTGTAATTGTTATATGGTGTTATATGGACAAAGTAACCAGCAGTGCCAGTAATACACAACGCATCACGTCTGAGGCAGGGTGTCCAACAGTGGAGGTAATGTTCACCGAAAACATTTATTATAAACGTGGTAACGACACACAAGGAAGGGTCCAAGGGTCACTCAGCCGAATAACGCTAGGCTACAGATAGACACAAAAACCTGGAGTAACTCAACGGGACAGGCAGTATCCCCGGAGAGAAGGAATGGACAACGCTTGGCTGTGGCAGCTTTCGGCCTCGTGAGCATTATTAATATTGACCTCGGTCAAAAAGCTGAAACACGGCAGGTGACATAGTTTAACTAACTTTAAAATCTCCCGTATTGCACGCACCACATACGGACATGGTTCCGTGCATCACAGAGAGACAAGACCACCGGAGATTTGTTTTAATTTATTATTGGGTCTTGTGCTAATATTTCTAACAACATATCAAATGCAAGAAATGTATGCCAAGGCAAGCCCATTACGGCAGCCCATTGTTGGAACACGTACGGCAGCTGTCAAATGCACCACTCTCCTTCCACCAGCACCCTGCCTCCACAGTCTACCTTCGCTTTTCCAGCATCTACAGTTCCTTCTTAAACACTATATCACTTATCAGGAGCTGTCACGGGCCAGGACTCCCACCATCCCCCCCCCCCCCCCCAACAGAAAGGAACCGCAGATGCTGGAAAACCGAAGGTAGACAAAAATGATGGAGAAGTGGGATAACATGCGCTATCCTCCAATCCACAGGAGCTGATCCTGAATCTATTGAACATTGGAAAATGATCACCAATGCGTCCACTATTTCTAGCGCCACCTCCCTGAGGACCCGGGGATGCAGACCATCAGGCCCAGGGGATTTATCATCCTTCAGTCCCATTAACCTACTCAATACTATATCTCGCCTAATGAACATTTCTTTCAGTTCCTCTACCCCCTTAGATCCTCTGTCCTCCAGTACATCTGGGAGATTGTTTGTGTCTTCCTTGGTGAAGACAGATCCCAAGCACCTGTTCAACTCTTCTGCCATTTCCTTGTTGCCCATAATAATTTCACCCGTGTCTGCCTTCAAGGGACCCACATTTGACTTTGCTACTCTTTTTCCCTTAACATATCTAAAGATGCTTTTACTGTCCTTCTTTATATTCCTGGCCAGCTTCCCCTCGTACTTCATCTTTTCAGCCTGTATTGCCCGTTTTGTTTCCTCCTGTTGTCCTATGAAAGTTCCCCAATCCTCTGGCTTCCGGCTACTCTTTGCTGTGTTATACATCTTTTCATTTAGTTTTATTCTATCCCTAACTTCTCTTGTCAGCCACGGTTGCCTCCTACTCCCCTTAGAATCTTTCTTCCTTTTTGGAATGAAATGATCCTGCATCTTCAGGATTATGCTCAGAAATTCCTGCCATTGCTGTTCCACCATCATTCCTGCTAGGATCCCTCTCCAGTCTACCTTGACCAGCTCCTCTCTCATGCCTTCATAGTTCCCTTTGTTCAACTGCATCACTGACACTTCTGATTTAACCTTCTCCTTCCCAAATTGCAGATTAAAACTAATCATATTATGATCACTACCTCCAAGCGGTTCCTTTACCACAGGTTCTCTTATCATATCTGGTTCATTGGACAACATTAAATCCAAAATTGCCTTTTCTCTGGTCGGCTCCATTACAAGCTGCTCTAAGAATCTTTCTTGGAATCCCGAACCAACCTGAATTTTCCCAGTCTACCTGCATATTGAAATCCCCCATCACCACAGTGGCATTACCTTTGTTACATGTCAGTTTTAACTCCTGCTGCAACTTACACCCTACATCCGGGCTACTATTTGGGGGTCTGTAGATACGACCAATTAGTGTCTTCTTGCCTTTACGATTCCTCAACTCAATCCACAGTGACTCTACCTCGTCAGTCCGTATGTCTTCCCTTGCAAGGGACTGAATTCCATCCCTCACCAGCAGAGCTACCCCCCTCCTCTGCCCACCTGCCTGTCCTTTCTATAGGATGTATAACCCTGAATATTAAGTTTCCAGGCCCGATCCTCCTGCAGCCACGTCTCAGTAATCCCCACAATGTCATATCTACCAACCTCTAACTGAGCCTCAAGCTCATCTACTTTCCTTCTTATACTTTGCGCATTCATATACAATACTTTTAATTCCTTACGCATCTCACCTTTAACATCGATCCCTATTACACTTGGCCATACTCTCCTATCCCTTTGTGAGCTTCCTTTCCCGTTAATTCTGGGGTCATTAACCATCCGTTTACTCTCTTCCCTTTAACTCCATCGTCGGCTATCCCATTTGACACCCCACCCCCCTTATTCAGTTTAAAACCACCCGTGTAGCAGTGGCAAACCTGCCTGCCAGAATGCTGGTCCCCCACCTGTTAAGATGCAATCCGTCCCTTTTGTACAGTTCCCCCTTACTCCAAAACAGATCCCAATGATCTAAGAATCTAAATCCCTGCCCCCTGCACCAGTTACCCAGCCACACATTCAGGTCCCGTATCTCCCTGTTCCTGCTCTCGCCAGCACGAGGAACTGGAAGCAAACCGGAGATAACAGCCCTGGAGGTCCTGCTTTTCAGCATTTTTCCGAGCTCCCGAAAGTCACGCTGCAGAATATTCATCCCCTTCTTTCAGACATCGTTTGTGCCGACATGCACTACCACTTCCGACTGTTCACCTTCGCCCTTGAGGATTTTCTGCACTCTGTCCGTGACATCCTGGATCCTGGCACCGGGAAGGCAGCACACCATCCTCGAATCCCATCTGTTGCCGCAGAAACCCCTGTCCGTACCTCTCACAATGGAGTCTCCAACTACAATGGCGTTGCCTGACGTTGGCTCTTTGGTTTTGGCTCAACAGCCCTTTTTGCTTTGCAAGCCAGTCCGCCGCTCAGTGTGATAACGTCTTCTGTCCCGACAGCTTCTAAGTGGGTGAACCTGTTCACAAGATGTACAACACCCTCCTTCTCTCTTCCAGTACCTTAGGTGTAACAATCTTACTGTAGGACTTGTCGAGGAACGACTCAGTTTCTCGGACTAACCTGAGGTCATCCACTTGCTTCTCCAGTTCCCCAACACAGTCCTTCAGGAGCTATACCTGGATGCACTTCTCACATTTGTAGCAGCCTGTATGGGATCCCCCCCCCCGCCTGCCAATCTAGTTTAAACTCGTCCATGAAGCACTAGTAAACCTGCCTGCCAGGATACTGTTCCCTCTCCAATTAAGATGCAACCCGTCCCTTTTGTACAGGTCACCCCTGCCCCAGTAAATATCCCAATGGTCCAGAATGGTGACAAGTTAAATGAATCTCTGCCTGAACATGACCCATATCCTTCCTTTCCCTGCATATCCACATGATGATCCAAAAGCCTCTTCAACAGCGCTATGCTATCTGCCTCCACCACCAACCCGGCATCACATTCCATCGTGGTCTAAAAATCTTGCCTTGCACACCTTCAAACCTGTCCCTCTCCCCTTAAAGCTACGACCTCCAGGTTTGGACATTTCCACCCTGACAGAAGGTTGTGATAGTGTAAGATAGTACAGCTTCAGCATGTAGATAGAAACAAGCACAGGTTTTCAGTACACGCTGTTGCCAGTGTGGGCCTTCTTTATTTTACAGAAGTCCGTGGAAGGTCGCGCCTCACAAATCTGATTGATTTTTTTGAAGACATGACCAAATAGGTTGATGAGGGCAGAGCTGTAGATGTGTACATGGACTTCAGTGAGGCGTTCGACAAGGTTCTGCATGGTCGGCTGCTCTGGAAGGTTAGATCGCATGGGATCCAAGGAGCGATAGCTGAATGGACAGCAAATTGGCTCCATAGAAGGAAGCAGAGGATAATGGTGGAAGGTTGTTTCTCAGAATGGATGCCTGTGATTAGTGGCGTGCCTCAGGGTTCGGTGCTGGGCCTGTTACTGTTTGTCATCTACATCAATGATTTGCATGAGAACATACAGGGCAAGATGATCAAGTTTGCTGATGATACAAAAGTCAATGGTTTTGCAGATAGTGAAGATGGTTGTGACCCATGGCAGCAGGATCTGGGTCGATTGGCCAGGTGGGCAGAGAAATGGCTGATGGAATTTAATACAGAGAAATGTAAGATGTTGCATTTTGGGAAGTCTAACAAGGGCAGAGCCGACAGGACTGGCATGAAGGGCCGAATGGCCTACTCCTGCACCTATTGTCTATTGAAGGGTAGGCCACTGGGGAGTGTTGCAGAGCAGAGGATTCTAGGAGTGCAAGTACATTGTTACTTGAAAGTGGAATCACAGGAAGATAAAGTGGTCAAAAAGGCTTTTGGCACATTGGCCTTCACCATTCAGAGCAATGAGTATAGAAGTTGGGAGGACATGTTGCAGTTATATAAGATGTTGCTGAGGCTGCATTTAGAGCAGGCACGTGCCGTGAGTAATTACTCAGGGTAGGCACTCAGTCCGCTTTAAAAAAGAAATTAAACCGCGCATGCGCAGATTGTTCTCCCCGTTAAATAAATAAATAAAACAAAAACAGTGACATTTCAATTTGCCCAAGGCTTCCTAGTCCTAGACCAATTGGGGGAACAGTTCCTTTCACAGCGTGTGGAGAGTCTGTGCCAGGGGTAAAGTTGTGGGGAGGGCACGAGTGTTGAGAAGGAGGGTGTCGGGGATACTGCCAGCGCTGGAAAGGACACAGAGAACATTTACGAGGAAGGTGCCAGGACTAGAGGGTCTGAGCGATATATAGAGGTTGTAGGCTGGACATGTGAGGAGCAATGGTGAAAATCAAAGTACTGGAATCTTCACTCACTCACCGTAGCCGCAGCACTCCGGGCGCGAAGCCACGCACTGTAGCTGGGGATAGAAGCAGCTCGGGGAGCGGCCACCGGGACCCGACAGCTGAACTGGGGACTTCACACTTCTCTGGGAACACACTACAGCGCCTTCTGCTGGCCCACTCACCTTTGGCAGTGCTCTCCGTCTGAACACCTGTCACCTGCTGTTCGCCGACTTCGCTCATGTCAGCGACTTCCTGCAAATCCTGAAATTCCCAAAGACGAGTAACCTCAATCGCGCTGTCGGAATTTAAGGACATGAGTGAGGCCAGCGAGCGGCAGGAGAGAGGTTTTTAGACGGAGAGCTGCCAGAGGTGGGCGGGGAGCGGCAGAAGGAGCTAAGGTGGCGGCTGGTTCCGCTATCCGGCCCGGCCGCCGCTCAGCCACCCGAGCTACTTCTCTCTCTCTCCCTCCCCCCCCCGGCCTCAGAGCGATGTCATTCCACGCCCCCTTGCAAGGAACGTCGCAAGTGGATGCCCCCGGCCCCTCATTCATAACATTCGTGCCCTCCCCGCAATGTTACCCCGGGCCAGACTCCCCAAACGCTGTGAAAGGAGCTCTCCCCCCCCCCCCCCCCACCCTGGGAAATATGGTATTAAAACAAAAATCACAAAATGTACTTACCACATCATTGGTACATGACAAACCATAGTTAAAAACTCCGCCAAGAAACTTGCGCTGCGCATGCACAGTAGACTGATGCGCATGCGCAGTGCTGCAAAGGCAGAATTTCTGCTGCCTTCAGCCCCGATTGAAACTGACGCTCCAGGCAGCGCTGACGGCACGTGGGCTGCACAGAGCTTCCCGTGTCACATGCGCTGCGAGTGAAAGGCACGGAGAATTATGCCTACCGAAGAGATCGGTCTCTTACATACGCATAATCCTCCCATGCCTTTACTATTTATATTTAATAATTGCCATTTCATAATTTTAGTCAGGGTAGGCAGTGCCTACCTTGCCTACCCTGACGGCACGTGCCTGGTTTGGAGTGTTGTGTTCACTGGGCTCCATGTTATAGGAAAGATGTCATCAAGCTGGAAAAGGTACAGGGAAGATTTACGAGCATGTTGCCAGGATTCGAAGGTCTGAGCTGTAGGGAGAGGATGAGTAAGATTGGGACTCTATTCCTTGGAGCGCAGGAGGATGAGGGGTGATCTTATAGAGAAGTATAAAATCATGAGAGGAATAGATCGGGTAGATGCACAGAGTTTCTTGCCCAGACCAGATGACATAGGTTTAAGTTGATACGGAAAAGATTTAATAGGATTCTGAGGGGTAACATTTTCACACAAAGGGTGGTGGGTGTATGGAATGAGCTGCCAGTGGAGGTAGTTGAGGCATGGACAATCTCAATGTTTAATAAACAGTTAGACAGGTATATGGATAGTACAGGTTGAGAGGGATATGGACCAAACTCAGGCAGGTGGGACATGTGAGGAGGGCACATGTTGGCCAGTATGGGGATGTTGGGCCGAAGGGCGTTTCCATTCTGTATGACTCTATGTTCAGGGAATATGGGGAGAAGACAGGAATGGGGTACTGATTGGGCATGATCAGCCATGATCACATTGAATGGCGGTGCTGGCTCAAAGGGCCGAATGGCCTACTCCTGCCCCTACTGTCTATTCTCTATTGACATCGTGGGCCGAAGGTCCTGTTCCTATGCTGTACCGTTCGTTCTAAGTTTGCTTTACCTGAGCTCCTGCAGTGCCAGCAACATGCCAATGTTATTACCCAACATTAAAAGGATCTAAAATGGATGGGTGTGGGGACTCTGGCCCCAGGTAGAACCCCCCCCCCCCCCCACCTCCCCCATGCACAGTGGTGAGTGATGCAAGGAACCTGAGTGCGTGAGCTGATGTGAAACAAAACAGCAGGTTGATTGGAGGAGAAGGTTGGAGGTTCCCAATGCCTGGTTTTGTGTTCAGATGCTGCAGCTTTAATGCTTTGTTGGCAAGATTTTCTTTTCAGTTCTGTTTACCTGACAGCCCATGGATGAGACGTGTGATTTAATAAACGGATTATTCCTTGCTGCCAGACAGTTGAAACACATTGTCGAGGGTGCGGTTGTCGTTGGCGGACTGCCAAGAGTGCCTGGAGATTGAGGGTAGGAAGATTTTGGTGTCTTTGTCGTTTTTAGCACCGTTTCTCTGCCCTAAAGTTATTTTGCACAGTGCGGCTGCCTGGCTTAATGTGAAGAAGGTACTTTTGCTTCTGGCAAGACTGGGAAAAAGCTTCCCAGAAGCTGCTCTCGGCTGTGGACACACTTGGGGACTTTCCCTGCTTCAGCTGGAAGTTTCTGCTTTCTAGTTCAAGTTCAAGTCCTGCTGCTTGTCTTAGACTGTGACTGTCTCTGGGACTTCACTTGGAGCTGAGCTGCTGGGGTGCCTGGAGCTGGTTTGTGCCTCTGTCAGGAGGGCGATGGCTGGGGCTCGGCCGAAGGACCGGAGTTACGCAGCGGTGGTATCAGCGGCGGCTACGAGGCCATTTTAGCATGAGCGTCATTTTGACTTGGATTGGGAAAGATTCGGTGTTTCGGTCCAAACTGGGTCCCTGTGGACCAGGGGAGCAAATGTGAACGGCGTGAATGACCTTCTTGAGAGGGGGGCTATTGTCTCTTCCGAGCTCGAAAGAGGAAAGGTTGAGATGATACTAAAATCCCGGGATTTGTGGCCCGAGCGTTGGAGAGGGGGATCTCAGTGGGGGGGGGGGGGGGGGTCCACATACAGGTGGATCCGTGGGTGTCCAGGGTGAGACCGGTTCTCCTGCAGAGTTGCTCCACATGTATTCCGGACGCGACACTTATTCCACACCTGTCTAAGTTTGGGGAGGTGCGGTCTAAGTGCTTTAGGCTCATGCACCCCGGGGGGGACCCGGAGGAAAAAGGGACCTTCAGTTTCAAGAGGAGGGTGTTCATGAAGGTGGGTGAGGGGGAAGGCGCTGAGGGGAGCTTCGAGGTGGAGTGTGAGGGTCTTCATAGAACCATGCGTTGGAGTTGGGGGAAGGCACGGTGTCATGCGTGCGGTGAGTTTGGACATCTCCGTAGGGAGTGTCATATTCACGGGGTCACTGCTAGAGGTTCTAGCGCAGTGGCCCAGGAATGCACTGCTGGCCCATCCGGGATAGCTCGTCATGGCTCAGTGGCGCGGGGTGGTACTGCTGACCCGGCTAGGGCTGCCAGCTCTGCCTTGGTGATCCGGGGCGGCAGTGATAGCCCATCTGGGGCTGCAAGTTCCGCCTTGGGGACCCGGGGCAGTGATGGCCCCCGCCCCCTACGTCCTGAACCTGAGGTGGTGGCTGAAGGCGAGGCGCGGGGAGAGGGTGGAGAGGTGGGGGGGGGGGGGGGGGGAGAATTGGGAGCAGCAGAAGAAGAAGGGGACGAAGAAAAAGAATCCCACCCAAGCGAGTCAAACGCAAGCGGGTGTGCACCAGCCGAGATCTGAGACCACCCAAGGGTCGCCTGTCAGCTCCAGTGAGGTCCAGTTTGCACCTGCCGTGGCCCAGCAAGGAGCTGAGGTGGTTCAGACGGGGGCAGGGAAGGTAAAACATGCGGGTGGTAAAGTGGCTGGGGGTAGGGTGGAGGCGGAAGACCCTTCCTTTATGGAGGTCACCGTACCTCCGCATGCTAGCGGGACAAAAAGGAGGCATGTGCCTGGCGAGGAAGAGCAAGGGCGTGGGTCCAACGCTAGGGGGATGTCTTTCTCCAGACCTTCCACCACTGATGTGGTTGGTGGTCATGAACTGGTGTCTTCCGGGTCTGTGTGGAGGTCCTGTGTCGTCTTCGGAGGAGGAGGTTGACAGGCCTGGCCCTACCTGGCCCGGGGGTGGAGGTGGATCTTTCGGCGTATGCCGATGATGTACTCCTTACGTTCACTGATCCTGGTGACCTGCGGAGGATGCGTGACTGCCAGGAGATTTTCTCGGCTGCATCTTCTGCCAGGGTTAACTGGAGCAAGTGCTCTGGACGTTTAGTGGGTCAGTGGCAGGTAGACTCCCTGCCGGAGGAGATGACAATGTATGCGTGGAGTACCATGCACCTCCTCTATCTGGGGGTGTACCTGAGTCCCACTGAGGATGCTTGGCCGGCAAACTGGCAGGAGTTGGAGATGAAAGTGGTTGCCCGGTTGGGGCGCTGGTCAGGCCTGCTTGGAGTTCTTTCCATTCAGGGGAGGGTGTTGGTCATAAACCAGCTGGTGGCCTCCATGTTATGGTACCGGTTGGCTACTCTTGTCCCGCCTTCTATATTTGTAACTGCTTCACAGAAGAAGCTGGTAGATTTATTTTGGGGAAATAGGAAGCACTGGGTTCTGTGGCGGTCCTGAGTCTCCCGTTAGAGGAGGGCGGCCAGTCCTTGGATTGCGTGCGTACCCAGGTGGCGGCTCTCCGCCTCAGGACTCTGCGGAGACACATGTATATAGAGAACCCCCCCAGATGGCACGCTCTGGCGACGTATTTTTTCCGTCAGGGTCGTTGCCTAAGGGGGGTCTCGCGGCTCCCGGTGGTGGGCATCAGTCGACCCGCTCTAAGGGGCTTGCCTGTCTTCTACTGGGATGTGCTAAGAGTGAGGAATTTGGCAGTTTTCAGCCAGAGTGTTGTTCCACGAGGAGAGGGGGATGTTGTGGCTGCGGGTGTGGCCGGTCCTCACTCTGTCATGGCGGGTGTCGAGGAGAGGCGCGATACTAGAGTGGTTCTGATAGAGCTTACCCCCGCTCCGTCAGATCTGCTCATCGGGCCCAGGCTCTGGGATATTTCTCGGGCACCGACTCCGCATAATCTGAGCTGCCTTTCTGAGATGACCAGCGTGCCGTTTCGTGATGCGAAGAGACGCACACTGTACAGGATGCTCCTGCACATTCTGCACCTCCTTGCCTTCGTCTCCCGTCCCGACACACCATGGCGGACGGTGTTACCAACCAAAGGCGGGAGAGGTCCCCAGTGGGGGTCCCTCTACAAGGGAGTTGTTCTCCTTTACATTGGGGACCTGGGGTGGAGAGTGTTGCACAGAGCGGTGGTATGTAATAAACTTTTGAGCCGGTCCACGGGCTCGTCCACGGCCTGTAGTTTCTGCGTTGAGGAGGAGACCGTGTTCCACGTGTATATGGAGTGTGAGAGGTTACTGCCCCTGTACCAATATCTGAAGGGGTTGGTCCTCAAGTTCTGGCTGCATTTTAGTCCCATGATTCTAGTGTTTGGACACAAGGCAGGGAGTGGGGAGAGCCGAGTGGGGGGGTGGGACTTCCCTGTTGGTTTGCTCCTGGGCCTGGCCAAGGTGGCCACTTGCGGGTCCAGGCAGCGGGCGGTCGATGGTCAGGCTGGAGTCGGTTGCCTGCCCCTCTTTCGGGCCTACGTCCGTGCACGTGTGTCCCTGGAGAGGGAACACGTGGTGTCCACGGTCAGAATGGAGGCCTTCTGTCAACGCTGGTCACCGCGTGGGGTAGAGAGAATTGTAAACAATGAATGCACTGTTGTACTATAATGATTATTTGTTTTAGTGTAATTTCTGATTATGTTTTGATGTGTTGTATCATATGACATAGAAACATAGAAACATAGAGAAATAGGTGCAGGAGTAGGCCATTCGGCCCTTCGAGCCTGCACCGCCATTCAATGTGATCATGGCTGATCATCCAACTCAGTATCCCGTACCTGCCTTCTCTCCATACCCCCTGATCCCTTTAGCCACAAGTGCCACATCTAACGCCCTCTTAAATATAGCCAATGAACTGGCCTCAACTACCTTCTGTGGCAGAGAATTCCAGACACTCACCACTCTCTGTGTAAAGAATGTTTTCCTCATCTCGGTCCTAAAGGAATTCCCCCTTATCCTTAGACTGTGGCCCCTTGTTCTGGACTCCCCCAACATCGGGAACAATCTTCCAGCATCTAGCTTGTCCAACCCCTTAAGAATTTTGTACGTTTCTATAAGATCCCCCCTCAATCTTCTAAATTCCAGCGAGTACAAGCCGAGTCTATCCAGTCTTTCCTCGTATGAAAGTCCTGACATCCCAGGACTGTGTCGAATAAAGTTTTTGAAAAGTAAAAAAAAGAGAGAGATGCAAGATGCACAGCTATGACATATAATACACAGTAAACTATATTATAAATACACAATAAACAAGTTATGCATTCTTGTACTGTTATATGGGTATGACCGCACATAAAAAAATCACCCCCCCCCTTCCTTCCCAACCTCAGCCTCACGGACCTTACTGTACCCCTAGTTCCTAAATCCCATTTCCATCACTGAGCATGTCATATTTCGCTTGGGCAGCTTACAGCACAGTGGTATGAACATTGATTTCTCTAGCTTCAAGTAACCCTGGCAATCCTTCTCTCTCTATCCTTCCCGAACCAAAGTCTGTCACAGAGATGTTGGGCTGAACGGCCTGTTCTTCCGTAGTAATTTTTAAATAATTCACTCTTGCTCCTGCAGACATTACAGATTGCAATCAAAGTATTTCATGGGTTAATTCTGCTGTGGTTTTTAACAGGAAGCACAAACTCTGAGAACAAAGGTATTTTCACGTCAAGGAAACAAATAATATTTGGTGAAATGTTTCAGATGCAAATTAAGCAACAGATGGAAACTAGAAATGCAAACTAGTAAACAAGGAGGGCTTGGTGAATGGGTGCGTGTTGGTGGGGAGAGCGACACAGTTTCCATTGCAATTCAGTGTTCAAGTCATGGGGTCATATAGCACTGATAAAGGCTGTACCTGTCCAAGTGCCTTTTAAATGTTGTTATAGTACCTGCCACAACTACCTCCTCTGGCAGCACATTCATGTATCCACCACCTTCTGGGTGAAAATGTTACCCCTCAGTGTTTGTGTAAAACCTTGTCTCTCTCAACTTAACCTATATCCTCTGGTTTTTGATTCCCCTACACTGAGTAAAAGACTACACATTGATCCTAACTATTCCACTCATGATTTTATACACCTATCATAAGATCTGATGAAGAATCTTGACCCATTCCTTCTCTCCAGAGATGCTGCCTGTCCCGCTGAGTTACTCCAGCTTTGTGTGTCTATCTTCAATTTAAACCAGCATCTGCAGTTCCTTCCTACACATATTATACGATCACCTCTCAACCACCTGCACTCCAAGGATTAAAGTCCTAGCCTGCCCAACCTTTCCCTGTAGCTCAGCCCCTCAAGTCCTGGCAACATCATTGTAAATCTTCTCTGCACTCATTCCAGCTTACTGATATCCTTTTTATAGCAGGGTGACCGAAACTGAACACAGTCCTTCAAATGTAATAAAAAGTAACTACAGATGCTGGTTTACCTGCTTCCCGACGGGCCAGAGGCTTCCCGAAGGGCCAGAGGCTTCCCGACGGGCCAGAGGCTTCCCGAAGGGCCAGAGGCTTCCCGAAGGGCCAGAGGCTTCCCGACGGGCCAGAGGCTTCCTGACGGACCATGGCTGTGGGCTGGGACCGCTGCTGGAGGCGTTTATCGAGGCGCCGCTGTCTCGATGCCTCCCGGATTGCCGCTTGGCCCAGGTCGGGGCCCGGCCGGAGCCTCGCGGCTGACGGAGCCCACGGCTGGGGCCTGGGTCGGCGCCACGGAAGCGTGAAGTGGGGCATCGACAGTGGTGAGGCCTCAGCGGCGGTGAAGCGGCAGCAGCGGTGAAGCCTCGTGGCGGCGGTGACCCGCGGTCGCCCATTGATGATAACGTACAACACATAATCCTTTGACATTTTTGCCACCACCAATGGGATACCACCATACTGAGATACTTTAAAAGACAGCGTCTTCAGATCAATGAGGAATTAAATGATAATGAAAACACTCAGCCAGAAAAGTCAAAATTACTGCATGTGGAGACATTTCAAAAGATATTGAAAAATGTGATCTTCCAGACTGTGGGACACAAGAAATGTACTTAAACAAAAGGAAAGAATATCCCTGGCTAATTATTAAAAACAGAAAACTAGGATGTAGTGTATGTAGCAAGTGTGGTCTTCTCAATCAATCAATCAGTTTTATTCGTCACTTGCACTTTATGTGCATGTGAAATGAATTTGCCAGCAGCGGTACAATGTAAAAGAACACACAAAAACACAATCATTCATCACTGGGGTGGAAGGCACACAATTTGGCCAGTCCTCCTCCATTTTCCCCCGTGGTCGGGACCTCAACCCTCCGTAGTCGCCACTGCGGGCGCCCAGATGAGTAGACAGGTAAAAGTCCCGCTAAGTCCAGAATCGGTGCTTCCCCACCGGAGACCGCGGCTTCAGGTTGGTGTAGACCGCAGGCCGGCGGTCGAAGATTTAAAGTTCCCGCTGCACCGCAGCCAGAAGCACCGCAGACCGCAGGGCCGGTGGTCGAAGCTTCGCTGCAGGGATCCCCGGCGAGGGACCCTGATCCTGATGGCAAGTCTCCGCCACGCCCGCGGTAAAAGTTGGCCGTGGGCCGGTGGTCAGAGCTCTTCCCCTCCAGGGTCCCCAATGAGGGATCCCATGCCCTGGACGCCGCACCGTCCGGAGCTCTGCAAACTGCGGCTTCAGGCTGCCGCAGGCTAGCGAATGGAGCGCTTCCCTCCGGCGAGGCCCGGCGAGGGCTCGCCCGCTCCGTGACGAGAGTCCACACTGCGCCCGCTACTGTAGCCCCAGGCACGTCTCCGGGAAAGGCCGCACTGATCCTTGTTGTTAGGCCAAGGGGGAGGCGACATGGAAAGAGTCGCCACTCCGTGGAGACGACCAAAATGGTTTCCCCATTACCCCCCCCCCCCCCCCCACACCACCCCTCACACAAGACACTCAAAGAAACATTAAAAACATACATTTAAACACACTAAAAAAATTTGAAAAGTTGAAAAAACTAACGCGCTTCTGGCAGGCCTGCCGGCTTGCAGCGCCCCCACCACCCTTTCCAATATCAACCACCGACCACTGATCTTGGACTTGAACGAGCATAAGGAACTCATTTGTCTCGTGAGTGGTGCAGTGTTAATGTAGTGGGAGTGAGTGACGATAAAGCAAAGCAGTTAATGAGTTTAAGAAAAAAGATTTTTAAGCACAAAAATAGTGAAGCTCATATCAGATGCCAAAAATTCAATGAAACAGCTGAAAAAAAAGCAATCGAAAATGTAATGTATATTCTATCTATGAGAAGGACTTTTTTCACACAGAGAGTGGTGGGTCTGGAACTCCCTGCCACAGAGGGTAGTTGAGGCCAGTTCATTGGCTATATTTAAGAGGGAGTTGGATGTGGCCCTTGTGGCTAGATGGATCAGAGGGTATGGAGAGAAGGCAGGTACGGGATACTGAGTTGGATGATCAGCCATGATCATATTGAATGGTCTACTCCTGCACCTAATTTCTATGTTTCTATGTCACTGAAAAAGGACGAAGCAAACACAGGTCGAGCTTTTAGAACTGTTTTTAATATTTTGTACACAAAGGTAGGCCATACACAGATATGTCTTCTGATATTGAACTGCAAGAAAGAAACGGCATTGACTCCCGTAAGTCATGTGCAGATGTTTCTCACCACATAGGGAACCAGATGTGAAAGACAGTGGTGGAAAATATAATTTCAAAACAATGTAAAATGTCTATTATGATTGATGAATCTACTACTATTAATGGGAAAACTTCTAGTAGTCTGCTTGAGAGCAGCAGTTGTTGAATCTTCCCAACCTATATCATTCTATTTTGACTTAGAACATATGAAACTTGTTGCAAATACAAAATCTATATATGATGGGCTTCTAAGGTGCTTACAAAGAGGTGGTTTTTCAATACAGTACCTAAAAGAAAATGTGATATCACTTGTAACTGATGGTGCATCAGTAATGTTAAGACGAAATGCAGGGTTTGCAAAACTATTTCTTGATGATTTCCCTAATGCAACTGTTTGGCACTGTGCCAGTCACGGGCTTGAACTCAGTGGAGGTGATGCTATAAGTGAAGTTGCAGGTTTGAATCATTTTCAGATATTTTGTGATAAATTGTATTCCTTATATCATAGGTCTCCTAAGAATCAGGATGAGTTAACTGCATGCGCTGAGGCTCTTCACTGTCAACTGTTGAAAATTGGTCGTGTTTTCAGTGTGAGATGTGTTGCTTCGTCTTACCGAACTGTGAAGGCAATGTGGCCGTCTCATAAAGCTATTTGGGAGCATTTTGGAAAAGCAAGCTGTGATGCTTCAAGATCTAGTGCAGAGAGAGCAAAGTAGGAGGGGCTGAAAAAAGTATTAGAATCATCAGCTTTGGTAAATAATTTGGCCTTGTTGATGGACAGTTTGCTAGAGTTGTCTGAACTGTGACTTGAACTGCAGAACCGAAATTGTACACTTAGTAAAGCACATGAGGAAATTAAACAAACTATCAAGGTTCTTGAATGTCAAATAGAGAAGCCAGGAAAATATTATACTCAAGTGTAGAAAACAACAACCCAGGTGATATTTAATGGAATAAATTTGAGAGCTGGTAAAATACCTACTATACATAGACAACAGTTTTTGAGGAGTTTGGTCAATAATATGAAATCCAGGCTGCTTGAATCTACAACAGCTTCCAATGATAAATGTAAAAAGTTAATTAACATAGAAACATAGAAAATAGGTGCAGGAGGAGGCCATTCGGCCCTTCGAGCCAGCACCGCCATGCATTGTGATCATAGCTGATCGTCCCTAATCAATGACCTGTGCCTGCCTTCTCCCCATATCCCCTGATTCCACTAGTCCCTAGAGCTCTATCTAACTCTCTCTTAAATCCATCCAGTGATTTGGCCTCCACTGCCCTCTGTGGCAGGGAATTCCACAAAATCACAACTCACTGGGAAAAAATGTTTTTTCTCACCTCAGTCATAAATGACCTCCCCTTTATTCTAAGACTGTGGCCCCTGGTTCTGGACTCGCCCAACATTGGGAACATTTTTCCTGCATCTAGCTTGTCCATATGTTTATATGTTTCTATAAGATCCACCCTCATCCTTCTAAACTCCAGTGAATACAAGCCTAGTCTTTTCAATCTTTCCTCATATGACAGTCCCGCCATCCCAGGGATCAATCTCGTGAACCTACGCTGCACTGCCTCAACCACAAGGATGTCCTTCCTCAAATTAGGAGACCAAAACTGTATACAATACTCCAGATGTGGTCTCACCAGAGCCCAATACAACTGCAGAAGAACCTCTTTACTCCCACACTGAAATCCTCTTGTTATGAAGGCCAACATTCCATTAGCTTTCTCCACTGCCTGCTGTACCTGCACGCCAACTTTCAGTCACTGGTGTACAAGGACACCCAGGTCTTGCTGCACCTCCCCCTTACCTAACCTAACCCCACTGAGATAATAACCTGCCCCCTTATTTTTGCCGCCAAAGTGTATAACCTCACATATATCTATATTATACTGCATCTGCCATGCTCCTGCCCACTCACTGAACCTATCCCGGTCACCCTGCAACCTCCTAACATCCTCTTCACAGTTCACACTGCCACCCAGCTTTGTGTCATCCGCAAACTTGCTAGTGTTGCTCCTAATTCCCTCTTCAAAATTATTAATATATATGGTAAACATTTGCGGCCCCTTGTGGCACTCCATTCGCCACTGCCTGCCATTCTGAAAATGACCTGTTCACTCCTACACTTTGCTTCCTGTCTGCCAACCAATTTTCTATCCACGTCAACACACTACCCCCAATACCATGTGCTCTAATTTTAGTCACCAGTCTCCCATGCGGGACCTTATCAAATGCTTTCTGAAAGTCTAGATAAATCCACTGGCTCCCCTTCATCCATTTTACTTGTCACATCTTCAAAATATTCCAGAAGATTAGTCAAGCATGATTTCCCTTTCATAAATCCATGCTGACTTGGACTAATCCTTTTACTGCTATCCAAATGTCCCATTATTACCTCTTTAATAATTGACTCCTGCATCTTTCCCACCACCGAAGTCAGGCTAACTGGTCTGTAATTCCCCGTTTTCTCTCTCGCTCCTTTCTTGAAAAGTGGGATGACATGAGCTATCCTTCAATCCACAGGAACTGATCCTGAATCTATTGAACATTGGAAAATGATCACCAATGCGTCCACTATTTCTAGAGCCACCGCCCTGTGGACCCTGGGATGCAGACCATCAGGCCACGGGGATTTATTATCCTTCAGTCCCATTAGCTTACCCAATGCTATTTCTCTCCAAATAAAAATTCTTTCATTTCCTCGACCCCCTTAGATCCTCTGTCCTCCAGTACATCTGGAAATTTGTTTGTGTCCTCCTTAGTAAAGACAGATCCGAAGTACCTGTTCAACTCTTCTGCCATTTCCTTCTTCCCCATAATAATTTCACCCGTGTCTACCTTCAAGGGACCCACATTTGACTTTGCTACTCTTTTTCCCTTAACATATCTAAAGAAGCTTTTACTGTCCTTCTTTATATTCCTGGCCAGCTTCCCCTCGTACTTCATCCTTTCAGCCCGTATTGCCCGTTTTGTTTCCTTCTGTTGTCCTGTAAAAGTTTCCCAATCCTCTGGCTTCCGGCTACTCTTTGCTGTGTTATACGTCTTTTCATTTAGTTTTATTCTATCCCTAACTTCTCTTGTCAGCCACGGTTGCCTCCTACTCCCCTTAGAATCTTTCTTCCTTTTTGGAATGAAATGATCCTGCGTCTTCCGAATTATGCCCAGAAATTCCAGCCAATGCTGTTCCATCGTCATTCCTGCTAGGATCCCTCTCCAGTCTACCTTGGCCAGCTCCCCTCTCATGCCTTCATAATCCCCTTTGTTCAACTGCATCGCTGACACTTCCTATTTAACCTTCTTCTTCTCAAATTGCAGATTAAAACTAATCATATTATGATCACTACCTCCAAGCGGTTCCTTTACCTCGAGTTCTCTTATCATATCTGGTTCATTGGACAACACTAAATCCAGAATTGCCTTTTCTCTGGTCAGCTCCATTACAAGCTGCTCTAAGAATCCATCTCGGAGGCATTCTACAAACTCTCTTTCTTGGGGTCTCGAACCAACCTGATTTTCCCAGTCTACCTGCATATTGAAATCCCTCATCACCACAGTGGCATTACCTTTGTTACATGCCAGTTTTAACTCCTGCTGCAACTTACACCCTACAACCGGGCTACTATTTGGGGGTCTGTAGATAACACCAATTAGTGTCTTCTTGCCTTTACAATTCCTCAACTCAATCCACAGTGACTCTACCTCGTCAGTCCCTATGTCTTCCCTCGCAAGGGACTGAATTCCATCCCTCACCAGCAGAGCTACCCCCCTCCTCTGCCCACCTGCCTGTCCTTTCTATAGGACTAGTTGCATCACAGCCTGGTTCGGCAACGAACACCCAAGAATGAAGAAGATAGCAAAAGGTGGTGAACATTGCCTGGTTCACCAGGGTACTGACGTGTCCACCCAGGACCCGCAGGACTCACTGCCTCAAAAAGGCAACCAGCATCATCCGCGACCCACACCACCCTGGTCACACTCTCATTTCACTCCTGCCATCGGGAAGAAGTTATAAGAACCTGAAAATTGTAACGTTCAGATTCAGGAACAGATTCTTTACAACCATCCACAACCATCAAGGTGTGAAACACTACAAATGCCAAATAAGCTCAGAACGACATCAACTTGGAGGCATTGATTTTGTCTTTGTACTATTATTAAACAGGTAATAATATTGATAGATATAGATATAAACATCATAATAAATAGTTCCACATATATCCATGTATATAGCTTCATATATATATACATGTATATACATTGACATATCTGTTGTGCTGCTGTCAGTAAGAATTTCATTGTTCGGTATCAGGACAATAAAACACTCTTGACTTGACGAGCTGCAGGTGTGGTCACGAGTAACCACACTGGGATCCACCAGCTCCCACATCACGCAGCTACAGCACACCCACGTCATCCTGCATCCTTACTTTATTCCCAATGGCTCGCTCCTCTTTAAACTCCCCGCTGCCGCTGCTGCTGCTGTTGCTCCACTGGGCTTGAACCTGACTCGCCCGCTAGTTCAGTACTCCTTTCCTCACCTCTTCTCGCCGAAGCCTCTTGAGCCTCAGCCTCAGTTCTGCACTTGGCCTCAACACGGCACTTAGCCTCGGTTAGAAACATAGAAACATAGAAAAATAGGTGCAGGAGTAGGCCATTCAGCCCTTCGAGCCTGCACCGCCATTCAATATGATCATGGCTGATCGTCCAACTCAGTATCCCGTACCTACCTTCTCTTCATACCACCTGATCCCTTTAGCCACAAGAGCCACATCCAACTCCCTCTTGAATATAGCCAATGAACTGGCCTCAACGACCTTCTGTAGCAGAGAATTCCAGAGACTCACCACTCTCTATGTAAAGAATGTTTTCCTCATTTCGGTCCTAAAGGAATTCCCCCTTATCCTTAGACTGTGACCCCTTGTTCTGGACTCCCCCAACATCGGGAACAATCTTCCTGCATCTAGCTTGTCCAACCCCTTAAGAATTTTGTAAGTTTCTATAAGATCCCCCCTCAATCTTCTAAATTCCAGTGAGTACAAGCCGAGTCTATCCAGTCTTTCTTCATATGAAAGTCCTGACATCCCAGGAATCAGTCTGGTGAATCTTCTCTGTACCCCCTCTATGGCAAGAATGTCTTTCCTCAGATTAGGAGACCAAAACTGTACGCAGTACTCCAGGTGTGGTCTCACCAAAACCCTGTACAACTGCAGTAGAACCTCCCTGCTCCTATACTCAAATCCTTTTGCTATGAATGCTAACATACCATTCACTTTCTTCACTGCCTGCTGCACCTGCATGCCTACTTTCAATGACTGGTGTACCATGACACCCAGGTCTTGTTGTATCTCCCCTTTTCCTAATCTGCCACCATTCAGATAATAGTCTACCCTCATGTTTTTGCCACCAAAGTGGATAACCTCACATTTATCCACATTATACTGCAGGTGCCATGAATCTGCTCATTTACTTAGCCTATCCAAATCACCCTGCAGCCTCCAAGCATCCTCCTCACACCTAACTATACCCCCCAGCTTGGTGTCATCTGTAAATTTGGAGATGTTGCATTCAATTCCCTCGTCCAAATCATTAATATATATTGTAAATAGCTGGGGTCCCAGCACTGAGCCTTGCGGCACCCCATTAGTCACTGCCTGCCATTCTGAAAAGCACCCGTTTACTCCTACCCTTTGCCTCCTGTCTGCTAGCCAGTTCTCTATCCACATCAACATTGAACCACCAATACCGTGTGCTTTACGTTTATATAATAATCTCTTATGTGGGACCTTGTCGAAAGCCTTCTGAAAGTCTAGATATAACACATCCACTGGTTCTCCCTTATCCACTCTACTAGTTACATCCTCGAAAAATTCTATAACATTTGTCAGACATGATTTACCTTTTGTAAATCCATGCTGACTTTGTCCAATGATTTCACCACTTTCCAAATGCGCTGCTATCCCATCTTTAATAACTGACTCTAGCAGTTTCCCCACTACCGATGTTAGACTAACTGGTCTGTAATTCCCTGCTTTCTCTCTCCCTCATTTTGTAAAAAGTGGGGTTACATTAGCTACCCTCCAATCCTCAGGAACTACTCCAGAATCTAAGGACTTTTGAAACATTATCACCAATGCATCCACTATTTCCGTGGCTACCTCCTTGAGCACTCTGGGATGCAGACCATCTGGCCCTGGGGATTTATCGGCCTTCAATCCGTTCAATTTACCCAACACCACTTCCCAGCTAACCTGGTTAGGAAGGGTTTAGAGGGCTTGGGGCAAATGCAGGGAAAAAAGACAAGCCTAGTATGCCAACTTGTATAACATAGACAATGTGGACAGAAGGGCCAGTTTTGGTGCTGGATGACCCTAGTTAGTTGGCAGGGATATATACAGTAGGTATGTTACAAAACTTACCTTTACCGGCGCTGCACTTCTGCCGCTCCCCGTGTGCGCGACTTTCGCGCCTTGCAGAGGGGGCGGGCTTAAAGTGCCGTTTTTCCACAGGCAGGACAAATCGATGAATGTCGGGCGATTTGGTTGCTGAAGAAAAATCGCTCCGACATTTCATCAATGGTGGTATTTTTAAATTACTCTAGATTATTTATTAACTAGAGTAATTTAAAAATCACCTTCAAAAGCCGTGACCGCAGACAACCGGAAGCATTTTGCGTAGGGAAGAAAAAAAGGTAAATAGTTTATTTTTATATTAAAAGTTGGTTTTTCGGGAGGCATTAATAATATTTTTATGTTGCGAAATGGGTTCCCCAAAAAATGTATGAACCCCCAATATTTTTCCCCCCGACTTCACTGCTAACCGCAACGTTCCAATCCACCGCATTCCGCTAAAACCCACTCGCTAGTTGATTTAAATGGCCATTAATTTACAGGCATAAAACACTAAAATCCTTCCATTTGTCCCAGAAATTCATGAAAATTAGATTTAAAAATTATGTTATATTGTGGATTATTGTGTGAATGTTATTTGGACACTTAGGCAATTTTAAAAAGTTTATCTTTTCTTAAGAAATTGATAGATGTTTAGATCTACTCATTGAATTTTGTAATTAGCTACAATTAAATAACTAACTAATTATATGCTTTAATTTCAGGTCATCCAAGTAAGATTGTTTAATATTTGTTTCAGAATGCTTCAATCTATAATAACTGAAAATTTCATTGAGTTCTCTTAATTTTTAAGAATGTTATGGACATTTAACTTTTCCAGATCACAGCTTTTGAGTTAAGTCAATTGAAAGGCAATGGGGAGCAAGATGCTCATTTCCGAGTATGAAAATGGCCATAACTTTCTTAATACTGAAGATATGAAAGTAAATTAGGTGTCAAATTAAACTTCTTTTTATGCTTTATCTGATGGGATAAATTGCAGACTTGATTTTTTAAATCTCAAAATTTTGTAACATTGCTATATACAGGACCTACATTCCCACTCATACATTTGCCCATCACCATTCCAGCTCCTGCTCAATGTTGCCCGTCACTGCGGTTGTTACAGAAGCTCACCGACTGGGAACAATGAGCTCTTCATTCCAGAAACCCAGAATAGGTGTGGGCTTGCTTGTTTTGCATGTTATCGATAAAATACATCAACTACACTGCCATCCTGCTCTGCAGTTTATTCACTTGGAAGCAGACGTGGAAAGTAGTCGGTGAGCTGTCACTGCACACAACACCACTCGGGGAAGATTGTCGCCAAGACTGAGGAGGTTGTAGGTGGTCACATCTCCCTCCATCTCAGACAGCAACATCACTACAGATCCAGGTAAGAAGACAGCTCCATCGCTTGATCAGGCTCCGAATTTTAACTTTGGTTGTTAACTGATTGTGTGCGTCTGTGAGTGAGTGTGTAAGTGAGTGTGTGTGCCTCTGTGTGTTAACTCACTGTAGTGCCCTAAGATAAAGAGGGGTCGATCACACTTCTGTGTGGAGGGGGAGGGGGGAGGGGGTCCCAGTGAGGGAGATTTCACCTCCCACAGTGAGGGAAAGAGTCAATGGTCAAGAGAGTTTTATTGTCATGTGTCCCAGATACGACAATGAGATTCTTACTTGCTGCAGCACAACAGAATATGGAAACATAATACAAAACGGAAGATAAAAGTTCAGTGTGTCTATAGACCATAGACCATACATACACAATAAATAAACAGATATATTGCAATAATGATAATACACTGTTATTGTTCACAGCTTATTTGACGTCGTGTTTAATAGCCTGATGGCTGTGGGGAACAAGCTGTTCCATGTAAGGACATGGATAGAGAGAGAGAGAGAGAGAGAGAGAGAGAGAGAGAGAGAGAGAGGGGTCACATCTTTGTTGGCGTGTGTGTGTGTGTGTGTGTGTGTGTGTGTGTGTGTGTGTGTGTGTGGGGGGGGGGGGGGGGGGGTCCCAGTGAAGGGGGGGGGGAGATCACATCTGTGTGTGTATGGGGGGAGAGGTCCCAGTGAGGGAGGGGGGGGGGGATTCGCAGCAGTGTGTGTGTGGGGGGGGGGGGGGGGGGAGGCGCCCAGTGTGGGAGAGGGAGGGAGATCACACCTGTATGTGTGTGTGTGTGTGTGTGGGGGGGGGGGGGGTCCCAGTGTGGGAGAGGGGGGGAGATCACACCTGTATGTGTGTGTGTGTGTGTGTGTGTGGGTGGGTGGATGGGCCGAGTGAGGGAGACGGGGAGAGATCATTTCCCAATGTTCTATAGATTCAGAATCGGTTCCTGTGGATTAGAGGGTAGCTAATGTTATAACACTTTTTAAGAAAAGAGGGAGAGAGAAAGCAGGGAATTATAGACCAGTTAGCCGCACGTCGGTGGTGGGGAAGATGCTGGAATCAATTATAAAAGATGAAATAACGGCATATTTGGATAGCAGTTACAGGAGCGGTCCGAGTCAGCATTGATTTACAAAGGGGAATCATGCTTGAATAATGTTCTGGAATTTTTTGAGGATGTAACTAGGGCTCTTAAAGATAGCGGAGTCAGGGGATATGGGGAGAAGGCAGGAACGGGGTACTGATTGGGGACGATCAGCCATGATCACATTGAATGGCGGTGCTGGCTCGATGGGCCGAATGGCCTACTCCTGCACCTATTTGCTATGTTTCTATTTAGAACAGAGATGAGGAAAAGCTTTTTCATACTGAGAGTTGTGAGTCTGTGGAATTCTCTGGATGCTTTCAAGAGAGTGTTAGATAGAGCTCTTCAAGATAGCAGAGTCAAGAGATATAGGGAGAAGGCAGCAGTGGGGTACTGATTGTGGATGATCAGCCATAATCACAGTACTGTCTCAAAGGGCCGAATGGCCTACTCCTGTACCTAGTGTCTATTGTCTTTTATGATACCTCTTTTTTTGGGGTGGGGGGTCCCAGTGTGGGAGAGAGGGATGTCACCTCTGTGTGTGCTGTCACAGTCTGGGAAGAGTGCGATCTCACCTCTATGTGAGGGAGTGAGCTGTTTTGTCCCAGAATACAGCTTTGCCTGAACCCCTAGTATCTCTTTTTCCTCTGATTTTAATTCCCTGCTTACATTTCCAGAATGCCACCTGGTGAAGTGAGGCTTCTGCTGCTGATTCTGGGCTCTCTGGGTGAGTAGTTATTAACAAGAGTGTGGTGGGGGTGCACTGTGCACTGTACAATTACTGGATGTTGGTTATGTATTCTCTGTGTGTTAAAACATCATCTGAATCCTCCTCAAATACCTCGAATGATCCAGTGTCCACCATCCTCCGGAGTAGAGAATTCCAGCGATTCACCGACCTCTGTGAGAGGAAGCTCCTGTGTGGTTTTAAATGACCACCCTCTTATCTTGTAACTATGTCCCCTCATTGGAGCCTCTGCCTCTGCACATAGTTATAGAGATCTCCGGCACAGAAACAGGCTCCCTGGTCCACCGCACTTATACCGGCCATCATGCTGAGGGCCAACTTCCCGACACTAATTGCCGATCCCTCTGTGCCCTGTCATTCAGTGACTGATGAACAAGTTGTGAATATGCATGGGTAAATGGCAGATGTCTGTGAAACCTGCTTCACTGAGGGTGACATCACTTGCAGGGAGCCGGACACTCATGTGTAGCAATGTTACAACATTTTGAGATTTTAAAAATCAAGTCTGCAATTTATCCCATCAGATAAAGCATAAAAAGAAGTTTAATTTGACACCTAATTCACTTTCATATCTTCAGTATTAAAAAATGTTATGGCCATTTTCATACTCGGAAATTAGCATCTTGTTCCCTATTGCTTTTCCATTGAGTTAACACAAAAGTTGTGATCGAGGACAGTCAAAAGCCCATAACATTCTTAAAAATTACGGGAACTTAAATAAATGTTCAGTTATTATATATTGAAGCATTCTGAAACAAATATGAAACAATCTTACTTGGATGAGCTGAAATTAAAGCATATAATTAGTTAGTTACCCAATTGTAGCTAATTACAAAATTCAATTACTAGATCTAAACATCTATCCATTTCTTCAGAAAATATTAACATTTTTTAAAAAGCCTAAGTGTCCAAATAACATTCACACAAGAATTCACAATTTAACATGATTTTTAAATCTCATTGTCATGAATTTATAGGCCAAATTGAAGGAATTTAGTGTTTCATGCCCGTAAATTAATGGCCATTTAAATCAACTTGCGAGTGGGATTTTACGGAACGCGATGGATTGGAACGTTGCGGTTGCGGTGACTTTAAACCCCATATCAGCAGGAAAAATACTGCCGGTCCGTATGGGGAATAAATCACCGTTTCGCAACATGAAATGTTGATTAAGGCCATCTTAACAAGCAGGTTTAAATGTAAAAATAAACAGCTTTCCTTTACCTGTCCCCTACGTAAAATCCGTCCCCGTTGTCAGCGTTCACGGCATAAGAAGCTAATTTTTATTTTACACCAGCGCTGCAGTTGTCAGGCCATTTAAAAAACGTTTTTCACATACTGGTAGTCGGAGAGAATCTTCAGCAAAAGCTCGCACCCTGAGAAAATATAATTCCAGCAGGCAGGGGAAAACCGCATTGTAACCCCCCCACCCCCCAAGGCTCCAAAGTCGCGCACACGGCCAGTGACAGAACTGTAGCGCCACTAAAGGTACGTTTTGTAACATACCTATCATGTGACATAGATGGCTCCAGGGAGTCTGAAGCCTGGGAAGGGGCTGCAGAAGGTTTCTGCCCTTGTGACCTTCGTGTTGCCACAATGTCTGGGATTCTGCAGGTACAGCAATGTCCTGATGCTAAAGGTAAGCTTGTGGTTGGTTGGGGAGATGTTATGTCTCAACTATGTTTCTGTACCTTGTGATTGGTCCAGAAGAGTGGCCTCACCAAAGATGTTTCTTTACTTAATGGGGATGTTTCTCCCTGAGTGCGATGTGTTGAAACTGTTATGATTGGGCCAAAGAGTTTGTCATTCTATGTATTTTGCAGCCGGTATCGGTAACTTGCCTCCACCAAGTACTTTCGCACCTCTAGTTTGGAACGGTATAAAGGTGTCGGTACTTCGTAGGGGTTTGCTGATTGTCTTTAGTTTGTCTGTGTTTTCACGAGGCTGTATTGGGCTCGAGTGAATGGTTCCAAAGATCGGACCCGCGGTATTGTCTTATCTTATCTTATCTTTCTTATCTTATCTTATCTTATCTTAATCTATCTATCTATCTATCTATCTATCTATCTATCTATCTATCTATCTATCTATCTATCTATCTATCTATCTATCTATCTATCTATCTATCTATCTATCTATCCATCTATCTATCTACCTATCTATTTTTTAAACTCTGTGTGTGTGTGCCGACCGGGTGTGTGTCTTGTGGGTGTGTGTCATTCCATTTTTTTTCAGATAAGATTTTTGGCCTTTGATTCCATGGTCCGCCAAAACCAGACCCTCAAACGCAGCGATGTTTTCCATTTTGTTAGAGATTACGCTTTTACATCCACTAATGCACTCCTCATTACATTTAGACATATTTATGTACACATTTTTAATAAAATCCTTCACCCCCCCAATATTTCAAAATATTAAAAAAATCAAACCGCTCTCACCCATAGAATGTTGGTGAACGTTCCATCGTGTGATGTCACAGTGCCCAATGCTCACAGATGTCCAATCGGAATGGATCTCATTTACATCTGCCTTTGCACCAGCCCCCCCCCCACCCCCCCCCCCCCGTGTGGAAGCACGTGATCACGTGTGTGGGAATAGAGAAAGTGGATTGGGGGTGATAGGGAATGGGGAATAGATGGACTGCCCCAACCCCTCCCCCTCCCTCACTACCTCCACACTCTTTCCCCTCTCTCCCCCCACCCCTCTCCCCCTCCCTCCACACTCTTCCCCCTCCCTCCCCTACCCCATCTCCCTCCTCCCCTCCCTCCCCCCTCCCTCCCCCCTCCCCTTCCCCATCTCCTCCCCCACCCCTCTCTCCTCCCCCTCTCCATCTCCCTCTCCTCCCCCTCTCCGTCCCCCTCTCCTCCACCCACCCCCATACATCTCTCCCCCACTCCCCTTCCCTCTCCCCACCCCCTTCCCTCTTCCCCCAACCCCCTTCCCTCTCTCCCCCACCTCCTTCCCCCTCCCCCTCACCACTCTTCCCCCTCCCTCCACATTCTTCCCCCTCTCTCCCCTACCCCATCCCTCCTTCACTCCCCCTCCCCCACACCTCTCTCCCCCCTCCCCCACACCTCTCTCCTCCCCCTCTCCACCTCCCTCTCCTCACCCCTCTCCCTCTCCCCCTCTCCGCCTCTACTCCTCCCACCGACATCCCTCTCTCCCCACCCCCCTTCCCTCTCTCCCCCACTCCCTTCACTCTCTCCCCCACCCCTTTTCCCCTACCCCTCTCTCCCTCTTCCACCACTCCCCCTACCGCTCTCCCCTCCCTCCCCACTCTTCCACATTTCTCCCCACTTCCCCCACCCCTCCCCCTCCCTTCCCCACCCCTCTCTCTCCCCCCTCCCTTCCCTCTCCCTCCCCACTCTTCCCCCTCTCAGCTCTCACCCTCCCTTCCCACACTTCCCCTTCCCCTCTACCACCCCCCCTCCCTCCACACTCTTTCCTCTCTCTCCCCTTCCCCCTTTCCCTCAACCCTCCCCTCCCTCCTACCCCCTCCTCCCTCTCTCCCCCTCCCCCACCCCTTCTCTCACCCCCTCCCCGAACAACCTCTCACCCCCTCCCCCTCTCCTCTTCCCCTTCACCCCTCTCTTCCCCTCTCCATCTCCCTCACTCCTCACCCCTCTCCCTCCTCCCCTCCCACCCCCTCTCCGCCCCCTCTCCCACCCCCCTTCACCCCATCTCCCTCCACCCCCTTAATCTCTTTCTTGCACCACTCCCTGCTACCCCTCTCCCCCTCACTCCCCACTCTTCCCCTCTCCCTCATCCTCCCCACCTCTCTCCCTTCCCTTTCTCTCTCTCTCCCCTCCTCTCTCTCCCCCTCAACTCTATCCCCACCTCTCCCCCCCCCTCTTCCTCCCCCTCTCCTCTCCCCTCCCCCTCTCCCTTTTCTCCCCGCTTCTCCCCCACCCCTCTCTTCTCACCTCTCCCTCTTCCGCTCTCCTCTCCGCTCCCCTTCCCCCACCCCTCTCTACCCCCCTCACCTCCCCTCGCCCCTCTACCACCATTTCCCCTACCTGTCACCCCCTTTACCCTCCCTGCTCTCCTCCCCTCCCCATCCTCATCCCCCTCTCTCTCCCTTCCCCCTCCCCTCTCCTCCCCTCCCCACTCTCTCCCCATCTCCCCCACCCCCTCCCCACTCTCTCCCCATCTCCCCCAGCCCCTCCCCACTCTCTCCCCATCTACCTCTCCCCTCCTCCCCACCCTCCCCCTTCACCCACCCATCCTCTCCTCCCCTCCACCCCCCTCTCCCTCTGTCTCTTACCCTTCTGTCTCTGCCCTTCTTTCTCTGTCTCTCCCCACTCTCTCTCTGCCTTCACTCTCTAACCCCCCCCCCCCCAAGGCGCGCCTGTGAGTTGGGGGCTATGCGTCAGTGGATAGGGCGGCTATGGGGTAACAGGAGCAAATGAATAATATTAATATAATATCCAGGGGGGTAGTTAGCGTGTGTGACGCCAGATGCTGCCCCCCCCCCCCCCCCCTGCAACCGCACGTTGGGGGAACAGACCCAATGGGTCTGCACTTGGTCCAGTACTTACTTAAAACTCTGTGTGTGTGTGTCTGCCAGCCGGGTGTGTGGGTGTATGTCACATTCCATTTTTTTTTCAGATAAGATCTTTGGCCTTTGATTCAATGGCCCGCCAAAAGCAGACCCTCAACCGCCGTGATTTTTTCCATTTTGTTAGACATTACGCTTTTACATTCATGGATTTACTCATCATTACATTTAGACATTTTAATGTACACAATATTTAATAAAATCCTCCCTCCCCCCCCCCCCCCCCATATTTCAAAATCTTAAAAAAATCAAACATAGAATGTTGGTGAACGTTCCATCGTGTGATGTCACAGTGTCCAATGCTCACAGATGTTCAATTGGAATGGATTCATTTACATCTGCCCTTGCCCCAGCCCCCCCCCCTGCCTCATGTTCCAGCACCCTCCATCGTGTGATGTCATAATGCCATCCCTCACAGATGTCCAATCGGAATGGATTCATTTACATCTGCATTTGCACCAGCACCAGCCTCCCCCCCCCCCCCCCCCCCCCCGCAGCCTGTGTGGAAACGCATGATCACGAGTGTGTGAATCGAGAAAGAGGATTGGGGGTGATAGGGAATGGGGAATAGATGGACTGCCCCTACCCCTCCCCCTCCCACTCTACCTCCCCACTCTTTCCCCTCTCTCCCCCCACCCCTCTCCCCCTCCACGCTCTTCCCCCTCCCTCCCCTACCCCATCTCCCTCTTCCCCTCCCCCCCACATCCCTCACCCCTCCCTTCCCCCTTGACCCACGCCTCTCTCCCCTCCTTCCTCCTCCCTACTCTTCCCCTACTCCACACTCTTCCCCCTCTCTCCCTTACCTCATCTCCCTCCTCCCCTCCCTCCCCCTCCCCCACAAATCTCTCCCCCACCTCTCTCCACCCCTCACCCTCCCCCACCCCTCTTTCTCCCCCTCCCTCCCCCCTCCCTCCCCCCTCTCCCCCCACCCTGTCTCCATACCAACTCTCCCTCTTCCACCACTCCCCCCCTCACCTCCTCCCCTTCCTCTCCCCCTTCCCCCACCCCTCTCCCTCCCCACCCCTCTCCCTCCCCCTCCCTCCCCTCTCTCCTCCCCATTTTTCCCTACCCCTCTCTCCCTCTTCCACCACTCCCCCTACCCGTCTCCCCCCCCACTCTTCCACCTCTCTCCCCCATCCCTCACCCCTCCCCATCTCCCTCCCTCGCCCCTCTCTCTCCCCCCCCTCCCTTCCCTCTCTATCCCGACTCTCCCCCTCTCACCGCTCTCCCCATCCCTCGCCAATCTTCCCCCCCACCCCTCTTCCCCTCCCCCCCCACTCTTCCACCTCTCTCCTCCCATACCCCACCCCTCTCTCCTCCCCCTCTCCATCTCGCTCTCCTCACCCCTCTCCCTCCCCCTCCTCCGCCCACCCCATCTCCCCCACCCCCCTTCCCTCTCTCCCCCGGCCCCTTCCCCCTCTCCCCCCGCCCCCTACTCCTCTCTCCCACTTCCACCACTCCCCCTACCACTCTTCCCTCTCCCTCCCCACTCTCCCCCCTCTCTCTGCTCTCCCCCTCCCTCCCCACTCTTCCCTCTCTCTCCCCTTCCCTCACCCCCTCCCAGAACCCTCTCTCACCCCTCCCCCACCCCCTTTCCTCCTCCCCTTCCCCCCCTCTCCCCCCTTCTCCATCCTCTCTCCTCACCCCTCTCCCTTCCCACCCCCCTCTCTCCCCCCCTCCCCCACCCCCTTCCCCTGATGTCACAATGCGCAATGCTGACAGATGTCCAATTGGAATGGATACATATACCTTTGCACCAGCCCCAGCCCCCCCCCCCCCCCCCCCCCCCACCGTAGCCTGTGTCGCAGCGCGTGATCACGTGCGTGGGAATAGAGAAAGAGGATTGGGGGTGATAGGGAGTGGGGAATAGATGGACAGCCCCTACCCTTCCCCCTCCCACTCATCCCCCAGCCCTCCCCATCTCCCTCCCCCACCTTCTCCCCCCTTCCCTCTCCCTCCCCACTCTCCCTGCTCTCCCCC